>JACRUU010000017.1:16066689-16131689 GCA_030449085.1 Kryptopterus vitreolus | reverse complement strand
GTAGATACACTGTAAAAGACCATGCGCAGTTCGCCTTTCATGGTGATATCCTTGGATTTGACAATGAGAAATGGCCTTGACTGGCCTTGAGGCAGAACTTGCAGGAAGTTGCAGGCAAGGTCGAATACTCGCATCCTTGATAGACCAACCGGACTGGTACACTGTGTCCTAAGAGTTATTGCATGCAGATGTAAAAGTTTTTGTGGCTTTGTAGGCAAACGAGCATCATTTGCGTCTTCACTACCTTTCGTCCTAAATGCACATTTTGAGAATCAAAAACGGGCCTAAGTTTTCGGATTGCTTTATGGTGCACAAGAGATGTGAGCGGGTGAAGTTGAAACAAACGGATCAGCATTATTCTTTAAGCAACGGTTTAACCATGGGTAGAATGAGAACCGGGGCATTAGCATAGTCTAAAACCTCCTTGGTCTTTGTTAGAATTTGCCTCTCATCAATTACACAAGGAAGGGCAAGCCCGGGCCTGTCCTACCCCCCAGTTTCTCTCGCATGGAAAAATCTCCCAGTGTCTGCTCCCAATGGATCATGCTTCAGGCTATTCAGTAACATGAATAGCATTGGTTTAAGGAGTATAAATAAATGCTAGTTGGCGCAAATCCTTAACATTTCTCCTCCGCGCCTTAATTTTCCAATTTTATGTTGCCGTTTGCTTTTGTTTGTTTTTTCTATTGCCTTTCTGTCAGCAGTTGTGCCTAGACGTTATCATTTCATCACTTTCCTTGTGATTTTCCTGGTTGGGACATTCCCAAGCCAACTGTGAAATGTATTCTTTCCAGAATCTCCTGGAAAGAAGGTGCTTTTTTATTCCAGCCAGCTTGCAGCCAAATGAGCATTGTGATGTGCAAATACAACCCCGGTTTCCAAAAAAGTGTCAAATGTAAATGAAAACAGAACACAGTGATTTGCAAATAATAACCCATAATTTATTGACAAAAGAGCAAAGAAAACATCAAATGTTAAATATGTTCCCCATTTTAACAAAGAAAAAAATTGTGATTTTTTTTTTTTTTTAGTTAATAGTTGCTAAAAGTTGGGACCGGGCCATGTTTACCACTTTTATAGACTGTCCATATACATCTGGGGAATGAGGAAAGGTTCAGATTTATGTCTGATACAGAGTCCAGATTGCATGACATAGCAAGGACTTCATTACAAACAAAAATCAACCATTTCTCAAATATCTGTAAATCTTTTATTTTTATTTTTTATTTTTTTTAGTCACTCTGATGTGGTGATTAATTTTTAAACACCATCATAATTAAAGTCAATAGTGTTAAGGTCTCTACAAGTCAAGACTCTATTAATGTAAGAGACGCTGGTTACCTTTTCCAATGTAACACAAAGACCACAATCTGTGGTTGTTTTTTTTTTTTCATGGTATTTGTTCTTTTCTCTTGGTTTTGTTTTCCGTTTCAGAAGTCGACTGTATTTTCACAGTACCACTTTGACCTTTGACAGTTACATCCATCCCGATCCAGATTTAGTCCTTTTTTGCTGTTCTAACATATACTACTTTTCTGGGAAGGATTTTCCTCTAGATTGTAGGCTATGGGGATCTCTGACCATCCAGATGGAGGAACATTAGTGAGATATTTTGCTGATGTCAAGAGAGAAGACCTGGAGTACAGTCTTATGCTCTAGTTCATTCCATTGGTTTTCAGCGGGCTTGGGATCATGGCTTTGCACATTCCACTGGAGTTGTTACAGTCCAATATCGGCAAACAGTGTTTTCACTGTTTACCTCACATCATCACAATGGTATGTTTGTACCCCTTCATACCAGTGATGGAAAACATTTAATGCGACAGTATATAAACATGTCCTAGTACAATTTTATGTTTCCAACTTTGTGCCACAGTTCCATAAGCAATACCAGTCAAATGTATGGTTTCGTCTTCTGCTTCACTGTTTATTATTTTCAATATAGGACATCCAAACTCTGAAGGAACAAACATGGAATTTTGTAGTAAAAAAAAAAAAGGGTTAAAAAAATCCCAAAAGTGTTTTATATTTTAGAATTGCTGAAAGTGTCCCCCTTTTAACTTTGATGACCGCTTGTCACAGTAACAGCATCCTCTCATCAGATTTATGTGCTAGACATCTGGAATGGTTGTTAACTTGAAAGTTGTCAATATGTAATTTGTGACATTTCTTGCCTTCTTAATGTGTTTAGACCATCAGTTGTCCTGTGAAGAGAAGCGTGGGGACAGAGTCAATAGCCCTATTAGTGCTGCTACTGCACAAATCCATATTATGGTAAAAAAAAAAAAAAACAACCACTGAGTAAATAGAAAAGATTGTCCATCATTACTTTTGGAAATGGAGATCAGTTAGTCTGAAAAATATATTAAATGCTCACACTCGAAGTGCGGTCACCAAAACCATCAAACACTATGATGGGAGGAAAGGAAGGCCAAGAATGGACGGTTTCTGAATTTGTAGCTCCCACTGTGAAGCATGGAGGTGTGATGGTGTGGGAGTGCTTTGCTTTGTTCTGGGGGACACACTTAACCAGCATGGCTACCACAGAATTATTCAGCGACATGCGATCCCATCTGGTTTGTTAGGCCATCATTTGTTTTCTGAGAGAACAGTGAACCCAGGCAGACTTTAATGTTTTCAGTATTAATAAACGCTATTGAAAGCAATACAAATTAAAATAAAGCAGTTGAATAAGTACTTACTGTAGGTGTGTAAGTGTCCACAAACGTTTGGCCGTATACTGTATTTTGCTTAGTCAGTTGTGCACAGTAGGACTGTCTCACAATCGCGTATTATGTCGCATATCTGTCATCTGTCAGGCGCCCCACTAGCAGCCGCGTACATTTGCTGATAGCGTCTATCCTGCCGCAGTTGTGAGCCCCTTAACTGTGTCAAAGGGCAGACTCTTTCTGGAAGTGCTAATACGCTTGTCTTTTTCTCGCGACTACTGAGGAAGATCAGGCATTCAATAAAAATGTCATCTCTGCATTCATCATCATAAGAGCAAGCCGTTCTTCTGCGTGATGAATAGCTGCTGAGATGAGATTCGACAATACGTGCATCTCCGCACTGTGACTGTGGAAGGCTAGCGTCCGATATTGCTTCAAGCATGCTCCTCGCAGAAATGGTGAAAAAACCATCTGGATATGGGCTGGCCAGTTTTAATAATAATTGTAATTTATAGGGTCCTATTCAACGGCAGCAGTGGCCGGACTTTGGGCTGGCGCGCCATCTGCAATCTTGGAGATTTATCGCTTTAGTTGGCAGGCAATTCTCGGTGCGTGTGCTGTCCAGTGATTGTACTGTGACATAAATGCGGCAGACAATGCGAGAGTCACCGGGTTCATGCCTGCAGCTCATCACGTTATTTTATGAATTCGATCAAGGCGTCCGGACAGGCTTGGCCTCACAACAGCCTCTTTAACGAAGCGTGCATTGAAAGGTCTATCCGGTCAACGCTATGAAACATGCTTAAACGCCAGCATTCGAGCTTTAACGTTTTACAAGGACTGAAAAGTCTGCTGCTGTCGTAGCACACTGGAAAGAGCACTCGGGGATTAAAGGGCGCACTCATCAATTGCCTTCTTCTCTGAGACAGCTCTACGAGTTGCTCCTCAATCAGCTTGAATTTGTCACTTGCAGGCCCTGTGGGTTAGAGGATTAACTTTGGGAATAGAAAACCGCTTATTTGAAGGTAAACCTTAAAGCAGCTGTGCCTGCTTCCACACCCAGCGGTACCCCATAAAGCAGATTTAAGACATTTTAAATATTTGAAGACATACGATTTAACCTTTCATGACAAATCTCAGCTCGTTGAAGCGAATCTAATCGTTCTTAGTTGTCGCTATTCAAAAAGTCCTTACTAACCTAAGGTAGAACCGAACAGATATTACAGCAAAATCACACACATGTAGTCCTGTTTATTTTTGGTTCAGTTGCATAATTCATTATGATATATGTATCCCAATTTGAGAGTCAGGTAACATTTGCCACTTCACACCCCCAGGGTTCGATCCTGAGCTCAAATTGTCTTTGTGGAATTTCATGTCCTTCCTCTGTCTCTTTGGGTTTCCTTATTGTTCTCCGGTTTCTTCCCATTATTTTTAAACTACTAGAATTTAGTGTGTGGTGTTCTTACATGGTCTAGCATGCAAATAAAGTATTCATGCATCACTCGTAAGTGTTTCCTCAGATATATTGGGGATGCTTCACAGCCCTGAATGGTTAAAAGTGGTGGAATAGTTTTAAAGTAAGCTAAATCGTGGAAAATGTCTACGATTGACATTGCAGCTGTGCTATGTATTCCAGTCAAGGACAAGAATGCTAAAGAACTACTTTCTTGTATCAATTATTTTCTCTGATTACCTACTAAATGCATTCCCGAGCCTAAATCTCACTGTTTTGGTTAAATGAAAAAATGCCGGATGCTTTTAGTACCTGGTAATCTGCATATTTCTAAAGATCTGAAGGAACGTTTTTTTATTTTTAAAATTTTTTTTTAACACTAGGCCATGTCGACCTGCTCGTCCATGAAAGCATAACAAATAGAGAGAAGAGACTAAACATCTGACAGCTGCATTGCCAACGCTGGAAACTCGCAACAAAAAGTTTGCTGCTACACGTCCTCTAACCCAGCGCTGCCACACAAGGACTTTGTTGTTGTGTGAATAAAAGTCGATTGATTCTGGATTCCCAGTGCCGACAAATTTCCTTCTATTCACTCGCTATGACAGGCGTACGGCCCTTGACTCTAACAGAGTCCATTTCCCGTCCACCAGCTGCTCTGTGGATCGACTTTGTGTGTGTGTATGAATGTGTGCGAGCGAGCGTGTGCACACACGTGTGGTCACCATAACGATGTCCGACTGATGACTGAGGGTTTAGTGCAGCTTCTCAGTAATGAGCCTGTGATGTTTTGTTTCTCTGCACCGTGTGCCTTTGTTAATTGAGAAGGAGAGGCTGAAAATCACTGGCCCCAGGATCTGCCAACAAGAGCTTTAGGGTGGACAAGGTCTTTGTGTGTGTGTGGTGTGTGTGTGTATGTGTGTGTGGGTGTGTTGCGTGTACCCACATGCACAAATCTATTTACACACGACTTCATCTGTGGGACTTTCCACCTCCCAAAAGCATGGATCTAAGTAAATTGACCGGGTTAAATTGCCTCCAAGTGTAAATGTGTGTGTGTGTGTGTGTGTGCGTGGCGTGTGCCCTACCATGTTAGCTAAGGGTGTATTCGTGCCTCGTGCCCAATATGAAATTTATTTTCAGCCGTTATGGGATGGTGCGTATTCTTGTCTGACTTAAAGCTTAATTACTCATATAATAACGACCAGGATTTTAAGTACTTTAAAACATACGATTTTAGCTTCTCTTGACAAATCTTAGGCATTTTAACAAACACAATTGTTGCTATACAGAAATCCTTAGCAAAACAAGGCCGGACCGATCAGATTTTTGATTGCCATTTGTTTGTTGTTGGTTCACTTGCAGAATTCACTCTGGTAATTAAATACAAATTTGATGGTCAGCTATTCTTGACATCACACAATTTCAAGGTTCAATGTTGAGCCCAGATTGTTTTTCTGGAATTTCAATTTCCATCATCTTTCAATTATATTAGCAAAAATGTGTGTGTGAAGTCAATAAGTGTGTAGTAAAGTTTGAAGATGGGCCATGATGTGACAGTAAGCATTTTTGTTGCCCATAAATCTGCCTTCCGTTATATTCTATAGATAAGAACATTGAGTGGTGCAGTAAGTAATGAGTCAAGAGTATAGATGTCAAATCCTTAGGCAGTCATGACCGTGTGCTGTGCATTGGCTGTCCTGGAGCATTTGTAACTTTGACTTGTTTCTGTCATTTCTGCCTGGTATTGATTTCATTAATGATCTCCAGCAACACAATTAAAGCAATCCGATTCAATTATGACATTGAACTTCATTATATAAATGATGTTAAATTAGTATTGATGTAATTCTATCAAAGGCTAAATGAGAGTATAGATAAACTGATTGACACATGATTTGATTGCAATTGGATCATGCTTCATAGTGAACATTACTGCGGTTGAGATTCATGGTGCAATTTAGTTTCATTTTTCACCTGATGAGATTTTACCGCAAAAGTTCTAATTAGGTGGAAAAATGATTGACTTCTATGACGTCTCTTAACACTCCTGTGGTAAAGAACTAGGAAGTGAAAAATTTGTGGTAAAAAGCGTGAAATGACCCATTGCAGGTTAGCTAAATATAAACACTGTTGGAATGCCAACTCCAGCAATCAATTCGGTGGACCGGGACTGTTGTATAAAACAGAATATCATCTATTTATATTTATATGCAGATGCACCTGTCGTTTCTCGAAAGCATACGGTTTCCTGCCAAGTTCACCCGAAGAACCTTCTTGAAGGTTACTAAGGACACCATGTGGTAGAGTGGGGTACGGTGGAACCATGCCACTCGAGCTCTGTGACACACTTCACAGTCACAGTAATGCGTCGCTTCGGGGCTTCAGCAAAGCAGGTGTGATTTAAATATAGGTCTAAATATGCCTAGAAACTGGGTCAAATCGAAAGACGGTAAAGGAAACGGCGCTGGAATCTTTTCGTTCTTTTCACACGAACGCGTTATCAGCAGGTGCGCCACCACTGGGATGAAGCTTGGGGTTAAATTCATTCATAGACTTTTGCTGACTGTGCAATATAAATAACAATACCGTGTTTTAAAAAAAAAAAACCCACGACACAGGCATGCGGTTTGTCTGGTTAGCCCGAGTTTTTTCTATTTTATGTCTATTTTTCTATGAGCTTTCAGTCAGAACACAGAGTCTGATCAGATAAGTGCGGCACAGTTGCCATGGGAGACTGGAGTCTGAAAGTGTTTGCTGCGAGATAATAAAACAGAGCCGGCTCGAGTTTTTCGGGCACTATTAATCTGAAGATCTAAACACCTGCGAAATTAAACAGTACACGCCGTACAAGAGCGTGCCGGGGCGGGATCGGGGTGGGGGGATTTCCACTTTTATTTGCATCGTGGTTAATCTTCAATGGCCAACAGGTGAGAGATGGAGGAATTAAGCAGGCACACCTTAAGATTTGAGATTTCCCACTTCTTTCACCTGCTGCTCGTTTATTATTACGGTTATTTACTGGGAAAATCTTTTCCTTGGTTGAATTACTGGGTTTAGTCAGTGCTTTTTTTTCTTCATCTTTATGGATATTTACTTGGCATTTTAATTACAATGTTATCTATCAAGATATTGCGAGTCTTTTATTTCGACATATGAATATAGAGTGAACAGCACTTTCTTGGTGTTTGTGACCGTCCTGATATTAAGTGACGCTTCTTGTAAACTCCGCCCCCTTTCTAGCCCACATCTCGTTGATTTCTGGAGTGGCATTCCATCTTGACTTGATTTAATTGTTCAGTAATGTGAAAGCAAATCCACCAGTTTGTGTTTGGATATGCACATTATAAACGGAAGTTCACACAGAAAGTACACACATTGTTCACTTATGTACTGACGACACTTTTTCATCCATTTAAAGAAGTTTAGAGGGTCTGGCATGAAATTAAGTAAAACGTAGTCATCGTTACTACCTGTTTTAGTGTTGCGCTGGTATCTGGACCTCACACCATGTTAAAATGATCAGGAATGTCTTTGTTGTCGGCCATATTTACATCACTGACTCTCTCTGTCTCCTTGACATTAGCTGTACTACTTGCTGAATTCTGCTGTGCTCATTGTTAGCTTTGTAGGCTAGCCTCCATCTGTGGTGCGTGACGGCCGGCAAATGATTCACCAGTGGTAGGTTGAAAAAGCCGCTCAAAAGTCAGGAAATGGGTTGGAAAATGCACGCACGCAATGAGATAAAAAAAATGTATCATTTCACCAGTAGTTTAAAACCAAAGTAATGAGCTTGAAAATGATATACCCGTTGTAAGCATTAAATGTAAAAAAAAAATTGTAATTAGTGAAAGTTGAAAGATAGAGACGTACTGATACCATAAAAACTACTTAAGTACAGTAACGACGTATCTATGCTTCTTTACTTCCCACCTCATGTTCCCACAGATGTTAATCTGTTTTAATATGTGAACTATTGTTCAAACTCTACATGTAAACTGCATCAGAAAATAGTGCCTGCGTATGAACGAGCTCTCCAGTTTCTGCCTTAGGCAAGTGATTTGTACTCTAAATGTATTATCCTTTGAATAAAAAAAAAGTGGTGCATTGATATTGCATATTATTACTTTAAAGGTGAAAATAAATACCCTGTGACAGTTTGTGATTGCAGTGTGGCCAGTTCAACCTCCGAATAGGTCATAACCTGAAAACAGAATAATTGGGGAAATGTCCTTGTGGCCTTAAGTGAGTCAGTGGTTGATATCAAGTGTGCATCAAACAGCATGACAAGCGGCAATGTTTAAATAACCAGCCGCAGAAGCCGTACCTGTTTGCTTTAGATACTAGCACTTAAAACATGCAAGCGCTTTCTTTCAGTACTTATTAGCTGTCCTTTGAAATGTTTCCTCGAGGGAAAGATTAATGGTTATTGAATTTGGGTTGAAGGTCAGCGTTCAAATTCAGGAGCCACTCTTTTTTGATCTGCCCTACAGAATGGCAGGAATTTTCACAAGTGCCGGCGTTCCAGTTCTGCGTTCCCAAGGAAGTGCGAAAACATTAATTTCACTCGAGTAACTCTATTGTTGTAGCCTGTCATTGCCGCTGGGAGTTTAGATACACAGCGAGCTCCTAGCTCCTTTCGGGTTGTAAAAGAATATCGACGGGAACAAAAAGATATTGAGTTCAGGACACGATCTTTGTGCTCGAATCGGATAGTAGTGCTGCGCCCTTGTTATAGGGTTATTAGATAAAACTGCCTTTTGATCCATTATTGATCAAATCACATGTTCGGGGGCTGTCCCACCAGGCAACTAAAAGCCCCTCGTTCCAATGTTTGATCATCGAGAAACCTAATTATCCAGGCGGGAAAAAAAAAGAAAAAGTAGCTAATGTAATAGTGTATGGCGACCTAAGTGTATTAATACTGTCCATGGAAAATATGAATATATAATTATCATCCTTAAATTTTTTGATTGAGAACATCATGTTTCCACCTTTGACCAAAAAGAGAAATGTTGCAAGCTATGTAAATGTTTCGAGATTCACTAGCCAGCTTTTCTCGATATGTTTAATTATAGGAGAGCTTTTCTGCAGTGTTTCCACATACCTGCATGTTCCTGATTGTAATGCCTCCATGCACGTTAATGAATGTGCCTAGTACAGATCATTCCATCATCATCATC
Organism: Kryptopterus vitreolus; assembly: GCA_030449085.1. Classification (NCBI taxonomy): domain Eukaryota; kingdom Metazoa; phylum Chordata; class Actinopteri; order Siluriformes; family Siluridae; genus Kryptopterus; species Kryptopterus vitreolus. The sequence goes on along the minus strand of JACRUU010000017.1, from coordinate 16,122,381 downwards.
CAGATCATGCCTCAGCACGATGCACTCGCTTTATAGCTACAGTCCCGAGGTGTGTCGTATCACTGTGAACGCTTCAAGCTCAGACAGCATACGTAATAATTAACGAATTTCAGGAGCAGGGTTGTGTCTTTTTTTTTCTTCTCAAACTTAACCCTACCCCCCCTCCCTCTCATTTCTCTACTTGAATGACGCTAATGATATCTAGCCTACAGTGTGCAGCTAGTACGTTTATTTTAAAGAAAGCCTTCTCTAACAAACAATTGTCAATTGCAAACGTCTTGGGGTTGTACTTGATAAATGAATTCTTTCGGCATTAATTCGACCCGTTTTTTGCGCTTTTCTCTCCATGAAACACATTTTCGTTCTCTCCTTTATACCTGCACGTTGCAAAACTCATGTCTGTCTAAGGTAATTTAAAGCCTTGTTGAAAGAATGCTCCTTGTTGGTATGTGTCTCCATGGCAGACACCTCAGCATTTCCACATTTTGTACATGTATCAACATGACTCAGCATTTCGGAGAAAGAAAAACTCTTTGTCCTAAAGCGAAGAAATGTTACCGTCATGGTGTTCACATGGGAATGTGAATCGTTTTTTTTGCAGGTTTTTTTTTCTCACAGTCCAACCAAAGGCGAGTTGACTAAGGGCGTGCCTTTTTTTTCTCTCCTCCATTGCGTAATACCGAGCACACAGGAGCCTGAATGACTGACTGTTGGAGAGCTTGCGGGCTTTGTCGTTGCTTCGGCATGAGCAGCTTCTGCCTCAGCATAACGGCCGTCCTACACGTGTACAGTGCTCCACCTCTTAGGTAATCCTCAACCCCCACGGCCAATGTTTTATTTTCGCTTCCGGAGTGTATCCGGGACTGAATTTTTGACTGGAAGATCTAAGGCTGAGAAAAGGGAGTTGTGGTTCCCTTTACTTCCATCTTTGCTTTCCTGCTACACTAAGGTCAGTGGCCTTCTCAGCAGACCTCTGTCACTGCTGCTGTTGGAGTTCAGGGTTAGACCTATGACAGACAGACAGCCCACTCCTTGGTTGTTTCCTGTCAGCTGGGAGGTCTGGGCATGCTCCCCAGAGCAGCCTGAGCCTCTATCGGGCTAGGCATATGAAAGCACCTGGGGTGAGGATTATGGATGCCTTAATGATAAAAGTTTAGCAGTGTGCACAAAGATTTCCCAGCTGTGACTCAAGATGCCACTTATTGTCCCCACCCACAGATTTCTCAAATGCATTTTTTTTGGTCTTGTCGAGATCATATGGCTTTTTTAATTTATTTTTTTAACAGAGAGAGCTAAAACAGTTATAACCAGGTATAGCTTCCTCTATAGCATTTTGTTCAAGTGGTCAGGGCGGGCTTGGTAAGGTTCCACTTCCTCTCTATCTTTGTAATGACTCGTGAGGACAATGCCGAGCCGCAGGAGCTCTAAACCCTAGCGAGAAGGATGAGCCTGTCATGCTGATCCATCTGGACTGGACAAGCTTGCTCGCCATCAGCGGTAGACTAAAAAGGTCACAAGGCTATGCTAATCAGCATTTGCTCTCACACGTGTGGTGGAGGGACATAATGAAGGTACCATATGCAGAAGGTAGTGGGAAAGCTATAACGGTATAAACCTGTCTGAGACCCATTGCCCCTATGGAGAGGTCATCTGCTCAGCCACAATGCAGTTGTATTTGTTCGGGAGATAACTCGGTCTCGTATTAAGGGCCAATTTTGAACCGAGTGCACTAGGGGAGGATTTAGTACATTTTGTGGACATTGGTATTCACATCTGCAGACTACAGATGTTATCTCCAGGTTCACTATTAAACTACGTGTTAAAAATGCAATCTTGGTCAGTTTATTATTCAGTTTTTTCAAAGAGTTCTCAGTCAATTTTCCATTAATAGTGAATTCATCCTACAACTGGGATTACTAATTAAAATCATTCCGACAAGAGACTATGATCTAAAAAGTCACTGAAATGCATGTTTCAATAAAATGTTTGATGGTGCAAGTGTCATTCATAAAATAGTAAATTGCTAATACACTAGACTCCTATTTTGTTGCATTTTTTTTCGTCGTGTTTGGTTTTCATTAAGGCATGGTAGGACACTTAGTTTCGCTAAGAGCTCTTTAGTTTCTCTCATCCATTTTTTTTCTTTTTTGTAATATATAAATGCTCTCGCTTTTTGCCTGCTTTTCCAGTCAGCGAAAGATAAAAATGTGGAAAAACCTTTGAATCTGAAGGGAGGGGGGAAACAAGTATCATGGAAAATAATAAAAACTAAACGCGCGCTATAAGCGCTAGCTAATGCCGTCTTGGCGAAAACGTTTCCAAATTTAGGATTCCGTTTTGAATCTCCAAAATAGTCGCTCCCTCAGCCTTTCATCTTTCAACAGCACTCTTGGGTTAGTGGTAACATACACTCGTTGGAAGAACCCCTCCTCTATTTTTTTTTTCCCTTTTTTTTTTTTAGGCCGGCTTAACCTGAACCAGTACTCTGTATTTATCTGGACCACCCTCTCACCCATTGTTCTGTGCGCCGTAAGTGATGTGGTCGGCTCTTAATGGTACGGCGCACTGCAGACCGCTTTCATTGGTTTCAGATGGTTGTCTTTCAGCCAGTTATAGCCACAGAGGAGGAGCGCTTTTTGACAGATGGGAGCAATGGAGTTATATCACAGTCCCGATAATGATTTAATTGGAAAGGGTTTTTTTTTTCTTTCTTGCCCTCAATCTTGGTAGAGTTCATAGAGAGGTCTGAATGCTTGACTAACAGAATGCCTTCCTGATATAACGACACATTCCCAATTAAAATTTATTTATTTATTTGTTGCTTAGTTATCTAGCATGTCATCTTTGGACAAGAGAGTGTTTGTCACAAAGGTCTGGGTTTTTCTTTTCAGTAGTCGGTTGTTTGTGACGTAAAATCATTAACAAAGTCTTCTCAGCCTTTCTAATATGTGTGTAAAGACTTTTTATTGCTTGTGGTTCTGCCTGCCTGTGGAGCTAGAGACAACCCAGTCGGGCTTAGAGTCTCATTCCAGATCAGTCAGCCCAAAGACCCTGAAATAACAAAGGAAATACAGACACAATGGGAGTTTTTACAGCATCCGGCACTTTTATGGCTCGAACAGACGTACACATCAGTGTATTCTGATTTATGAACTGGAATTTGGACAATATAAGGTCTTGAAATGCAAGAGGCTATTTGGGAGGTCGTGTCAGACGATTTGCGGCACAAGTGTAGATCAAAAACCGGATAAACGGGCTATTTTTACAGTGAACCTTCCTGTCGATGTTAAATATCTTGCTGCTAACGCAACCGTGAATAAAACAGAAATCTAAACGCTCTCTTTAGAGAGCCTGCAAGTGCTTTCTGCACTTACGACGAGTGTTTGTAGACAACCGCATGTGGGCTCTTTCCAAAAGCGGGATTATTCCCTTGTCACGCTTTCCTGACACAGCACATGCAGGGCCTTTTTCACTTCTCTGAAGCGTATGAGTGCCGGAAAGATAATATCTCTTTCTTCCAGCATCTAAATCTGTTCCAGTACCCACATATACAGTCTGTAACACTGACCCTCCCCTGCACCTCCCACCCAAGTCTGTTTCATTTATGACCAGTTCATGCTTCACGATGTTATGTAAGCCAAAAAGGGAAGGATGTGAAGAAGAAGAAAAGGAAGAAGTGGGGTTTTTTTTGGGGGAAGGGGGAACAGGACAGTGAGAGAGCCTGCCGATATATATATTTAGGAGACTTTTGGCTGAAGACTGAAACCGCATCACTGCCTTAGGCAGGGTGCCTGGAGCTGCTGGTTTCATTGCAGTGCGCCTCATCCACAAAGCCGCCACTCAGGAGGCCAGAGACAGGCAAGGCATTGTGTGAGCTCACTGCAGCGAGGGCACCTAACGAGGGTTTCGAACTTGGCTCGCGCACCCCGAATAAAAGCATGTCGATGCATCAAGGCCGCTCCGGCGGCTAAAAATATTGCGTGGCTCCCCATTTAATTAGCACAACGTCAGGATTCCTTCTCGCTGCGCCAGAGAGCAGGATGTGGATGGGACTCGCAGTCAACCGTGACAAATAACACGGCGTTGGCAATGAAAATGGGGTGGGTGGGCTTCCAAAATATCGCCTTAGCAATTTTCTTCTTTTGTTTTTCGTTTTCATAAAAGAAACATAGACACCAGTACAGGTGCAGTGTGTGTGTGTGTGTGTGTGTGTGTGTGTGTGTGTGTGTGTGTGTGTGTGTGTGTGTGTGTGTGTGTGTGGTTCACTTACTGCACCGCATTCTGGCAGGAATCTGTGGGAATTGCGGGTTTTCCCTTCTCAAAAAGTAAGCCCGTCAGTACTTTAGCGTGTCCTGTTCGTCCTATTAATGTCTGGAACATGTGATTTACTGTACAAAGATCTCCATGGGCACCACGGGACAGTTTAACTCTGTTTCTAGCCCTAACTCCATTGACTGGTGTTAATATGTAATGAGTAGCACATTAGTCTTGTCTAATGATTCTATAAGCTGCTTTTAATAATGGAAAGCATTGTAGACCCTTACATGCTGTCTTGACCACACTCTGAATAGGAAAGAAAAATCCTAGGCAGCGAAGAATCAATAAGATACTTGCTTTTGAAGGACATGCTGATAGAACGTTGTATGAGGACGTCGTTTGCCATGCCATGCTGTTTTACGCGATTTCTTACTGTTTTATATATATTATATATATATATATATATATATATATATATATATATATATATATATATATATATATATATATATATATATATATATATATATATATGAAAAGGGGAAAAAACCTTTGACGTTATTCACTGTAGTTAATGGCTTATTGTGTTGTTAAATTTAACCGGTGCACTTTGCTTCTATTATATCAGCTGAGCTTTGATTATAGTAGAAGGTAATCATTCCTGTACAGTACTAAAGCCTACCGTGCATATTAACATAGCTCCTAAATGCAAGTGAATAAGTGTGAGCACCAGGGTGTTTAGTTATCCATTTTCTTACTGCGTATATGTTCAAGCTGGTCAGAGTGGGTATGCTACTGAGTGCATCTCAGTAATTTCGAATATTATGGGAAAAGTCTGTTTATTTCAGTAATGCAACTCAAATTATGAAACTCGTGCATTAGATGAATCCAATGCACACAGACAGAAGTCTTTGGTTGTGGAAGTGTGGTGATTTTTGCATTTGTAATTTAAGTAAACCCAGATTCATTTTAACCTTACATCTGACTTATCCAGGCCTTGTGTTTTTATATGAGCTCCACAATCAAACCACAGCATAAGGTGGAGCATTTTCCAAGAAGTGTAGAGGTTGTTATAACAGCAAATGGGGACTAAATACACAATGCGTTGTTTAAAAAAAACGCATACACATTGCTGTGATGTTCATTAGTTATCGATACCTTGTAATGTGTATGGTAAATGATCAGAATATCCACTATTAGTATTTTGTGAAACCTAATATCATCAAGCTCCTTCATGTTACTCAAATGGTCTAACCTCATCAAAACCTGTAACGACTTTCATATTGATTCTATATGTGAATGTTGGTTTCTGGTTATTACCTTTATACATAACTAAATCTTAAGTTCTTGGCAAGACTTGACCAATAAATAAATAAATAAAAACAAAAATTCTATCTAAGCCTAAAACATAAGTATAACATGTATGGGGGGTGATATCTAAGCTAAGAATGAGAAGTACAAGTCTAAACATTGTCTGTATTTATTGCTTGCAGCTACGAACACCTCCGCATTTTGGGTGGGAGATCATACAAAAGGGGAGCGCGCTACCTGGAATGCGTCCATCCTCGAGAAAAAGTAAGAGAACTTTTCCCACAAGGAATGATTTGTGCCTTTGCCAACATTTTTCATTTGCACAGGATTTCTATACACTGGTTTTAAAAGGTGAAAAAATGTCAATGAAATATAGTCGTATCCATTTTCACTTGCGGTAGAGCAAACAAGAAAATCCTGCTTTAAAAAAAAAGTAGGGGTGAAAAAGTGGTTGCGTAAGTGTGCACACCTTTTGCTTGTAAAACCCCTTCGAGTCTTGTTAAGAGCATTCCCAACAAAGCACATCATGATTTCGTCATTTATAATCCCCTCTTCCTTGCCAGAATAGTCCAGCTCTAGTCCACTGCAAGGGCTTCTCCAGTGTATAGCCTTCTTCCAAGTCATTATTTTGATCATCATCATTCGGGAGCCATTACTTTGTAGTCTGGTTCGCTCTCATTTTCATCCAGTTAAGTTCTACAGAACCCTTCAAATGTTGTACCAAATTCGATCAGCATTTGTCTATGATTCCCTTTATATTGTCCAGTGCTCCAGTCCCAAATGAAGAAAAAGTACATCCATTGGATTCCGCCACCATGTTTCACCGTGGGTAGATGTCTTTCCCGTCTTCTGTTTTATCCTTGCAGTACACCCCAAATTCCTAGCATGGATTACTTACAATGTGTGAATGATTTAGTGCTGATATTTAAGCACCCTACCCTTTAGCCCAGACGTGTGAGGAACGCTAGCGATTTCTGTTTCAGCTAGGGAGTTACCAGTACCTTCCACGTATTCTTCTAGTTCCTGACGTAGGTAAGGCACATTTCACAGAACGTTTCTATACCAACAAATGTTAGTCATACTTAAGCAAAATGTCAATAGCTTGCTCGTTTGAAATCGGTGTCACTTTTGGCGGACGAAGTTGCCATGCTATTGGTGAGCTCTACAACACTGTATAGTCAAAATGTTATTAATTATATGAGAAAAGGGAAAGTCATCATTTGTAGTGGTTTTGGGGATGTAAGTGTGACAGCGAAATGAAAAGGCTCCTTTAGGCTCCACCACCTTCCACTTGTGAACTTTATCATCAACACGGGGCTTCTCAGACGTGTAACAAAAGAACAGTCAGTATTGCCTCCACCGTTCACAAGAGCTGAAATCAATGGAGGATCACTGTGTGTGTGTGTGAGAGTAATAGTGTTAGTGCTGTTTGGTTTGGAGCAGTGGATCAATAGAACGTTTCACCCCTTACTGCTTCACTGTGTCAGCAACGTGGACTGATGGGAAGTAATTACGGGGGTCAGAGGTGAAGTGATTAGGCGTAATTATGGATAGCGGGGTTGCCGATTGTATATAGCTATTTAGACGAGGTCACTGTTTCTGTATCTGATTGACAATGTGAACGGGTGAAACTTGACCAGACTGAAGATACGCTTGTTTTTGTTTTTTGACGCATTTCCATATTTAAATGTGTTGTCCAAAAAAAAAAAAATCCTTGTCAAACACTCATATGCCAGTTCAAATCCATAGTTCCTTTGTGCATCAGCGTTCCCTTACAGAACTGTATCTGATGCTATCAGGAATTCACAGAGGCATGCAGGTGGACAAGTTACTTTTCACTTCGCCTTAAGTCCAGAGGATAAACCAGGCGCAGTTTTTCCAATTTCATCTGACAACTGGTCATTCAGCAGCGCTTTTGTTTTGTTTTGTTTTTTTTAAACTTTGCTCTCACAGTGTCGTCGTTTGTAATTCGGGAAGTAAGGTCAAGATTGTTTTCTGTACAGGATAAGAATTTACTCGATCCACGATACATGCTTGTAACTCGAACCGGAATATTGAAGTCAAGAATAGGCCGAAGGTGCTGTGAAATTCCAGGAAGAGACGGAGATAAACAGATCTCATATCGCATATCTTACAGATGAACATATATCTCTTCACATGCCTCTAATTCTAGTATTACATGGCGTAGATGTGCAGCTGCCCCGACTATACTGTACGGGAATGACCTGGGCGCGATATATCTTTGTCGGACGAACATTTGTCGTATACGCACTAGGGGAAATGCATTGCTATCTTTTTACTCTGGTCTCTGTATTAATTGGTAAAGGTTGAATTTATTTTTTTTTCCAGAATGCAATTATCCAAAACTTACTTTATCACTCATAGACTTCGCAATGTGCACTATAACGATATTTTTAGGGGGTTTAGGTTGGGGAGCTCGCGAAGCTGCAAACTTTTCACAGTGAATTTTTGCTCCTACACTGCATATTTGTTATTGGTTCTACACCAATGGTCCCAGAATTTAAATAGACTGGCATCCTGGTGAATATTCCTCTCATAGCTTATCCCCCGGTCTATACTGTGACATTTTTACATTGCATTTCTCGAGCTTACTGTACACCACATTTGATGCATATGTCTATGTAAGGATTAAAGCCTGATAGGACATGCTGTTATAGGAAAGTAAATCAATGCCACGGTGGCACGATGTGTCTTGAAGGTTCTGGTTTCATCCTGAATTTGATTATATTCCAATAATACTGCAGTGTTGTGTAGCATTTGTTAATGAAAGTCATATTTTGTGACTGTCAAAGGTTTATAAACTGTCTTGTGGATAACTACAATTATCTTAAAGACTTCTTGATGGTATGCTTGAAGTGATTGGAGACTCTTTCAATAACTTGTCACTTTATGGCTTCTAATACAAGCACATTTAAAATATATTTAGTAGTAGATTAGACTACCATATAAGTCTTGAATTAGCTCTTTCGATAGGAGCGATTTAGGGCACACAATTGCAGCACAATCATTTCAGTTGCCATAAGTAATCAAGCGATCAGTAAGAGTTAAGATTTGTAAAGGTCTGTGGTATACGGATGTCCTACAGTTACGCACCAACAACCCTCTCAAAAGAGAGACCGACTAAAATGACCCTGTATAACATTCACGCTGTAATCCTGACAGGCTTATATAACGTCTGGCCAAGACGCCGCTACTTATGCGTTTGATAAACCGAGTGCGAGATTGCTCAGACACACCAGATGAAAGTGATTTAGAAGTATTAAAGACTTGAAAAAGCCTTGGGTCACATTCAAGCCACCCACCGTTTTCTTCGACCCAATATTACTTAGAGGGGAGGTCAGTCGCTCGGTAGACATTGTTTCTGTTTGTGGTCAGCCGCAGAATTGCATGCATGGGTTGGCGAGGGAATGGAAGACAGACATGATTCCCTTTTTATATGGGTAACTAAAGGGAAATAACACTTTCTGTGCTTTGGGAATGAGCTTTTTTTTTTTTTGCTAATGCAGCTGAGCTAAAAATACCAGCAGGCACTAAAAAAATTACATTGTTTTGAACACAATATGGCCATTTGCTGGTGATTGTTTCCTTGTTTAAACAGTGCAGCTTGGAGGAATCAGTGCTGTTGTCTTTCTGCATATATGAGCTCACAGATTGACCCGGTTGGTTAGTGGCACTCTGACTGACAGGGAGGAGAGTGTGCGTCAGCCATCCCAATCAGAAAGCATGACCAGAAATGTGTTCTTGATGTTTAGCGCCTTTATTGGTAAGGTAATGAACCGTGTTAATATTTTGCGATAGGATAAAGTTAAAAAGCTCGGACCCTCAAACTTTCAGAAAACGTATGGCTACCTTATTGCAAAACAAAATGCACACCTTGGCACCGTTTTAACCAAGATGTCAACACAGCAGCTTCTTTAACATGCAAAAATGAAACAAAAAGCAGAAAAAACATTAGTATTCAGTGGACAAATACATTTGGAGTACATCATTTTGGTTGGTCTCAGAGAGGGGTCATATTCTTATTCAACTTCAGCAAAAACTAGTTCTAGGAGTTTGAAAATTATTCACCCTCTTTTTAGACTGATCAATGGGCCATGATTGTTAAAAAGTCACAGAGAGGCATTAATGATATTTTGAACAGAAATGATCAAGTCAGCATTTAATCATCAATCGCTGCGAACCTCAACAAAGATGATAATAAATGGACATTCGGTGGTCACCCAGGCGAGGATGGGCTCCCTCTTAAGTCTGAATCCTTTCAAGGTTTGTTCCTCATGCCATCTCAGAGACTTTTTCCTTGCCACAGTCACCACTGGCTCACTCATTAGGAACAAACTTACAATTATATGGAACAAGCCTATATTTGCACTCGTTTAACATTATGCATTTTGCACCACGTATAACTACATCTATCATTGCACTACTGTATATTCCATCTGTATATATTATATATATGCAACAATACATATATGCAAACATCACATACAAATCAAAACATATATATATATATATATATATATATATATATATATATATATATATATATATATATATATATATACACATACACTCCTCCTATACAACTCCTGAATTAAATAAATTCTGTGCACACAGACTGAAGTACTTTAAGTCTTTGGTACTTTTAATTGTTATGCTTTTGGCTCACATATAAGAAAAACCCACCATTTCACAAAAAAAATGTGAATTTGGTGGTATGCCAATCAGCTAATCAATTCAAAACACCAGCAGCAGTTTCATGAACCTTCAAAATGGTCTCTCAATATGGTTCACTACTGTACACAATCATGGAGAATTACTGTTGATCTAATAGTTGTCCAGAAGACAAACTTTGACATCCTTCATAGGGAGGGCAAGCCACAAACATTTATTGCCAAAGAAGCTGTATCCAAACATGTCCACAGAAAGTTGATTGGAAGGGAAAAGTTTGGAAGAAAAAGATGCACAGCCAACCAAGAGAGCCGCAGCCTTGAGAAGCTTGTCATCAAAATCGCTTCAAGAATTTGGGTGAACTTCACAAGGAATGGACTGAGGCTGGGGTCAAGGCATCAAGAGCTACCACACACAGATGTGTCAAGGAATTTGGCTGCAGTTGTCGTATTCCTCTTGTTAAGCCTCTCTTGGACCACAGACGGAGTTGTATGACCTGGGCTAAGGAGAAGACGACATGGATTGTTGCCCAGTGGTCTGAAGTCCAAGTGGTCCAAGTTTTGTATTTCATTTGGAAACCAATGTCCTGGAGTCTGGAGAAAGGGTAGAGAAGCTCATAGCCCAAGTTGCTTGAAGTCCTGTGTTAAGTTTCCACAGTCTGTGATGATTTGGGGTGCAATGTCATCTGCTGGTGTTGGTCCACTGTGGTTTTTGAAAACCAAAGTAACTACATCTGTCTATCAAGAGTCTTTAGAACCCTTCAGCCATCATTACAATTAAAAGAATTAAATACTTTAACTACTTCAGTCTATGTGCATTGAATTTATTTATAAATTAAACTTGCTATGATATTCTAATTTATTGACATGCAACTATGTGAGTATGTACACATAGCGTGTGTGTGTGTATACATGTGTGTATGTGTATGTGTATGTGTATATATATATATATATATATATATATATATATATATATATATATATATATATATATATATATATATATATATATATACACACACACACACAAACATTCATATATACATGTGTGTAGGTGTGTGTATATGTATATTTATACAATTTCCCTTCTGTACATATAATCCTTAGCTGTACAGATCCTAAGCTTGTTTCCTAAGATGCTCAAAAAAATCAACCCAGGGTTTAGTTTGCTGGCTCGTATCCAGATTTTGGCACTTCGTGGAATTGCCTGTCCAGCTTGTGCACCTTTAGGTTGTGATGACAGTGCAGTGCTGGATATCTGATCGCATCATCCTCTCCTCCTTAATCAAATTGAGTGATGTATATGTGTCAGGCCAGGGAGGACACTATGGCTGAGTGCCACTGTTGCCTTGGGCCCAACTGACACGCTCATAAAACACATCTGTTACATACTCACCAGCTTGTGAAAGTTTAGGACGTGCTGTGTAATAGGCTTTGTTCGTGTTCCGTTTATGGCGGGGGTTTTTTCCCCCCGACTCAATTGAGATTAAACTTACAGCCAGGACGTTCACAGCCACAATTCTAGCTGCGGCGTTTCGGAAGCAGCCGGATGTGTAAAAACAATGACCTGTAAAGCCACATATAATTTTATTGTGTCAAACAGATTTGATGTCTGTGGTGAAACAGGTTTGTTTGGAGTGTCATTAGTATTATGAATGTGCTTATGTTTGTTTTGTGAATACAGTCCTTATAATTATCAACAATTGGGTCTAATTAAATCTCCTCATACATGTGTGTGTGTGTGTGTGTGTGTATATATATATATATATATATATATATATATATATATATATATATATATATATAAATGCTGACTCATAAGCTCTAATAAACTCCAGATGACCCTTTTAAAAATAAATAAATAAATAAATTATTAAAAATAAATAAATATGCCAAGTGCTCACATTTTTCATCCAGACATCTTTTGGTCGTACTTGTAGCATCCAAGGTCACAGCCGGAAACGACCATGACTTTCACGCCTTTTTACGCCTCAACAAATAAATTGCTGATGCAACAGGGCAACAGCCTTTGCTTATCCTCATCATGACAATGAGCATCTGTCTTACTCCGTGAAGATTTAGCACAAGCAATAAACATGTAGCAGCAATGCAGTCTCGAAAGTGTTATTACAACTACTGGGCCATTGAGACAAAAGGAACAATACAATCGTTTGTATTGACTGATGGACTTTGTCAGCGGTGTGTATTGTGCTGAATTTACTGAGATGCGTTTTTTTTTTCTACGTGGACCCATCAGATGTTTCCTGTCGTTGATAAGGTGTAACGACTCAGTAATGGTTTGCCTCAAAGAGGTTTACGGAGTCCCAATGTTCTCCTCAGCGCAGTGAGCCGTCAGGCCGTACTGCTGTGACAAGGGGGGTCATGCTGTTTTGATGACAATGTCAGAGCGCATTATATCCGATATACCATTCTTAGGACCAATTACACCTACTACTCCTTTAATATTTTTAGAAGCTCTCATTGACTTGGCAATGTGTGGGAGAGGGTGTGTGTGTGAGGGGCATGTTTATATATCTTTATAGGGACCAATTGTCCCCAGAAAATCTCCATTTAAAGAAAGGAATATTGTTCCTTTTTGACTTTGTAAGGATATTTGTCTCCACTCTTTGGAACACTCATTGGAAAGATTTTTTTCTTAAACACTGGACATTCTATAGAGAGAGACCACACTGAAGGTTTATTATGTAGTTTTAGTTGCATAGTATTAATTGCTGAAATAACAATCAACTTAAGGTCCTCATAATGGTATGGCAAACAAAAGTGTGTGCTCAAGGGTGTGAAATGAAATAACAAAAAGCAATCTATTCCACAAGAAAACTTCCCTTGCTCTTGTCCACAGTGCAAAAGTTCCCATGGATTACATTTGACACTTTTTATGCTTCAAAGTGTATTCACACACACACACACACACACACACACACACACACACACACACACACACACACACACACACACACACACACACACACACATCGATAGAGTTCTTATATATTCACGAACTGCTTTGAGGACAGTGATGAATGTGGCTTTCAGTGCAGAATGTGTAAGCAATTATCAGTCGTGTGGCTGGAGGGTGGGCTTCCTGGTGAGCCTGCCCATGTGGTGCACAATTGTCAGGGTTGGGGTTAGAAAGCCCAGATAGATTTGACAAAGGTTCAACTTCGTCTTTGTCACACAGAAAAGACTCGTTGTCTTGCCATAAATAAATCGCTTTCATCTGTCGACTTGTGTCTGTGCAGTTCAGTTTGATGAATGTAAAGTGTAAAGTGTGTTCTAGGTCCTTATGTTCTAGCTTTTTTTTGTTTCCTTTTTTTTTTTTTATACCACTTCTGAACAGTGTCACAAAAATCATTCCAGAATTCCAGATATAAATGTACCCACATTGAGGAAGCCAGAGGTGACAAAGACGAGGAAAAAGAACTCTTGAGAGGAACCAAGCGCAGAAGAGGAACCCGGGTGACATAGATGCTTTTTTTTTTTTAATATATATATATAATTAAACTTTTTTTTTTTGTATAAATAATTTCCATTCCATAAACATATAAAAAGCAGTGCAACTGTGTAACCAGGAAATTATGATCAAAAGTGATTCTAAGTCTATTGTGTTCTATTTTAATTGACAGTAGTGGGGTATAACAAAGTAAATATACCTTGCTACAGTAAATATAAGTTGCTTTCGTATCTGTACTTTACCGAAGCATTTTCATTTCGGAAGACTTCAAATATCGTTCTTAAATATCGTCTTCTGTTTATTCTTATCATACTTTCAATACTACGTTTTGCAATGGATTAAAAAGATAACTAACCAAGCACGCAGCAAGAGCACCACCAATCAGTGTAGAGCTCTCACACTGTTCTTTTGTTTACTGCTCGGTTGTATCTCCTTAGCACCAACATACAGTTTAGCATCAGCTCAATAGCATGCAGAACATTTTGAGCGAAAGAATGATGGGACCAATTTATAAATATAACTTTAAAACACTCCTTGGCGTTATTTACGCAATTTTGTCCGAAACAGTTTTGAGCTCATGATCATTTTAATAGTTAGCAATCAGTGTTTGAAAAATCTAAGAGTAACAGTCTTTTCACATAACACCCTTGTCACAGAAATCATAATAGTATAGTAAATCATAGTACTTTGAAGTACACTTTCTATTCAAGTGAAAGTTGCTAGAGAGCAGGGTAATAATACTCATTGTTTCTGTGTGTTACTATACACAATAATCTCATGTTGATCTTGAGTCTGTACATTGAGTGCCATCCTTATCAGCTCTGAGTGGTACTGAGGTGATGAGAACTCTTAACAGAAGTAGGGCATCAGGATGGATCAGGCAGGCCCAGAGAGGCATGTTGAGGGAGGGGGAGAAAAATGAGTAGAGAAAAGAATTGTTAACTGAAATGCACACTGTGCTCAGAATGCGATCCCCGTTCCCGCGTTGGGAGGTGAATAAGGAAGATTTGTTTGTGTTGATGCAAAGTTCAAAACGAAATCTATAAATATCCTGCAGCTAATCAGTTTCCTGGCCTTCATGATGACCTATCCTTTGTGATTTCACTTGGTTTAATCCATGAATGGAGGTCCGAACTCAGGTGGTAGAATCACTGGGATGTGACATGGACACACATACAGGCAGCCCGAACATGCTTTGCTGATAATATGAAGTTGACAATGGCGAGATAAGGCTATTAGAGAGCGCACACAGGAAACGGCCGAAACAGCAGCCCTTTGTAGTTTGTGTACCCAAGATGCCGACCTTCCTTATCTCCAAGATATATACGACAGGTTTCCTGCTTTCCCTTGGCACCCGTTCAGTGTTTGAAATGCGCCTGGCATTAATACAACACTTGCGGAGGAAGGAACAGCCTTATAAGGATGTTGGATTCGTGCCAGTATCCGTTACTCGTCGAAACAGAGAGCAAGTTGCAGAGCGCTGGGTGAGAAAATGACCTCTACTCCAGAAACTTTCACAACTTCCAGAAAGAAAAAGTGACACTTGTGTTAAATGCTACTTTACTGGGTTGATTGTGTAAAAATTAATTTCAAAAAGGTTTCAAGATGCCAATAACATTATTTATATATATATATATATATATATATATATATATGTGTATGTATATATATATGTATATGTATGTATATATATATATATATATATATATATATATATATATATATATATATACATACACACATACATACACACACACATGATATATGTATGCACATACATATATGCACACACAACATATATGTGTGTGTGTGTGTGTGTGTGTGTTGTGTGTGTGTTTGGTTATTTATTTAAATATCCAACAGTAAAACACTTGTGTTAAATGCTACTTTACTGGGTTGATTGTGTAAAAATTAATTTCAAAAAGGTTTCAAGATGCCAATAACATTATTTATATATATATATATACATACACACATACATACACACACACATGATATATGTATGCACATACATATATGCACACACAACATATATGTATATATATATATATGTGTGTGTGTGTGTGTGTGTTTGGTTATTTATTTAAATATCCAACAGTAAATTTGGGAAGTGTGACCAAAGTAGCACACAGAAGCCAGTGCATTCTACTGCTTCTAAAAATCCATGACGGCTATTCAGCTTTCTTGGCTCGGGTTTAATACGGAATATCCTATTTTAATAGCCCCAGCTGCAGAGAGAAATCTTTTCTATTGAAAGCTCTTTGAACATGAGCCATGAGGTCAGCTGTGTTTAATGGTTCGAGTATGAACTCTTCTCCATCATTCCTGTATTGTTTACTTGCCCCGACCTGTCTGACTCGTGAACCTGATACTCGCTGTCTGTCACCAAAAAATGTTTATTTGTTTTTGTGTTTTGTGTCCCCCCCCCCATCTTTAAACCTGTAAAAATCTAGTTTCTACACATCATCTAACTTTCTCGCCCATGAGCCACAGTGAATGCATGCATGTCTCTCCATAATGGCATCCCACCCCCACATTCTCAGCATGTCGATTATTTCCTAGAAGAAGGACCTAGCCTAGCAACTTGAGACTGGATCAAAGAAATGTGTCAAGCATCTGGAGCTGCAGCCGGAGGGCATGCCTACACACACCTCCTGTAACGCACAATCACACAGCCCCGATCTCACGGGGGAATCTCTGACAGCACGTTCGCCCTGTACACATCTAGCACATGCAACTATACGGAGGGCCTGCATACTCATTATAAAATCTCCTCGAGCATCACATCTTGTCACTCTCACATTTCTGCCCATCTCTCGAGGATAGCGAAGTCTGATACAAGAGCAATATCTTATCTGGATTTTTATTTATTAATTTTTTACTTTGGCATGCTGTTTATGCAGGTGGTCTTTCTCTACTAAAGGCAAAGTGTTGTTCAATTTGTTCTATGTATTAAAATGTATTTTTCCCCATCCTAAGATAAAATATTGTGATCATTTCTTCATCCAGAGTTGGTTATTGAAGGCAAGAAAATTGAGCATTTCCACCATTTGAATTTTAAAGAAGAGTTACAGGACAGTGTAATAATATAAGCAGCTGCACAGGAACTGTAGGCTGGCAGCTGCAATCACAAACACTCAGCTGGGATGGCGGAAGGCTGTCCTGCACAGGAAAGACTATAATACAGTATGCATCTATAGCATTTATATCTAAACTTTACAATTTTTCCACTTTATTTTTTACAATTGTCATTGTCACGAAGCAGCTTTAGACAATAGACTTAATTATGGTGTCCCTGATTATTGCTTGTTGAGCAAGCCGAGGCGACGGTGGCAAAGGAACGTGTAGCATATTTAATGACAATTCAATTATAATCGCCATTTATTGATGGGTTTAATTTTTTCCCTCTCTTTATCATAATATCTATTTAACTAGATTTAAATTATGCACTACCGATCAAAAGTTTGGGATCACGTACAAATTTTTATTTTCTTGCAAATGATTTGATCCATTTGGCAAACAATTAAGGTTAGTCTGGCCATTTTTAAAGACTGAAACATTTTTGCGTAGATGCTTATTATTAGTGTCAGTCCTCTGCGTCAATCTCCTGGGATGGCTGCTAATTCAAGTGAATCGTTTTGTATGGATAATTGGCTATGAGAAACCCCTCTTGCAGTTTTGCATCATCGTATTAATGGTGTAAAATTAGCTTGAAAAATTGACAGCCTAAGGTCTGTAATTGCTGCAAAAAGGTGCTCAAAATAATGATCAAAATCATTCGTTTTAAATCAGCATATACTGTTCTTTTGATGTGTGTGTGTGTGTGTGTGTGTGTATGTATGTGTATATATATATATATATATATATATATATATATATAGATATATATATATATATATATATATATATATATATATACACATACATCAAAAGAACAGTATATGCTGTTTTCTTCTTACTCTTGAGGTTAATATCACAAAAATATGATTTGAACTGCCAGATGTCTGCTTCAGAGTTCCTAATGAATTTCGATGGAGGGAAATGTACTCAAGTTGGTGTCTTCCAATCTTATCACCTATCGGCAGTAACCAAAACTTGGCCGGTTATAAATGTATTTATTTTTTTAATTCCACCTTCTTGCAACCCTGTTTTCAGAAGTTGCTAGACTTTGTCGGACTAGTTATAATTACAAAAAGATTGCCTATCTTTTATTAAAATAAAAAAAGTAACCATGCTGTCAGGAGAATCAGCCATGTAATATAATGAGATGAAGTCACAGTCAAAGTGGCTCACATGTGTAGTGTGTCAGTCCACTGACCAAAATAGGATTAAACTTCACAAGGTTAAATATATAACCGCCAACTATCTGAAGTTGATCCAGAACTGTACACTTCCAAACAAAATAGATTGCTATAATTCTAATGAAATCTTACCTTCCTTTACAAACATAAAAAAGGAATGAATATGTGATAAATACATATACTTATACACACACATACATACATATACACACACACACACACACACACACACACACACACACACACACACACACACACATATATATATATATATACATACATATATATATATATATATATATATATATATATATATATAAAATGTATGTATGTATGTGTTATCTCTTTTTTAAAATCCACTCCAACTCCGACCTATCTAGTTCCTCTGTGCTTTATACGAAACATCGGATGAAGTTGCAGCAATATTTTTCTCGGAACAAGTGAAGTTGAGGATCTGTGGCCAAAAAAAAAAAAAAAGTGAATGATGCTTTTGTCCGCCTGCCATAAACAGTGGTCTTGGCTCAATACTCGGTTTTGGATTTTGCAAAACATCGCTGTCCAACCCAAGCCACTTTATATTTTGAAATGCTGACATTTTTCTTTTGTAGACGTGTCAAAGTTTATAACACCAAACCTGGCGCAATTCATGAAATTTTACCAACCTTTGTTCAAATATAATTTTGCTAATGTGACACATTTCCCCTACATTAGTGAATAGGCAGTAGTTTGGGATTCATCCAAACTGAACTACAGGGGAAATGCTATTTGTGTACCTTTGAAATTACAGCATGTAAAGTGTATGTCTGTGCTTCTTTATACATCAGACTTGAAAGTAAAAATGAACATACAAAGTTAGTTCCAAGTGACTCAGTTTATTGGTTATCAGAAACTACCCACTATATAAACTATACAGGATCATACACATTTAGGTAATCAACATCGAAACTAATTATACACTTGGTTGCACAGAAATTTCCTGGTAGTTATATGTACTGACACATATATAAAAAAAATCATGGCTCACTGAAGTGATTGCTTTCTAATAAGGTTAAATATTAGTTTCGTGGGCACTCATGTACCTACATGTAACAAAGAATGAACTTTACGCGTATATAAACTTTACTCTTTCCATTCATAAAGTTGCCTCCTCCTACAAAGCTAGCATTCTTCTTTAAGTAGGTTCTTTGTGTCTGTGCAGCGTGGCAAATGAACACGATGTTCTTTTTTTTCTCCTCTTCTTCTTTTTGATGTGTCTAGACATTAGTTTCTTTTTTTGTCTTATTATAATATGCATAGATATATAGATAGCATTATTCTGTCACAACTCGAGTGGGAAATGTTACACAGTGTTTCGTAATCCATTTTCATTCAGCCATTGAAAGAAACCTACAGTATGTTTAACAGCAGTCTCTAATGAATGAATATAGAAATGAATTGGTCTGCTGTATAAAATGTATAGATATTGTCGGATGGCGTGGTTTCATATAAAGATTCCATATGTAAAATTCAAGCAAACTGCAAATGCAGGCTTTATGGACAGGAAATTAATTATTTAAGAGATCCAGTAGATTCTTGGGTGTAGTTGTACTCTTTCAGGCACAAGGGCATTGGTGGGGTCTAGTTAATCACAAAGCTTTTGAGCTGGGTTGAGGTCATATTAAACCACTTCCAACCAATGTACATCACAAGGCTGTCTTTATGCACACGGACATCGTCATGGGGGAAATTTTCATTTTATCACAGTTATCCACCTCCAATCTTAATAGTTTGGGGGGAGAATCTCATATAGATAGAAAGGTCAGGTTATATAGTGTCTATACGTTCAGCGAGCATTTGAGTTGAATGAGTATTTCTGCATCTAAATACAGGTGGTGGATAATGAGATTTGAGTATAAGAGCGTGTGAATAAAACGTCAAAATTAGCATTTGAGCAGTTTAATAGTGTGTCCGTTTGTGGCCAGCTGCTCGGTTCAGCCTGCCATGAAATCTGAATAGTGAGCGGTAGATAATGACCCATAAACTTTCAGTTACATAACCGCCACACTCGCTCTTTGTTTTGATTTCATTGGATATCCCCAAATTCTGGACGAGCCGGTGATTTCCCCACAATAACAAAGCCCGCTTTTTCCTCAGTTCACTAGTTAAGTATTTTTTTCACTACGATAGGCAACTGTGTTATTGTTTCCAAGGTTTCCAGGAAGCAGGATAGCCTTTCAGGGACAATGGGTATGAATCTGTACTCTCCGTTTTTCTCAACGTATACATGCCACTGTTTGGCGCTGTCATTACAGAGCCGGGAGAATCGGTGTTATATCAAGTGATATCCTGTATATTCACTGAGTCACTAGAGCGGAATATCCTGTATGGCGCGGTGGTTTTATAATATCCATTGCAATGCTGTGGAGAAGTGGAAAAGTTTAGATGCCTGCATGATCTGTGCTGAATGCATCATTAAACTGGCATCGGGCCCCCCAAATAGGGAACTTGCGGACTTCCTTTGTGCTTAACTGTTTCTCTAAATAGGTTTGAGTTGTGTTGAGTAATGCGTTTAACCATATGATTCCTGTTTCTCTCTACTTCACTACAAACTTGAAAAGCTTTGGCTCGAGCCATATCTTGTGCACAGCCCCACATCACAACTATGGTGAGGTCTCTCCTGTGACTTTTCATTTACTGTATATTTTTTTCCATTTATTACTGTAGGTTAGTTCATTTTAACCTGCTTGGTCAGAATATAGTTTTCTATAATTAGACATTTTAGCTTTCTTTTGAATGATGATGATGATGATGATAATAATAATATCAAATCATATGGACGGAAATCATTGCACATCGAATTATAAATAAAAAGCTTAAAAAAAACACCTTCATGGTTTATGGAGGAAGTCCATAAAGGAATGTCTTCAGAACAATTGTCAGTGGTGCACAAAGAACAGCTCCATGAAGATGTGGATGGATGGATGGATTGGAGAAGATCTTGAGTGAGACTGACTTCAATCCTATTATTATCGCACCTTTGGAATGACTACCCCAGACCCCAGGCCTCCTCACCTTACATTAATACTTGACTTTGCTAACACCTTTGACTTTGCTGATTGAGCACAAATCTTCACAAAAACACTCCAGAGAACAGTGAAGGTTGTTATAGCAGGAAGGGGTCCACAAAATTTTGTCCGTATACTATACCAAGCACTAATAATTGTAAATCGCTGTGCCAAGGATAAAACACTGCAGCATATACAGTTAGTGGTAAACACTCCAGTTCTGAAGCATTCCTTGTTTGATGGGACCCGGGGTGAGTTGTTGTGCATGATGCGACACATTTTTAAGCCATATACCTGCGATTCCGTGCTACTTAATCTAGCGCACTCGCCGAGCACTGCTATATGCTAATCCTCTCCTGCACCAATCACCTAATGAGTTACAGTGCAGGGAAGATGTGCTCTCGTGGGTTGCAGCACCCGAGAGTTAACTCGGGGAAGATAAAGCCTGGAATCATGAATGTGAAATTACTGTATTATGTTTGCGCCTTACAGAAGGAACAAGAGCCAGGTGTCCTTTGTTTAGAAATATTGCATTTGGTTAATCATTAGAGGAGGATTTTTATGGCCTATACAAGCAAGTTTTCATCAATGGGTAGTATTCGTTTAAAATTGTTTTCTTGAATTAATTGCCTATGCTTTTACCATGTGTGTGTGTATGTATGTATGTGTGTGTGTATGTACCATGTGTGTGTGTGTGTGTGTATGTGTGTGTGGGGCACAGTGACACACACATGAATCATGGTATATATTATTATTATATATAATATATATATATATATATATATATATATAATATACACATATACACACACATATACATATATTTATATATATATATATATATATATATATATATATATATATATATATATATATATATATATATATATATATATATATATATATATATATATATATATATATACACACACACACATACATATACATACATGTGTGTGTGGCATATGGTTGAGCAAGATGGTGCTTCGACCCCAGCGTCCTCTTACCACCCTTGTGTGCTCACATCACACAAACACACAGTTTCTGGACGGGAGTTTTCTAAGTATGTTGGTATTCATATATAATGGCATGGGGCACCTAAGTCAAGCAGCCTGTTATCCAGTTTTCAGTTCCAGGAATCTCTCTCACCCCCTCTCACACACACTCACACATGGGTCATGGGATTTATTAGAACTCCCACAATTCATTGGATGCAAAGAACCCCCCCTACCCCACACACACACACACACACACACCCTTTATGTCCCCCTTGCACTCGTTCACTTTCTCTCTCTTCTCTCGCCTGTTTATCTCTTTTCCTCTCCCCCTGCTCTCTCAATCAGTAAAGGGCAATAAAGCACTTCAGCGCCGCTCTTATCTTCACCCGCGTACTCTTCTTAAAGAACACGTTACGGAAGTTCCCACACACCCTCACACACATAATGTCATTGGAGAATTCGGGGCCACAGATAAAATTTCACGCCAGCTGGAGCAGGTCAGGATAACACAGACTGCGCGGAATACTAGGATGCCAGTGTAGGCAAGAAGAAGAAAAGCGCAGAAGATTTTTAATGGTCAATATACAGACTATGAGTGGTAAAAGTTCTATGAGGAACCTAAATGAGTCATCTTAGGAGAATGTCTAAAGCAAGCAATGGTTAAACCAACACTATGCGCAGCAACAAATTTTTGTTCAAATTTAACACAGTGAGGGCAATGTCTAGGAGTCTAGATTGTGACATGGTTGATACACGAAAGTTGC
This sequence comes from Kryptopterus vitreolus, assembly GCA_030449085.1. Taxonomy (NCBI): domain Eukaryota; kingdom Metazoa; phylum Chordata; class Actinopteri; order Siluriformes; family Siluridae; genus Kryptopterus; species Kryptopterus vitreolus. The sequence goes on along the minus strand of JACRUU010000017.1, from coordinate 16,099,546 downwards.
TTTGTCACGCTAATAGAAAATTCTTCTTTGTCTAATGTTGTAGATCATATCAATAGGCTTTTTGTAGAAGATAACTAAGCACAAATGCATGCGAGGTTCCTCTGTGAACTTTGAGGCTCTAGGGAGGAAGTTGGCTCACTCTTGCCACTTGTGTTAAAACATATCATTTATTCAACATGAAAGTAAGTGTGTGTCTGTCTGTTTGTTTAGTTAGACAGACAGACCGGAAAATAGTGTGTAGGGGTGTGTGTGTGTGTGTGTGTGTGTGTGTGTGTGTGTGTGTGTGTGTGTGGTGTGTGTGTGTGTGTGTGTGTGGTATATATATATATATATATATATATATATATATATATATATATATATATATAAAATGCAGGTACCGAATCTCGCACACCTGCGGAAGTATGCAGTGGGTGTTTCCTTTTTAGGTGAATTCATTGCTTGTGCATCATCGCTCTTAGAATTGTTCTTGGAATGCAGTTTTATACACTTAATTAGCTTTTACTGCCTGGAATGTCTTGGTACTTGAGAGTTTTATTGTCCCATCGGCACTTTCAAGCCCAGATTGTCATTACTCTTTGAAGATATAGCCAGAGGGAAGTTCTGTACGCGATTTCCTAACTCCCTCACACCAACTAATCCTGCTTTTACTCATGACATGAAGGGCAAAGTTGACTGTACACTACACTAATAAATAAATAAATAAAAGAAGAAGAAAAGGAAAATTTTTGCAAACCAACTTTATACTATTGCTCACCAAAACCAGTTCTAAGTTTCTCAGCTAGATGTCGGCATCCTTGTATTTTATATTTAGTGACTCGAGTGTATGATGTGGAGGTGGCGTACAGGACGCCATAAACAAGGACGAAACATAATTTGCATATCTACAGGCAAGTGAGAGATTAATAGTCTACTGTCTTAGTAGGTGTAAGTCACCAGAACAGCTTTAGAGTCTGGTTTGATTGTCTGGAACAGGGATAAACACCACATGCATTTAATTTGTAATTTATTGATTTCTGTGTGTGAGTGTATATAACAATCGAAATTCTCCCGTAAGTGTTCATTCCTGTGGAGATCTGATAATTCCAATCTATACAGTTATACAGTGGCAACTGAAAAGGTAAATTCAGAACGTTGTCATTTTGGAAAAGGCCACTACAGTCAGGATGGAAATGCTTCATTATAGAAGAGCCTTTATGCAAACATCCTCCATCCTTGAGTAAGACTTAAAGTTTTTGATTTGAACATAACTTGAGGATTTAGCCACCCCCCCCCCCTTTCTTAAATTGTCAAGAAATAAATAAAAATAGGTTTAAACAACAGCCTTTTCATACTAAAGGATCTTTCAAAGTGTACCTTTAATCAACAATTACAAATAAATTACTGTGTCATGCCACAATGTAGAAGAACCATTAGTATCACCTCTTCTGCAGTACAAATAAGCCACAGCAGATAACGCTTCTGTACAAAACGAACTAGTAATTGGTTAAAACCTAGTGAAATGAGAAGTACATTTATTGAATCATAAATGTGGTTCTTTGCACTTTGCATTTCTAGTTTTATCATTCACTCTAAATACTTTACACCGCACTATAGGATAAGGATAATCACTGTGGAAAAACCTTATGATATATATTATTGATATATACTCTGTTATCTTTTTGTGTCCCCAAAAGCCACGAATATACATCTCCATATACAACCTCCATGTAAATATATGGGTAGTCATGTGACACATGTAGTTCATTTTTAAATTTAACACTCATTAATGAATTACAGTACATGTTTTTTATGTTTGGATGGTCCTGTCATGGAGAAAACATCTCTTACCCAGGCTATTAAAGCTCTCTTTAGGCGATATTTGATGCCATTTCATCATATTGAGTGCATTTATTTCAGTCGTTTGCTCAGGAAAAGATCATTTTACCAATACAGCAGCTCCCTTTAATGGCATTTTAAGTTTGGTATATAGAAGTTAAGGCAGATTTCCATAGGCACTTTGAAATCTTTTGTGCTGGTCGCGTTTGATGCGTGGGGCAAAAGGGAGTTACTCGCATTGCACCAGAATAAGCCAGTGTTATTGGGTCTAATTCATCTATTCTATCTCATCAAAGGGCAGCTTATATTTCAAATGCAGACCTGAAATCGAATCCTCTATAAGTAAGCTGTGAACGCAGCTAGCTCGTAATTATTCAGTCAGAATTGGTAATTGATATAACGGTATTCAAGTGTTAAGATGTAATGGAAGACCGGTGTGCTATTGAGTTACCGAAAAGCTGGGCGTGTCTAATTCCTCTGAATCTGAGCAGGATCTGAATGTTTGCTCGCTCTCTCTTTCTCTCTCTCTGTCTCTCTCTCTCTCTCTCTCTCTCCCTGACTCTCTTCGTTCTGCATAGACACACACCCATGCATACAGAAGTGTTAGTGAGAGTTTAAGAGTTTGATCTGAAAATGATGACGCTCATGGAAATGCTCTCAGAATTATTTGCAGTAATAAGAAGGAAAAAAAGAAAACACATTACGTAAGTCAGTGTTTGCTGTGTATTCTGGCTTGTACTTGTACATTTTGAACCCTGCCCATGTTTGACTACCGAAAGCCTTTCAGCACCGTATCAGCTTCATTTAGAACACTCCCTTAGTTTTTCCTTACAGTAAAACTACTACCAAACCAATTGGCCTGTCTACATAATTAAAGCATATATGCAGAGTTAACCCCTGAACTTCCTAACTACACTGTCGAAACACTGGGTAACAGGCTTTCTGATTAACCAATACAGCACAGCAGATCATAATTATCCATAGTTATCCATTACACTATTTCACTCTCGCAAATTGACTAGCAATACCTTGTTTTATGAAACGATGTAGATTGCACTCGCGATTTTAACCATCCCAACCAGCTCATTATTCTTATTCCTTTGTTTGTTTTTGAAACCATTTCCAGTGTTTATGAAATCACTCACAGTTGAGGTCGGGTGGTAGCTCAGTGGTTAAGGCATTGGCCCCTGGATCGCAGAGGTTCAAATTCCACCACCACCTAAACCAAGATGCCACTGGTGGGCCCTGGAGCAAGGCCCTTAACCTTCTATTGCTAAGTTGTAAGTCGCTTTGGATGAGTGCGTCTTCCAAAAGGCACAAATGTAAATGTAACATCTGGAGGAACCTCTGCCCACCAAGGGGCAGGTCAGAGCAAGCCAGGTTTTGTTTCCTCTAATTTTGCACAACAATGGTGAAGATGTTAAGAGTTGAGGTGTGAAAGTATGTTAATCAAAATGGTAAAAAATAATAATATATATTTTCGAGCCAGTGAAGAACGTTTAACAAGCTATGGTAATGAGCTTCTTTCACACCAGTGAAGGACTATTATTGGATATAGTAATTTTGTTTGCAAAATTGTCATCTAATTCCCACTCACCCTGTCGACCTCCGCCTGGTATGGTGCTTTCTTTTATACTTAAAGCCACGAAAACAGTTTAAAGATTGATTAAAGGCAAATAACACTGAATTTTCAAATCAAAATTAACCTTAAAGGTTAATAATGTGCAAAGGCCTATTCTTTAAGAATGTCTTTATTTTGAAAAATGAAAAAGACCTCCCATGATGCTTCCTTTGCATCCTCGTTGCTCTACACGTCTACACGCATGGTCTTTTATGCGCCAAAACAAAAACATTGGCTTAGAGGTTGCTACATACTTAGAGCGTACTAAATAGTCCACGGTGATTGTAAATAAGATGGCAGTGAAATGCGTGTCTCTGCAAGAATTGCTTCTATTGCAATAATCCCCGCTTGACTGTGCCCTAAGGGTCATCGTGGATCTCCAGAGAGATCGGACACAGGCGCGGCATTGTTTCACATCTATAGTACTGACAGCTGGAGACCGAGGTGTTATGGGAAGTCAGGGGGAGAGACAGAGGTGCAAATGGTGCAGCACAAGAGGCTTCTGTTGTATTGGAACTTTCCTGACCCTGTTCTTACACACACATATACACACACACTAAACACAGTGTGGCCCTCGAGAGATGAAACACAGCACACATGCCTAAATGACTGTTTTCATTTTCAATCATCTGTATAACCCAAGCATTTGAGGTTGACCATTTGGTTCATGTCCTGCTGGCCCCTCTGTGTAAGGTAAAGAGCTTTCTATCAGTTTCCGACCTGGTGCTTTTTCAGCTTCACACTGCATCAGTGCTGCCTTTGTTGGAAGGAACAGCATGAGCAAGGCTTTGTGCAGGAGTGGTGCCAGACTGCTTCTGTTTGCATGTATGTATGTGTGTGTGTGTGTGTGTGTGTGTGTGTTGTGTGTTGGGGAGGCGGGTTGACGTTTTGAGGACCAAAAGATTAAGGTATGGTTTTTGTGTTGGTGTGGCATTAATTAGCTACATCCATTATTGTGTCAAAGGAAGGGTCCCCTCAAGGATAGTAAGACAGATGAGTGTGTTTTGGGGGGAGGAGGGGGGAGGGGGGGGCTAATTCAACGTATATTTCAGTGCTGATATATGCCTTGCAAGGTAGAAGCAGGATTTTTTGGCTAAGTATGCGACATGACACTCGCATACAGTGTTCCTAGAAGCTTACTGCATCATCTTTGCATCAGCCAGCATTTATGTAAACGATGAAAGATGTTTGTTGGCACTCCAAGAAATAAATAAAACACACACACGCGCGCATACATATACATATATGTATGAGTGTGTAAAATCAATGCAAATAAAATCCAGTTGCATTAAGTCATCATTAAACTGTTAATTTAGACAATAATCTAAGTAGAGATAGATGGATGGATAGCTTTATTAAATGAGCTTATACTGTAACATTTTTCTTATACATAAGCTCTTGGAGAAAACCCATGCTATTATGTTATTTGCAACTAGTATCTGTAATAAAATGAATAAATATTAGCGCTCACCTCAACAAATAGAAATGTACAGCAGAGACGATTTTTCTTCTTGCATTTCAAATTTGCATGCACATGATTATCTGATCATATCTATTTGGCATTTCCTTTTAAATGCCATTATCTAATATAAAGTGTAAGGATTTGGGGTGGCTGTAGCATAATTAAAACATCAAGACAATTAAAATCTACACAATTGTTCACGTTTTTTTAGTTAAGGCGCATCAAGCAGCACATGTTGCTTTATGCTAATGAATATTGTTTGATATTATCTATTCAAACTAGTAAAAGTGGTTCTCTTTGAAACATCCGTTCCGTATCTGTCTACGGGAATTGTAGACAAATTCCCGTAGACAAAATATCATGACCGGTATGGATGATTGAAAAGGAATCAGAAATGCTTTCCTTGCGATTTTTTTGTCTCCTTCACTCCAAGCTTCATTCATGTTATCTCCTGTTTATTATTCCTCCAGTGAAATGCGGAAATCTCTGTTTTAGTCATTGCTCAGAGTTTGTTTTTCTATTCATATACATTCTACTTTGCTGGAAGTGACAACCAGAATCCCCCCCCCCTTCCAAAGTGTAAAAACACACATTATAGGAAAGTACGAAGGCAGACACCTATGCAAGTGTCCACGCGTGACACTGTGACGTGTTAGCAGTCACACAGCCATAGACGTGCAAATCAACATCACAGCTTTACCGTAATGTGTATGAGGTGTCCTGTCGGATCCCGGAGACAGGGGGTTTGAATTGGTGTTAGGAAAGGAGACTTACAGTAGTCTGTAACCAGAAACGCACTAGAAATCTGTCGCTTCCTAAAACAAACATGCAAATTAATTTCAAACAAAAGCATAATTTATGACTGTAAATATTTGCCATCCCTCTTTGTTTATAATCCGAGCCATTTATTGCTCAAGTGGGAAAAATCCTTGGCACGCCGGCTCATCAGCAAGTGTGAACCTGAGTCACTTTGTTATGAAAACATGAGGTGTTCCGCGTGGAGCCCAGACTCCTAGGCTTCGTTCTCATTCAGCTGTCAACGTTCACACAGGCGTTTGTTCACACGGCCGCATCTATGAGTCTTGACTTTTTCCTCGCTGTTTCCGCCTTCTGCTCTGTCTGCGAACAATTAGGAGTAAAATTAACTTTTTTTTATGTGGCTGAGGTCAATCCTGAACTTTCCTCCTCTATGTAACCACTGTTCTGGCGCTTTCTGAAACGTAATTCGACCTTCTATTTGCGCTGAGTGAGCAAGTCTTTACAAATTGCATGTAGTGAGATGTTAGTCTTGAGTAAGGGACTCGTAAAGAGGAAGCAAACGAGAACGACATGTCTTTCCCCGTTTAAAAAGACAGGATCAATCGCCCCAGGCGCGAAGCCAACCTCAGATAACGTTCCCTCAGGAAGAGGTGTCAATAGCTGTGCAATATTTAGGATGCAGGACACTGCCATGGACACTTAAATCCTAAATCACTATAAAAGCTTAGGCACTTATTGCCGTATGAATATTTAATATTGACCCGTGCGCTCTCGTAGAATAGCACTATTATGCTTTTTCCAGGTCAGTTAAGGACTGTCGAAAGGGGGGATGGGGAGAATCACAGGCTCACAGGCTTTTAGCGCATTTGTTGGTATAAGGACTGGCCACATGGCTGAATGTTGTTTTGAGGGCAGCTACTGTTTTCCTAGTGATTCACTCTGAAATCATTCACAGCAGCCATTTGTTTAGCAGTTAAAGGGAAGTGTTGCTTCCTGCCTATAAAAGTTCACTTGTTGCAAGGCTTTTCTTTCTAAAAAATAAATAAATAAATAAAATTAGAAGAGCTGCAAACAATATTATCAGGTAATAAAACATTTTCACTCATTTGACTGTAATTTTTTTGCCTATAATGGTTTTAAAAAAAAAAAAAGGAAACAGATCCTTGTTATAGGAATTCCCGCTCAGGAACTCTGCACTCTGTACTTTAAGCTAAAAAAAAAAAAAAGCAAATGTTGGTTCCAAGAACAAGCTAAACACAGCATCACTTGTCTGTAGACAAGTATTTCATTTTGATTCGTTAAGATACAGACTTGTACAATCTACTGCATTGACTACAGGCTCAGTCGTCTGGTGATATCCTTGCTTTAATCGCCGAAGTTGAAAATGATATGATTTTGTTGCGTTTTATTTTTCCCTTCAGATCATGTAGTGTCATTTTGAGAGACAAGTCCTGTAATCCTCAGCCATGAGCACCGAGGCTAAAAATGTAGTACACTGGCTGTGAAATTTCTTTAAAGGATAAGTAGTGGATTTGTTGATAAACTGCCTTGTAAGTTGATTTATACTTTTATTCCACAACTACATTTTAAAAATTATATATTTGGTATAGCTACTCCAGCATACCAAATTATCACATTGTCATTTTACTCATCAATCAACCAATATCAATATGTAACTGAATTATATGTGTGTTAGCCGCGGTGTGTAATGAAACGTAATATTGCTATATAACAGCTTTTGTTGTGTAGTGCAATTAAATGAATGACAAGACATGCCACTTCAAATTCCAATTTACCAGGTGTATGACTTCCTGTGAAATCCACCCACATGTGCCCAGTGCCAGAATTCACGTTCAAAAGGCCTTCCTATTGTTTACATTTACAACGTCGCTGATAAGATTTCAAATGCAGGATACTGAGATTACTTAGAAGAGTTTTACATGTTCGCAACGCATATACATTCAATGCAAAAGAGTTCAGCTTTATTTGTGTAGCAATTTTAACAAAGAACGTCGTCCCGAGGCAACTTTGCAGAGACAAAGAGCTTATGAAAAGGTTTGAAATGTATATGATTAGTTCCTTATAGGTTTACATTAATAAGTGAGCCAGTGGTGATTGTGGCAAGGAAAAAAAAACTTGTGTGAGGACGAGGGCTGTCAATAGATTAAAATATTTAATCGTGTTTAATCGCACGATTGCCATGAAGTTGTCAGTGTGCCTTAAATTAATACTTTTCATGTTTCTAATACTTTATCTAATTGTAACAGTTGTTATAAATATTCTCTCCCTTTAATGAAATTATTCATTATTTAATATTTATTTAACTCTGGAAATTATTATTTTAATGTTGAATTTTTTTTTTAACATTTGTTTTAATTGTTAAATACGGTATGTGGCTCCTTTAAGAATTATGTTCTGGTTTTGGTTGCTTTCCATATAAAGTAGTTTAGGCTACATACAGTAATATCGTGAGTAGCTGTTGTGAATGCGCAGTAGGCATAATTCGGGCAAATCCAGGAGTGGATGCACGTAGATGGTGTTTTTTTGTTAATGAAAGGTTCACACCGGAGAACATATTTATCGCCTCTTTTATATTCCATCCTAACATTACGAGCGGTTGAGAAAAGGTCAATGCTGAAATTATCTGCGAAGGCCACGAACTCTTCTCGAGAGTCTTTGTTGTCCAGGGCTCGTTCATTCACCAACACGACGCAGAGTGACGGAGACGATCACGCACATAGAAATGAGCTCCGCGTTATTCGCGTGTTAATAATCCCATGTTGGTGCCGTTAAGGCAAATTTACGTTAACCTTGAGAGGCACCAGAAATAAAAGTGAACCCATCCTCATCTGGGTAGCACCGAATGTCACTTAAAATTCAGAAACCTGTGGCTTAAACCATTATAGTAGAATATTAATTACAGTTTAAATCTATCCTCGTGGTTCTTGAGTTGCTCAGTAACTTCATAGATCTTTAGGCTGGCCATGTGGAACCATCCCAAATTGAGGAGAAACTCGGAGGGAGAGGACAATGTTTCACATGATGGAGAGAGAGAGCGAGAGGAGGGTAGAGGGACCTTATTGTTCCATTGATGTTCAAGACACTACAGAAAGTGTAGTGGTGGTGATGTTGATTTTTCTCTGATAAACGTGTACAGTGCTGTGTATTCCATATTTCCACCTGAGCGTGAATTGTATTCACATCTTGTCACAATGTTCCCCCGCTGGACTCAAGGTTAAATAAGTGTTAATTTTCGTTGTTACGCAATCAACTCTGTTACTTCCAACAAACACGATCATCTACGCAAAGGAAATAAATCGTATCCGATAATTGCCCCTGTATTTGAGTACCTATACATTTATTAATAATCGAGATGAACCAGCTGAATGAATAGATGGAAAAGATTTGGCTGAGTGAAGCATTTCTCCAGCAGACTTGACAACCACTTGAGAAAGTGCAGCACGTTCAGATTTCTCCTTTATAGCCGCTCATAAAGTCCGGCCATTAATATTTTAGTGTGTTTTCTCACAGAGTATCAGTATTATTGCTGCAGCGTCGCCGCCCCTCTCTCTCTCTCTCTCTCTCTCTCTCTCTCCCCGTATACAAGAGGTTCGTAGCGCCGGATTACCTTTCTGCATCGGTAAGCCGAAAAGAATACATCCGGGAGCAGCGAGATGTGTTTCCCGAAAAAGAGCACGTTTTATTCGGGTTCAGTTTTGCAGGTCTTTAGAGAGCCTGAGCAGCTCTCGAGTGATGCCGCTGTAGCCGGAATCACAATCAGCCGCGAGTTTCAGGAAATAAACGTACACAGTAAAGCAGAAGCTCAAGCATCTGTAACTGGAGGATGCAACAGTAGCTTTGAAATTCCTCCTGATGCTCCATTTGACTTAAACTGTATGTGTATAACGCCACGCTCTTTCCTCAATTTAAAATAAAGACATCCATTTATGCATTTTTTTATTGTTTAATGTTGTGCTAAGATATTTTTAGCAAAAACATTCCTCGCGCAGTAACGAGTCTGGTGAGATGGTGGCTCAGTGGGTAAGGCATTGGCCTCTGGACCAGCAGATCACAGGTTCAAATCCCACCACAACCACCAAGCTGCCACTTGTGGGCCCTTGAGCAAGGCCCTTAACCCTCAATTGCTCTGTTGTAAGTCGATCTGGATAAGGGCTTATTCCAAAAGCCATAAATATAAATGTCTCACCCCCGACACTGTCGTCTATTCACCACTGTTCTTTTACTCTGACCACTTTTGAAAGACCACCGGAGACCTGGTACAACCCAAATGACCTGCACTTTTAGAGATGCAGTCGTCTAGCCTTAAACTCGTTTAAATCAGTGATGAAGAGAGAGAAATCATTAAAGAGATAATTCACTCACTGGTCATAATGTTATGCCCAGTCAGGAACCTGGTATTAAAATGCTGGCTAGGTTTGATTATTATTTATATTGTTAATATTTTCTCTCTGATTACACAAACACTTCTCGAGGAAAGTTCTCGAGGAACGCAGCTGTCCGCATGCTTTCAGCATTATTATGAAACGGCCCGATACGATGCACGTAGTAATCGAGAGGTCACTGATTGATATTAGATTTAAGACTCCTATCTGATATCACCAGCAGCTGTCTCTGGTCATGTCAAGGTGTTGGGTGCAGAGTTTTGGTTCAGCCACCCCCAAGAGAGACAGCGTACAGAGAAGTGTCGATGCAGTTGTGTCTACACACCTCACTTCTGTCTGCACCGCTGCCTAATTGCAGAGCACAGACGGCGGCTGCCGAGTGTTTTGACTGTAGCGGATTAGTGGAACACTACCTAATTACAGTAATGCCTTCGCACTGTGACAGCTGGGCCACTGCCACCGGACTGCAGCGGTTGGGACTCGAGAACCACTTCTTTAATTCGCCACATGATTCACGTAACAATATGATGATATACGAAAAAAAAAAAGAAAAACACCTCCAAATTCCCTTGAAATGTCCTTGTCGGGAAGTTCGTCTGCAAACAGGATGGCCTTATATTAATAAGGAAATACTGTAAAAAAATCTGATTCTTTTTTTTTTCCTTCATTCACTCGAACTCGACCCCTTCATCCTCCTGTCCTAGAGCCTATTTTTGGCTCTTGCTCCATGTCCAGTAACAGTGTGTTTTGCAAGGATGTTCATTGTTACCTGTGTACCATCAGCTTCCTCATTGTCTGGATTTGACATTAGCGCCACGCCGTTTCTCTACTGTACGTTCCCCGTGACGCGGTGACCCTGTCTGTTGCGCTGCTGCCATCTGCAGCTCTCTGTCTGCACTTGAAAGGTCTCTACACGTGAAAAAGACAAAGAGCGTGTTTGTTTGTGTCTATTGTACCACAGTGTGGGGTTTGGATTACTTCCAAAACGTTCATCCGGATACATGACCGTATTTCCATAACCCCAACCCCTCCCCCCCCTCTTTCCTCCCTCAAGTGTGGCAGGTGCTGGGTTCAAATCCGCCTGAGTCATCCAGTGCACTACATTGGAATGGCATTAGTCATGCAGGGCTCCAGTTACTGTACTGCAGGCCTTTATGTCTCGAAGCTGTAAAACATGTCCGATTCCCTCATAATCTTTAGTAGATCTTGTACTGCTCTTCTCGAATTCCAGATTGATGATCTGAAGTTGTCAAGGGGGTCTTGGATGAAACGAGTGCAGCAAAGGAAAGACACACTGGACAGGAAGTAACAACGCTTCTGAATGATGGAAATAGTTTATATCGAACACTCTTCAGCAAACAATTCATTTATTCATCCTGAGACTGTAGATTTATTTACACTGCTTCTGTTGGCAACGTGTGCTTTCCCGTCTTCACCCCGGTACTGTTACTCACCATGATGTGCGACATTCTTTCTCCCGCTTTTAATCGTAACACAAATGATAAAGATTGAAGTGCAGTGTATTTTGACCACTTTCTCCCGAATGTGCTCTATTTCATTTATAAGTAAATGAGACACTTGTAAATATTGATTTATTTTTATTACAGAATCATTTTGGCGCTAAAATGAATAACCCAGATGTGAGTACTAAGTAACGAAAAGGTAGATTAGAATGGCTTTTATTTTTCACATATACATTACAGCACAGGGAAATTGTTTCTTTGCGTATCCCAGCTTGTGTGGAAGCCCGGGTCACAGTGCAGGTTCAGCCATGACACCACGCCCCTGGAGCACAGACAGTTAGGGGCCTCCCAAGAGTGTGTGTGTGTGTGTGTGTGTGTGTGTGTGGTGTGTGTGTGGTGTGTGTATGTGTATGTGTGTATGTGATATGTATATATATATATGTATATATATATATATATATATATATATATGTGTGATATATATATATATATATATATATATATATATATCTATATATATATATACATATACACGTACACTACTACACACACACACACATATACACACATACACATATCCCACACACATTCATGGTAAATGAATGAATGTTGTGTACAAAAGGACCAGGTTTAGGGTCGAGGATTGTTGATTTGGCGCCACACTTTCCCCAGTGAGCAATCCCTTCGCTCGTAAACATTGACTGTCATATGGGCCCTGACAAGCTTGGAGGTCGGCAGTGACCTGCTGAAAGTATGCCCTCAGCTCCTCCCAAACAACGCTGCTCTGTACACTGTGTGCAAAGGAATTAATCGCACGCCTGCATGAGCTCTTCTCCTCTGAGGCCTCTTTATACCCTTTCACCCGTTCCCCAAGCACTTCTGAGGTGACTTTGTTTGTTTGTTTGTTTGTTTGTGCTGACACCAGCGCTGAAGAGGAGCGCAAGTAATCTTGTTGCCATATGGTGTTTGGTCTGCTTTGTAGTGGCCACCCTGGGAGATGGCGCTCTGGAATTACAGGTCACACATATATACATGGCGGGCCAGACACACACACACACACACACACACACAGGCAGGAAGTCATTGCCAGTGCCTCTTACTGTCTAAGTGTACAGCCAGGGTGTGTAAACAGACAGGCATTTGGCCATGTACCAGACACCCTTGGTGAAAGTATCTTGATCAGTCAGGAAGGCCATTAAGAAAACAGTGTGTGTTCAGCTCGGAGGAAGTGTCAGCCAGCACAGTGCGATACCGCCGCTCAGATCCGCCGATGAAATTAAACACACACTCCGTGTGGGATCGAGTTTTCCCATAGAGATCAGATCAATCAGCACATTACTCACTATGACCGTAAACCCTCACCCTCTGATGCGATACTCGCGATCCTTTCCCTTCCCTCACTCAGATCGCTCCACTACTATCAGCTGACTACCGCCGACCAATCGGCGGCACGGTTACGCACATCGCATTCCAGCTGGCTCGGAGGGAAAGTCAGTTCCTGTTCCAACCAGCTGAGAACGAGAATGCAGTGCAGAGCTTTTTCCAGCTTTGTTTTTCTCCCACATAGTTTTGGACTCTCTGCCCCTTTTGGCAAGGAAACATGGCGGCTGACGGGGAGATGATCGTACCGTTGCTCATTTGTTGATTCGAGGATGGGAAATCAGAAAGACATGTGATGAGAATTCCAGATGAGTTTTTAGTAACACGGATGTGGGTTTGGAACCGAACTTTTTCCCCAAAAAGCGCACAGTACGACTTAGAAGCCATTCTAAGCGTTGTCTGTTCTGACACGGACGTCCACCGGTGATTACATCCAGATGCTCTGTGCGGAATTACAGTAACTCCACTTACAAATTTGAGCGCCGGCGTAGAATTCACTCCCCACAGATTTAACACGCGTCACTTTCTAGCATGCCGTGTGAAAGAACATGCTCGGCCAAACCCATTTAAACAGTTTCTTTATTTTGTTCAAAAGTTATGAAATGTCAAAACAATAGGAAAAAAAAGACATTACAAGGTGTTTGTTTCTGCCTTGGCACTCTGTCAACTATAAAAAGAAAACGGGCAATAAAAAAATAATAATACAGCAGAGGAGAGCCTTTTCTGAGTTACGTTAAGACCTACACCTACAGCAGTGTATCCTGGTAGCTGCCACCTGACCATTCTCTCTGTATTTAAAAACTCACTAAAGCGCTCTCGTCCGAAGACGGTCCAGATCCTCATTATGTTCCGAAAAAATGTACCGTATTATGTCAGACTTGTAACATGTTTCTGATTTGCTTGGAGGTAGTCTCATCGTTCAAATGTTTTGTTGTGTACCTTTAAACAGACAATGAAAACAACTTAGAATATCTAATATACGTGATTATTACAGTCATTCTGAAAATCTGCTGGAAATAAGTGGCAATTCCAATTCTTACTTCATTTTGACACTATATTTGTTATACTTTTGTGGAATGCACTTTAACAGTGACCTTAAACAACAACACACGTGGCATTGTGGTCAAACAGAAAGACGGTGTGGAAGAGGTTGAGTGATTGTATATATTACAGAAGCTGGGAGCTTTATGGGATGTGTCTCGCTTGTAAAAACAAACAGCACATGACTTGGTGATTCGCCTCTACAGGTCGCTCTCCTAATGACAGCAAACAAAGGCCGAAAAAACTACGGGTTTGGATTATTGTTGTTTTAACCGATAGATCCGGCAATCAACTATACGATTAAACGTGTAGTGCATTTACAGTAAAAATAATTACATTTCGCTATTTTACATGTTGTATGGTATTGAAGCGAGGATAATGAAACAAACCTGAGTGCATTAAGGAGACCTTCTACTCTGTTAGGTGGCTGATCCCGCAGGACTTTAATGCAGCCTTTCATCTGTGAAACAAAGTCAAACGCAGGTGATTTTTAGATGAACACATGTGACTTTACTCGAATGCACTTGTGAATGAACAGCGCACACACATCAATTTTAGAGGACTTGACAAAAGCTCCAGCGGGATGAACGTAGTCGTAGAGGATGATGACTCCCACCATCACACGCAGGCAGAATAACACTGTATCGTCACTCGCAAAACGGCTACGGTACTCCCTGATTACACACACACACAGGGACAGAATGTAGAAATGACTATGGTTCATTTCCTAAAAGCAAAAAGACGAAATGATGTGAATGAACTTACGGTGTGTCTAACATGACTTTACACACACAAGCCATTGTACCTAGGCAATCTGTTGTGTTTTCTATGGGTAAATCTGCATTCTGTCAACATTAAAATACACAGATACATTAATGAATAATGAGTGTATATACGTGTACTTTAATGGAGAACGTGTAGAAACTGACCTCGGATACAAATTTCGTCGTGGCATCGCTTAATGTTTTCAGCATGGGTGTGGCATTGGCATAGAACAGAGACATGCGATTGGCGAGTTCGTTGTTTACTTCGTTCTCTTCCTCCGTCTATGGGCAAAACATTGAGTAGTTAGAAACATCACTTAGTCGGTATAAGCCAGCTTTTGATATTACAATTCAGTTCCACTCGTTCAGCATCTTTAGAAATGTAGCACTATAAGGTCAGATTTATGTGCACAACTGACCATTATAACCAGAAGTGCTTTTTGTACATCCGTTTCCTCAAACATTGACAAAGTGTTTTCTGCTTTAACAGCTTTTGTGGTGAGAGGTTGAGAGGTGTTATACAGGTCAATCAAATTCTTCTGCGCCATCACCAGCTTGCTTTGTTTCCAGAATCTTGCTAGAACGATCATCTCAATTCATTGGTAATGATAAGATAGAATATGAAACAGCTACCTACGTGATAAGATTCTAAAAATATGTTGCTATAAATGTAAATTTGGTACAGACAGCCCGTCACAAACAGGCCTTTATAGTGCAAAAAAGCTTGAATCTATTCCTGTTGTTTCCAGGAAGATGCAGCTGTACATCTGCCATGCTAATCTTACATTCTGTGTGACTCTCAGGACACGTCTCGGTCTCTGTAATACATCATATTTACACAGTGGTGCTGAGAGAAATCGATTTAGATATAAATAAATTATTTTTAAAGATGTGAACATGTTAAACGTTGCATCGTGATACAAAAGCGCAATTGTTGAATCTAACCATCCCTATCATTTCTATCATTGCTGTAAATCCAGTTTCTGGGTCATGCTGATAGGAAGCATAGTAAATAATTTCAGGTCTATTGTTGGGGGACTGTCATCATGTGGTCCACAAAAAACATATCCTAGAACAGTGTTCAATAATATTCAAACTGTATATAAAATTGCTTAAAACTACTTCCTGTTCCTAATCATGCAAACAGTCCCTGGAGTACATGTCACTTCTATTCATATAAGGGAAAAACTATAACATAAATGAAGTAACTGGTTATAGTTATATATTCCCATAGCAGACACAGACTACGGTCCCAGCACTGAGCAAGGCTTTGCAGCACTGCCGCTCACAATTCATTAGGCGAGTGGGCGGTGATAATTATTCCTGACTGAAAAAGCTTTTAATTGGGGAGGCAAGGTCACACAACCTCTGTCTCCTCTCCAGTTTGGAATGAGTATGAGGACATTAGCATACACTCGCATGCAGAATCCACCCCCATCACTGCACACGATCAACCTGCATCAGCTAAAAGTAGCCGGATAAAAGGGAATAGATGTATGACGGAAATGAGCATTTCCCTGACTCAGGACCTTGCTTACTTAATGATCTGAGCCAAGTAGATCACAGCGCTACTCGTTAACCCCGGACCCTAGTGAATTGCCACATTACTAAAACATAAACTCTCCGATAACAAGACGTTTTTTCACGAGAACGAACACAAACACACACACCTAAAACACGTGCACTTACTGCCACGTTGTTGATTCTCCTGCGGCTCAGGGTCCGACGGTAATAGCTGAAGTCGTTCTGAATGGCTGGATTAGTCATCTGGGAGGAGAAGTTAGAGAATTACTCATTCAGGCTTTTACTGTGTGTACCTTTACAAATAAAGGTGAGCTGTAATAAATGACACAAGCCAAGGCATTATATTGATGTAATGCACCTGTGTTTGATGTCCTAATGTATTTTATGCCGAATATGTTTTTTTTTTTTTTTTTTTAAATCTACTTTTATTTATAGTTACATTTAATATATGGGAATGTCTTTGAAACCAGCTGGTTCCCTTTATCACTTATGTGCAAGCTATAAAGTGTTATTTCCCCACCGTCCTTTCTGTTTTTTTCCTCTTGAAGTTATACAAGCTCGTCATGTTACCGAGAAACCGTAAAACCCATTAGAACGATTTTTCTCATGAAGGAAAACTTTTTTCTTTACCCCTTTACACTATTTACTCTGTAGATGTTTAATAAACATCACTGTGCCACATATATTTTATAATTAACACAATTCTATGTATATTTACAAGTAGATTGTATGCATGGTATTCCATGTGTGTCCCTGTGACTGAAAAGTCATCAGTGATATAAACTGGGTGTAAACTCATGTTACCCGTGTTCAGTAGAAGAGACACTTTTGCTTATCTGCATTCTTCTGTTTTCTTCAATTATCCAGTGAGACATCTGTACAACCCATTGTTCCTGAACATGTCCCTCACAGCAATTGTGCTCCAAGATAATCTTTTTTTCAAGTCTGTCCATGTGCTGTCTGTCTGACACTCCTCCTTATCTGTTGTTCCCTTATCTACTTTGTGTGTCTCTCCCTCAGCCTCTCGTCCTTCCGATGAAGCAGTTTCGACGGTATTGACAAATGAACAACTCCAGGCTTCCAATAGATGATCGATTATAAAGATTAAGAGGAGGAGAAGTGAACACGACGTACCTTGAGCTCGTCGAAGCGCAGGGTGAAGTGCAGGATCTCGGCAAACTGGCGTGCAAGAGCCTGCTCCTGCTCCAAGTGCTGCGTCGGACTGCAGCGTGCACTCGTGAGGCATCCCAGCAGGCCGTGCAGGGCACCTTCTGCGCACGCGAGACAACAGACAAAGAGGTCATATTGCATTACAATTAACCTGCTGGATGGGAAGAAGACTAGCATGATGGCTGGACAAATAGTTTGATGGATGGTAGACTGGGATTTAGATGGATGTGTTTTATCAATATCATAAATAGAGAATTTGTGAAAGACAAATAGGGGGGATCAGGATATGGCCTTTTGGCAGGAATCCACACCAAAGGTGTTTTCCCAGAGACCTGTCTAAGGCGAAATGCGTTCCCGATTTTTATTTTTGTATTGTTTCACACACAGAGAGAGGTGTGGTCTCGTCAGGCAGCAAGAACTCGCGGTGCAGCGAGCTGCGTAAACCTATTTATATCCACGCATATTTTTAACAGCTAGTCAAATATCTGGCAGAGACGCATAAATCTCGCTAACAACGAGAGACATTTAGCCTTTGAAACATCTTCTCCAGAGACTGCTGCAGTTGGTTGGTGATTATGTGAGATTAGGGGATGTGTCATAGTTAATTGGGACATGACCCACTAATCCACATGACTCGCTCCAATCTACATATCCAATACCAAACCCGAAACCTGTACTCAAGTTCCTCTTATTAAGTGTTTATAATAAAACCATTGTTTTTACTTGGTTATCGCGGGTGATTTTGTTACTCATTACATGCAACACTGTGTGTGATACTTGCACTAAACGTAGTCTGTAAATATTTCTTCAGTCAGTAATAAGAAATTAGACCCACCAATATATAAAACTATATAAAATGTATGAAATATATATTTCACTTGAGGATGAAGAGGTTTGCCTCAACCAGAAAAATCTCTCATATCATAATCCCATTACAACACATTGTTGCCTTGGCCTGAGGAGAACCACCTCCAGCATGCAGACAAGTATTAGCACTAACTATAATGTAAACATCGTAATCCTAATAGCATTAACCTCACTAAAACCCTCACCAGTGGAGCAGCCTAATATGACGCTACATTACAGACGGGCAAACATAAAGGGGCAGACTATAAGGAATGCTATACATAGAGAGTGAGGTACATACAGGGTGATGAAGGTTATACAACTCTTTTATCGGTGCGGATGCAATTCAAAGCCGAGTCATTCAGTGCTGACTATCACATAATCTAACATAAGTGGCATCCCTGAGCTGAAAAGTGGTATATAACAATACAATAATAAATCGTCATCTCTCTTACATATCGGAAGTGACGTTATCGACCAAAATTATTCCGTATCCTAAATAAATCCAGTTAACTAAATGTTGTTTACTTGTTTAGAATCAAGGACACAATGATGACAGTTTCGTTTGGGGGGGGGGGGGGGGGGGGGGGGGGATGGGGGGGGGATGGGGGCAGGGCTTCTGGGCAGTATTTGTTATATTAGCATGTAGAAACCTACACAGATTAATATGAGCAATGGCTATTGTATTTTCAAATAGAGCGGATTAAATTGTTATAAAGAACAAGCCTTAAAATCAGTCACACACTACAATTCTGCACATGATTATATTTAAGTGTGTGTGTGTGACAAAACCACAGTGAAGTCTCATACCCAGCTTTAGCGAGAACTCGTAAAACCTCTTCAGTTTGCCCACCAGCGGCACCACGGCGGTCCAGGCTTTCTCCTGCACGCTCTCGTTATTCGGCTGCTGGATGGCCTGGATACAAAACAACATACCGGGGTCAAGATCCACCCGCTCAACCGCATAACTTTCATATGGACTCAAAATGATAGCGTTTTCCAAATCCAGCTCCGATCGAGCATTCTCCGAACACTTCTCTCAGCACTGTGGCACTCCTCCACCATGCATCACCTTATCAAAGACCCGATAAACAGCTGATGTGTTGATTCAGGTGCGATAAAACAGCTTACACCTCAGTGACACCATGTTCCGGGAATGTGTTTTGAATTTTTCTTTCTTTCTTTCTTTTTTTTTTTTGTGTGTGTTTCTGGTGCATCTTTCCTCACTGGCACGGTCCTGAGCTCATGTTGGTTCAGGCAACAAGCAAACTTTGTAAAGAATAAGCCATTGTTCCAGAGCCAACCTATTAAATAATCCATTGGGAGTTTATGAGCATGAGTATAAAACTAATCACAAGTGAGAAGGATTTTTACAAGTTTTACCTCTGCCTGAGAACCCACTTTATCAGCTAATCATCGTCAAGGAATTCACTGCATAATAGACTGGAGATACAGTTTACAGCTTTATGTTGTTTTTGGTTCACAATGGCATACGAAAGAAAACCTTTAACTGCAAATTCTACGAACGTAATCCATTCTTCTCAAGTCATTTATTCATCAATATAGTATCAAAACTAATCTTGATGTACATTTTGTACTAACCTACACCATAATACACATGGAATAAATCACCCTGTTTTCAGATCTCTGTTATTCTCAGTACAGGGAGTGCACAAGTTATGATAGTTCGACTTTTGTGACCATACGATGATTGTGACAAAAATGTGAAAAATATAACAGGGCAGGCAAATGTTACTAGGGTTGTGAATCAAAAATTGAAAATCGGATACTTGTTGTAAAATTTGAATTTAGATTCCTCTTATAAAGTCCTGGGTGCATTTTATCACTTATGTGGTAATCTAAACATCAGTTTACAAGATGGACCGCATTATATTAGTAGCAAATGACAGTTTACTACCCCGTTTTGTACACCATTCTTTTAGACCAATTCACAACTTACCATATTTAATTTACTGTCAATGCACACTGCATTGTGTGTGTAGTAGTAGAGCTGTGTATACATAGAGCTGGCTATATATAGATATATATATATATATATATATATATATATATATATATATATATATATATATATATATATATACATATATATATACATATACATATACATAGAGCTAGAGAGAGAGAGAGAGAGAGATGGCTATATATATATATATACATACACACATACATACACACACACACATATATGACACACACTCTTACACTTGTTGTGTGTCTAAGCAGAGTCTAAGTCTAGGGCTACTTTTATTATATTTTTATAAAAAAATTTAAAAAATCTCATTTTGGTTTGTTGTGTTGCATCATGTTGGATAGCTGTCGAGTATGAAGAAGATGGCAGCGTAATATGTTTAGAACAGATAACAGTGGCCTGCACCTCCTGTACAGAGACGCACAGATTGACGTAGTTTGATGACGCAGACAGTCCAGAGTGAGGGGACCGATTTTTTTTATTTTTGCAGGCGGACACAAATGATCGCGAATCTCAGGCGTCACCTTAATCAGGTTAAACAGCATAAACAGCACTAGACAATTGTAAGCTGTATTTTGAAAAAAGTCACTAGTGTGTTTGATCATACATTATTAAATCTGTCACTGTCCTATACTGTCATGACAACACAATGTTTTTCTTCTTCCTAGATCTACCGCGTTTGGGTGCTGCAAGCGAACCGGCTGCTTTTTGCAGTGGAAAAGCACAGAACAGTTGGAGATTCGACCACAGCAACAGAAAAAGACATGTTCCTGAAAGTGCTTTTGCAAGACGCTGTCCTTTACACCCTGCCGCTATATATCAAATACGCTCACCTGTCTAATGGCTTCTCCAGCTCCACTATACGACTGCAGATCCAGTAAAACACTCATGGCCTCCGTCAGAACCTTGTTCACCTGTTCCCATCTCTCTCGCTCTGCTTCAGTAGGCTGAGCGTCTGTGAAAAGAGCACTTGAATTTATACACACAGAGGCACTAACTGTACACACATTCAAAAGTTCACTCGACTTTTACATGATTTCATCATGTATAGAAAATGTCTCATTTCTCAATATGCTCAATATGTAACAGATGGTTTGTAGTGGTGAGATCATCTGATACACCTGAACCTTGTTTAAATCAAATAAACACTTACTTTCAAAGTCCAGGAAAAAGTTCCCCGCATTGTTATCGATGTCCCTCGTCAGGACCTTAATCAGGTTCCCCATGCCGTCCAATCAGAAGCCTGACGAGAGGAACAGGATTGAGTTAGTGAACACTGCGATTATAAAGATAGTATGAACGCGTCTTTGCTGTGGAACTGCGTGTTCACAATAAATCAGTGATGTCTGGCGCTTGTCTGAGCTTTTTGAACATCTCCGATTAATTACTTTTCCCCAGATTTGAATCGTTCTATGTCCGTTAGACCCACCTGGAATCCCTTAACATCTGGAACCACGCACATAGAAGTGTGACAGAACAGCTGTTCAAGAGACGGGTGAAGACCAACACGACACCAATCCAAACTCACATGCTGCCACAGTCACACCAGGATAAAAAGATGTAGAGCTTTTTTAAAGTCTTATTAACCCTTAACACGGCTGCATCAATACACAGATTTCAAATTTATAATCCCAATGATTTCATAATTCATTATGAGTTCTTAAGAGTGGAGTTATTTGAAATGGCCAGCTCTCAGTAGTACGAAACATATTTCATCATCATGGGTTCTTTAATCAATAACTACACCGATCAGGAATAACATTGACATGATGACAAAAAAAAAACCAGGAAAAATGAGCAAAGGTAAGAATTAGTTTAACAATTAGACGACTGGATCGGCACAGCTCTAAATGGATCTAAAGGAAAAAGAAGGATTTATTCCTATTAATGACATTAAAGCAAATGGGCAGCCAAGGCACATTGATGGACGTGGGGAGCAAAGGCTGGCCCCGTGTGGTCCGATCCAACAGGCAAGCTCCTGTAACTCAAACAGCTGAATGCTGTTAATGCTCAATGAGTCAAGGACTGTTTTGGCAGCAAAAGGCGACCAACACCATATTACCCAGGTGGTCATAATGTTATGCCTGGTTGGTGTAAATGCTGTTTGAATGGCAGCTAATGTGGATATAACTTGGATACAACACCACTCACTGGTGTTCTCGGTAATGTAACTTCCCGGGAAGCCAAACTACTCCTGAAATCCACACATTACATTTTTCAGGAGAATTATCTGCAACATTACTAAATCAACTGGTATTTTCCTTGAGGAGAAAAAATAACATGACTAAGACTCTCCCTTGTTTTTTTGCGATAAAGAAGAAACTTTCTGTTCCACAGGGTGAAGTCCGGTCCTGAGTAATCCCGTTTCAACGTATCTAATATAATCTTGTAGGTCATGATAAATATCCTACTTCGTTATCAATACATCAAATCTAATTAAAAGGTTCCACACCCTTAAATATCGCTGCTTTTTTCCCCCCACTGCTGTATCCCTGTTACACCCAGGCTTCCTCATTACACACTGAAATCTGAATGTTTAGCCACATTACCGTGACTCTATAATTAAACGTGTTACATAAATAAAATTGAACCGAGCTGCCCCTGGATATCACTTCACTGAAAATCCAGGAATCCTATCTGGTGAATCGGTTGTGTCATTATACAGGAGTCATCGCTTCCTGGAGCAGGGGAGGTTATTCGGCGCTACGCACCAGTTCAAGCCACCCACGAGAAAGGGAGGGAATTGTCTGTGGAAAGAGACTGACCTCAAACTATAACACTGCAACAGTCTGCTCCAGGCTCCACCAAATTCCTTTTGCAGGATTAACTCTTTCACAGCAACTTTATAGAACTAATGGAGTGAAAGGAGGGAAATGGGTCAGCCCCTGACCTACTCTGCTTTTGGTGCACACACACACACACACACACACACACACACACACACACACGCCATCAGAAATCTGTGCGCTCCTTCGGTTACTACGTACGCAGCCATGCAGAAGGGAGTAAATAAGCACCGAAGGCTCAGTCTTGTAGCCCCAAATCCACCTTGATGTGCCTGGGATGGGGGGTAGAGAAGGAGGATGATTGAATCCAGCTTGTTCATTTGACTAGTACTTATCCAGCTCCGTCCTCCTATTGGCTCACGACATTCTGCTGTTTCCATGGAAGCAAAAAACAGATTCCACACTAAAAATAATGCAGCAGCCAATAGGAGCAGCTCTCCGGGGTGGGGCGAGGTGAGAGCATGGAAGATGATACTCAGCAGCCTTAAAAGAACATCAATATAAAGACCGTAGTAAGTGGACCAGAAGCAAGATTAGAAATTAGGGGGGGGGGGGGGGGGGGGGGGGGGTGGGGGGGGGGGGGGGGCAGATAGGATGGATGTATTGGGTGGGGGGGGGGGGGGGGGGGGGGGGGGGGGGGGGGGGGGGGGGGGGGGTGGGGGGGGGGGGGGGGGGGGGGGGGGGGGGCATTAAGTGTTCGATAGGATTGATTTATTTATTTTAAAAATCTACTCTTTTTTTCTATAAATGAGCTGGAGTTAAAAATGCTGTGCAAGTACATTATTTTTTTTTTTATTCCCATTAAAAATGCACATATGCATTTTCTCCCTGAAGGTACAGAATTTGCACATAACGTGGATTTAAGTGGTGCTCATGTATTTATTGATCCTTCACGCGATGAAAAATGACCAGAAGCTCTCAGCACTCACGGGATGAGTTCCGAATGAGAGCGTCTTGATTAAAATCCCCAAATCCCATTAGCGCAATGCGCATGGGAGCATGAGCGAGCGCGTGTGTGTGTGTGTGTGTGTGTGTAAATCTGTCGGTGCAGGGTGTGTATGCAGGGAACAGCATGTGTCAGCATGGAGAGCAGCGTTTGTGTCCACGTGCCCTCTACTATTACTACTACTACGGCTCAGCCAGTGGCGCGCACGCACACACTGTAGGTCCGCCTTCCTCTCTCCCTCATCCCACACACACACACACACTGCGCAAAGCAAGCTAGAAGGCGGGGAGTGAAGTCACATGGGCAGGAGGCACAGTGGGGTGGGGCTCTGCAGTGTTGGGGCGCTGCAGTGGGTTTGGATAGAGAGAGAGAAAGAGAGAGAGAGAGCGAAGAGCTGCATCCGTTCTGACCCAGATTGAGTTCAGAGCGGTGATATGAACCCCAGCACTTTGCCACATGTTCATCTGTGTGCCGGAAGATGGCCAGCATTTTCTCAGACAGCTTCTGCAAAACCTGGTGTTTCAGATTATGGAGTAAGAACAGTAGAGGGGGGGGAAAACCCTATCCAGGAAGTATGATCTCAGACTAGCTCACTTTGTTAATTGGCAATAACATCAATTGTTCTCTCTCGGGGTTATCACTTGTCCCTAATGACGCACACGCTCCAATGCCCTGTCCACCCCCCAGCATCATTTCCCATAATCCCCCCCCCTTTCAACTTCAGCAGCGGTGTGACACACTCATGAGGCACTGTATATATATCCACACACACACACCAGCATCCCACGAACAGCACTGTGTTGCTTTAAAGTGGGTAAGTGAGGCATGCAGTTCCGGCCAGCTGTAGTGACCAGGCGAAGACTCTCGCCGCCTGAGAGATGACTCACGCCCACTAGGAGAAAGAGCAGGAGAGAGAAAGCGCAAAACACAGACTCCACCCAAACGCAAGTGATGAACAAGAAAGGCATCCGAGCTAAAAGCGTGCCACCTCATCATCACGCATGTCTGTCAACACTGATGATCTATTAGAGAATTGAGTCATCGTTTATTTGCCGTTTGATTAACGGTTGTGCTTGAAGTCATATTATGTAAATACTAAATAAATCCTGCCCCGTATCCGGTTTCCCAAGGCTGTATTATAAATCATCCTGAAAACGACAGTCATAATCGATCGTTACAACCGTTCGTGACTCTGGGATCTTACTGTGTATGACAGCACTCGGACCTGACGGGAAAACCGGATGGATTTTTAACGTTACCGTTTGACCTTTACATTATAACTGGAGGACTGAAACTTGATTCTGTGTCGGACAAGAAGGACGTTCATGTTGCTTCAGTTCATTGTGCGGGATTTTAGTGACACTCGGTGGACAAATTGTAGTACTGCAGCTCTTTATACAATTATTGTTTGCATCAACGAAGTCTTGGCCACCCAGGACTCCACAAGACCTGCAGTTTTGGAGATGTTCAGTATACCAGTAATATGATTACAAAAAATTCATTGAGGCAAATAAGTGTGTGTCAATGATTCGTTTAGTCCATATAATTAAAAACATACCTATCTAGCTAGAGAGGGAGTATATCTAATATAAAATATATTTTGAATATTATAGAATGTACATATCTAGAACTACATCTATGCAAAGTTACAAATGCTAGCTAAAGTGGGAACTAAATAATATTCCCTTTCAGTCTGTATACAAGAACCAAATACAGCATTAATGAGCGATTACAACGATGTACATTAATAATGTAATTAACAAAAAGTTAACACTTCTATGCATTTGTTCACACATTTTCCATTACAAAGAAAGTGCTAGACAGAAGAAAAACAATATGTCTTGGTTTGGATTGCGGTTTGAAATGTGAGAGGAAATGCGTCTCAATCTCCATTGCTTAATCTATACAAGTGAATACATGCTGACTATAATTTATATTTTTTTAAAAAAGTGCAATTGAAATTCCGACAAAACAGCCTGCCTTAAGCACAATACTTAACATTTAAAGCTGAATCGTCTTGCAAGAGAACATAAGAGCACATTTCCTCTCTTTAAGCAAAAATTTGAATGGCAACAATGAACTACATTTGCCATGAAGTGAATCTGGTTAGATCTTTCTATCAGATAATATCTCCTCTTAATGCACAAAAGCATGGTTATAATAGCGGAGACTCTACTGGAGAGGATCTAACACTTTGGAAGATGTTGAGAGATTGTGTACCAAGTGTTCCTCTCATGGTCCAATACTCACTATTCTCATTTTAACCTGAATATGTTATATGAATATTCTGACTTCAATTAATAACATTTTACTTCTAACCTTTTCTTAAAACGTATGTCTATGAACAGGAGGGACATTGTCCAGCACCAGCGCCTGGGCAGTCTTCCTCATGGTAAAAAAAAAAAAAAAAACACAACACACACACACACACACACAAGCACACACAGATCTTTCCTAGTCTGAATTCATATTACTTTTTGAAATCCAGGAAATTATGATCTCAGCAAAATCTGTACTTACGGCAGCTTATAATAAAATGTTCACCTTTTTAAATGTTTTACAAACGTGTTTAGAAGTTACAGTTGTTTCTCAAACTGTAGCAACAAAATTGAAGGAACACAATTATAGTGTCTCTTTGGATGCATTAACATTAAGTTTTCCACTCCAAGTAGGAGACCTAAATTTATTAATAATAAAAATAATACATTTTTATTTTTATCACCTGCTCCAGCATCACAACGGCCCTGTCCGCAAAGCACGCTCTATGAAGATATGCTTTACACATGTGAGAGTGGAAAATCTCCTGCTATAGAGTTCTGAACCCAATGGGATGAACTGGAACACTGACTGCACCCGTGGCGTCCTCAACTACATCAATATCTGACTTTATTAACGCCATTGTAGCTGAATGAGCACAAAACCCAAAGAAGCACAAAATCTAAAGGAACAAGTTACCAGAAAAGTGGAAAGAATTAGCAAATGAGGACTGAATGTGGAATGGGACGCGTTCAAAAAGCACACATGAATATGTGTGTGTGTGTGTGTGTGTGCGTATTTGTGCATTAAATTTTTATTATTCCGCAGCTCTAATTTAAGTGTTTAAAAAAAAAATACATACAAACATATATAGATGGGTCGGACGAGACTGGAGGTTTTTTTTTTTGCAAGAATATAACTGATGTGATGGCATGTCAGTAGCGATGATGATGTAATATGACTCTCTCGTGTCAGCACTTTAGAAATACTTTAGGATTTGTAAAACGAGGCATCTTAATCTTCACATTTTGCATGTTCTGGTTTCTTTAGGACAAGCTGCAGGAATGAACTTGTTCCTACTAATACCAAAGAGCATTGTCCTGCATGAATTACAGCACATATCGGGGTATTTTACATTCTAACAGTGAGGGAGATACAGCAGTACAGTACTGTACACTATACAGGTTCACCTTTACAATCTTTTTCTTTTTAAGGGTAATGCATTAAGGCGACATAGAAATTAAGTTAGGGGTATATTTAGGATTTTAACTCCAGTTTTTCACAATAATCATGTGCTCAAGAAACCTCCGCGAATTTCGGGGGTCGGCTGCAAGTACTTTGGGGCATGTTTTGAGTACACACAACTTTATTCCCTTGGTGTCCTTTATTCCTCTCTGCCTGACTTTGATCAAGTATTGTTTCCTTTACTTGTTTCTTTAACTCATCTCTATCTGTCCAATGTGACACACATCCAACACTTAACAACTCTGAACGCAGCATGACTTCAGACTGAACCAGGAAGCCATAACGCTCATTATGGCATGCTGAATTCTGGTGATATAAACAGGATATGAATTGTAAGATCTGATCTGTGATGTGTGTGACGCATTATAAGACACCTGTAATATAATATGAGTCATGATATGATGTGATATTGGCTGGATGGCTGGATTTGTGACAATACTCATGTCTATGCACCACATCCCTGCATCATTTTTGGCTCTTAATGAACAAAAACTATAAAAAGAACACAAGCTCCTCTCTCTCTTTCCTTTACTGCACTGCAAACAAATTTATTTGAATGATGACATTTGCATTCATTCCACAGGACATGCGAATGTAATAACACACATGGAAAGCTAGTCAAATGAACTAGATTTTTATATACAACATGCTTCTGCGTGTTTTTCTCAGTCAATTTTCCCAAAATGCAACGTTTCCTATTTCCCTTCATAACTTGTCTAGATCATGTAGAAAAGATATCCTCAAAAAGGGTTTGGACTATGTTTCTGTCATTTCTGTCTCCATGACATGCTTTACGTGGATGGGAATGGAAGATATTGAGTGGCCCGTTATAGAGCTCTGACCCCAACCCTACTGAACAGCTTTGGGATGAACTGGAGCACTGACTGAATGCAAAATTTGGAACGAGACGTGCAAAAGGGACATAGGACTCTTGTGTCCACAATGTTTTGTGCACACCATATATCTAAAAAAATAACCTGCATTCATCCATTCACCCCAATTCACTTTAAGTGTAGCATTACAAGATAATCATAATCATAATTAGTGATGCCAATACACAGGCCATACTTCTCTGAGGTCAGGGTGAGAGAAAAGGGGCTTTTATTTTTTAGCTGACATAAGTCAGTTTTCGTTTAACCGGTGTAGTGTGATGTAATAAGACTGTGCATTAAGGGGTAAAAAATTGAATAGTCTTAAAAAGGAAACTGGTTTGTAGTGCTTATTGGGGTTAAGGTGTTATTATGTTGAAGAAAAGAAAGAAATGTCACTAGCATTTCATTGAACTGCACGTCTAAAGCTAGAAGGATCTAATTTGTTTACATCCACCAGAGGGCGCTATTAACAAACACCTAACGTGTGTGCACTCAGTGTTAAAAAGTGTAGCTACCATGTCTGTGTGAATAAAATACATAATTGAATCATGTATACTAGTTAGGGAATAGTTTTCATCACTTGGCCCTGTGTTTAGGGGGCCCTCAAAGACCAGGGTTTGAATCGTGTGCCTTTATTACATTAATATCTTCGATTTAACATAATTTATTGAACACAAATCAAAATTCCATTATTAGTATGGACTATATAATATGTAATATAGATGATATATAATAACATAATTGCTTTATTGACTGGTAGAAACTGGGCATGAGTGATCTGACTTTTCAGTTTATGAACAAATTATTTTTATGTATAGAGCAATATGCATTATGCAATGGTAAAGACATGTAAATAAAATCAAATATTCTCTCTCTCTCTCTCACATACATTATATATATATAATACGCACGGTGGCGTAGTGGTTAGCACGTTCGCCTCACACCGCCAGGGATCCGGGTTCGATTCCCGTCTCGGCCAATGTGTGTGTGGAGTTTGCATGTTCTCCCCGTGCCTCAGGGGGTTTTTCTCCGGGTTCTCCGGTTTCCCCCGGTCCAAAAACATGCACGGTAGGTTGATTGGCACCTTGGAAAATTGTCCCTAGCGTATGAATGTGTGTGTGTGTGTGTGTGTCCTGCGATGGGTGGGTTGGCATTCCATCCAGGGTGTATCCTGCCTTAATGCCCATAGACGCCTGAGATAGGCACAGGCTCCCCGTGACCCGAGGGAAGATCGGATAAAGCGGTAGAAGTTTAGTATAGAAGATGAATGAATGAATGAATGAATATATGTATGTGTGTATATATATATATATATATATATATATATATATATATATATATATATATATATATATATATATATATATATATATATATATATATATATATATATATATATATATATATATGTATGACCTAGGATGAAACAGTTTGACCAGGAAGAAAGAAAATAAACAAACAACTCGTGTGGCTGAGCTGTATTGTTGGCAGTTGTAGTGATTCGGGGGACCACCGTCATGGTTTAGTCATTATTCACTTTCAGACCTCTATGAACATTTTGGCTATAATGTTTGGTTTGGTGGGTGACACTACACCCGTATGTGTGTTCTGTACATGCTCGGGCATTTACCTGTGGCTGGAATTTATGAACGTGTGCTTATATGAGGTAATTCGAATATTACGGAGTATTACATTTTATAATTCCCAAACTTTTTCGGTTCGGTATGAAAGCACACACACACACACACACACACACACACACACACACACACACACACACACACACACACACACACACACACAGAGATGTTAATAGGATGAGTTTGTCCTATAGCCTGAGGAATTTTGAATCCTAAGGCTATAGCTTTAGTTGAAAGAAGGCTGGGAATATTCTGTCTCTTGTGTCAATCACTATAACATTTGCCAATGATGGGCAGAAATGAGGAAGAAAGCACATTCGTACATTCACAAATACTTTTGTATAAAACCTTTTAACAACTACCCTTTCCAAATTTAGCTCTGCAGAAACCAGAGTGTGAAAATAGACCTTTTATATGATTAATTATATCCCTAATGAGGAAGACAGAGTTGACTGTGCAAAAGAAAGTCTTCCGCAGACAAAATGCGGAAGAACCTTTAAAAGTAATTCGAGCCAAAAGGGAACATAGTGAACTGAGTGAAACCAGATACTGCAGTCCCCTCTAGAACTGTGCATCTGGTCAAAAATATAATGTCCATTTTCTTGACATTATCAAATATTCACATGTGGAGAAAGATAAACCTTCATATATTTGTGGGGAGGGTTTCGCATTCCACTTGTTAAGCCTGTGTACGATTAGCGCAAACACAATTTTGGCCTCGAAGCGAAAGCTTTTAAATCCAGTAAAAAAAAGTGAAATGCCTGATCTGCTCCAAGCTTAAAAACTGCTTTAATAAATTGTACAATTCTTTAATAGTCAAACTGATAAATCACTGAGCCACGGTTCAACAGCAGGGGGGAGAAATAAAATAAAGCACAAGCAGTAACACGATGGCTGCCAGACTTGTAAGAACATGCACTTCAAGGTGTGAACGCATAAACACTGTTGCCTGGGCTCATACTTTTCCCTCCCCGTCAATATCAGTAATTACTACACAAATACCTGGTCCAACACTGGATTCATGGGGATTTAGAGAGAACCAATTAAAAATACTTATATTATACATTCCACTGGACACAACCTACAACTAAGACATTCCTTTTGATATACCCTGCAAGCATGGAAATGACGGCAGTGCTCTCCTCGACTGAATCATCGGGATTTTTTTAATTGAAGTTTTTAATAATAAGTGGTAGTTCAGTGGTAGTTTAACTTGCGCTTATACGTCAAGCGTATTCTTACAGCAACCTTGTACATCTTGCTCAGGGTTGCCAGATTCAGTACAATATTAAGCAAATATTAAGCAAAAGGCACAAAACTAGGCCAAAAGCTTGCATCACTTTATTCGTCCTTACGTCACAAACCAAAGAGCACGTGCATTTCTGAAATAAAACCACTTTAAACCACTTTCCAATACAACCTAAAAATAAAAACAGTTCTCTACATAATACACAGAGTCTGAACTTACACAATCATAAGTGATTACATTTCGAATTTCATTGGGATTCTCTGTTGCCAACTCTTTTATTCCAGACTCTATTTGCCCAATCTGGCATCCCAGTTATCTGAACTGCTCTTCCTCCCCAGAGTACAGGCCAGTGTGAATCCTGCACAGTGAGCTTGTTGCAGTTCCTCTTTTTTTTTTTTAAACACAATTATAACTTTACATAGCAGAATGCTGAAGCTGGCCTACTGTAAAAGTCCTGTGATTCAATGGCAGCTTATACCTGTCAAATGTTTAAGGCTTCTGTCACACACAAGAGGTCATTACTATTTCAACGGAATTTTAAATGCATGGAGTGGAAATGAATGGAGTGATAATGTCCTGACAAAAGTTAAGCTCCAAGGACCTGCACTTTACAACACGCTGCCACTGCTGTAATCAATCAATACCGTAGATAAAGACTTGGGCTGGATTCTGTTTTACTCACATAAGTGGTGCTTGATAAACTCAAGAGAAAGAAGAAGAAGAAGAAAATAATTCCGACATATCACACTTGATATAAATAAAGATGGACGGGAAACCTCACTTAATTACTGAGCTCCAAAATAACAACTTCCTCCTCTTAGAACAGACAAGTGACACAAACTGAAAGTTCACATTACAAATGATAATCGCTGCAAAGTTTTAGGTTTCAAATATACATACACCAAGTCTGCCCATCATTCTCAAACACTTGTAAACAAAAAAAATAACCATACCAAAAATAATACCAACAAATACACTAGGGAATTCAACTAGGGAAAACAACAACATAAAGGCGTGGTATACCATTGAAAGCATGACTGCATACACAACTGCTTCATGATCTCTAAATCGCACTTGACTTTTAAGCCGTGCCACATAGAGGAAGCTCGACTGTGAAGAGAAGGAAAGAAAAGAAAAAAAACTTTTGCACTTTGCACAGCAGATAATCAACCCCATCAAGTTTCAGTGCAGCAAAAAAAAACACCTTTTAAATAATTAATTTCCTGTTGTTTTACCAGACATATTGCTCTGTGAACACTGAAGTTGACCGACTGGTCAAATGAACAGAATGCCGCAGCGGCAAAAACGCACAGCTCTAGAAGGAACGATACGCCACAATTTGCTTTAACGCTACACTCGCATAACCTTAAATCTGAAATGAGACACCCTGTTGCTACACAAATTGGTCTTTATGTTTTACAGCGGTAGAGTGTTATCTGGAAATAGAGCTGCTGATGAATTATGGAAATGCTTAACACTCAACAACTGACCAGAAATATAGAACATGCGTTTCATTTGATCTCTACCCATTCTTATTATTAAAGTTTAATCAGCAGAACAATGTGTATTACACGGCACACATCACAAACCCCATGAGCAGCACTCATGGATCTCATTTT
>JACRUU010000017.1:15998206-16066189 GCA_030449085.1 Kryptopterus vitreolus | reverse complement strand
TTTGTTTGTTTGTTTTGGCGTGCTATGCCAGGTGCAATCACGTTACGTTTCAACTGATCTACTTCTTGATCTCAATGATGTGAGCTCATTAAAAGAAAGAAAGAAAGAAAGAAAAAAAAAAAAAAAAACGCTTGGGAAACAACAAGCAGTAAGTGAGAGAGGAGTTTGAGTTGAGAACTGATCATAGAAAATGGTGGGACGTCCTCTGTGTGAGGACAGTGTGCCACTTCTGATTTTGTTTGATACTAAACAAGTGGTGTTTGGTGGTTTAAGTTTTTTACTTTAGTAATATTACAGTATATGCAGTCTGCAAGAAAAAAAACCCTATAAATGCCTCATGATCAATTCAGCGTGGTATAATGAGCAGTTTGTGTTCGGTTTTTGTGAATGTTTCATCTCATTATAGATCGGACAACTATTCAACACGATATTGAACTATATACAACCGGACAAATATTCAGAAGTGTTAAGGATGTTAAAAGAATATTACTTGAAATTTACATGTGTCTGTGGTGGAGCGGGTTGTTGTGTGATCAATTTGTGTGTGTGTGTGTGGTCTGTCTTCTGAGTTTGCCTCCAAATTTCACATAGTAGGGAAACAGAAATCCCTGTCTGTACTTTGTGTCCTTACGATATGGGTTAATGAATTAAAATGAGTTTCTTTAGCCTCCAATAGAGCAAGATATACCACTGACCCTGGTGTTACACCTTCACACTTATGGTGCATATTAATGCTGAAAGAGCTAGGGACATTGATAAGACATCGAGTCCCATCGAGTGCAGTTAACACGTCCAAACTTGCATTTAAGACAATATATGTATGATATTACCGGGAAAAATGAGATCCATGAGTGCTGCTCATGGGGTTTGTGATGCGTGCCGTGTAATACACATTGTTCTGCTGATTAAACTTTAATAATAAGAATGGTAAGAGATCAAATGAAACGCATGTTCTATATTTCTGGTCAGTTGTTGAGTGTTAAGCATTTCCATAATTCATCAGCAGCTCTATTTCCAGATAACACTCTACCGCTGTAAAACATAAAGACCAATTTGTGTAGCAACAGGGTGTCTCATTTCAGATTTAAGGTTATGCGAGTGTAGCGTTAAAGCAAATTGTGGCGTATCGTTCCTTCTAGAGCTGTGCGTTTTTGCCGCTGCGGCATTCTGTTCATTTGACCAGTCGGTCAACTTCAGTGTTCACAGAGCAATATGTCTGGTAAAACAACAGGAAATTAATTATTTAAAAGGTGTTTTTTTTGCTGCACTGAAACTTGATGGGGTTGATTATCTGCTGTGCAAAGTGCAAAAGTTTTTTTTCTTTTCTTTCCTTCTCTTCACAGTCGAGCTTCCTCTATGTGGCACGGCTTAAAAGTCAAGTGCGATTTAGAGATCATGAAGCAGTTGTGTATGCAGTCATGCTTTCAATGGTATACCACGCCTTTATGTTGTTGTTTTCCCTAGTTGAATTCCCTAGTGTATTTGTTGGTATTATTTTTGGTATGGTTATTTTTTTTGTTTACAAGTGTTTGAGAATGATGGGCAGACTTGGTGTATGTATATTTGAAACCTAAAACTTTGCAGCGATTATCATTTGTAATGTGAACTTTCAGTTTGTGTCACTTGTCTGTTCTAAGAGGAGGAAGTTGTTATTTTGGAGCTCAGTATTAAGTGAGGTTTCCCGTCCATCTTTATTTATATCAAGTGTGATATGTCGGAATTTTTTCTTCTTCTTCTTTCTCTTGAGTTTATCAAGCACCACTTATGTGAGTAAAACAGAATCCAGCCCAAGTCTTTATCTACGGTATTGATTGATTACAGCAGTGGCAGCGTGTTGTAAAGTGCAGGTCCTTGGAGCTTAACTTTTGTCAGGACATTATCACTCCATTCATTTCCACTCCATGCATTTAAAATTCCGTTGAAATAGTAATGACCTCTTGTGTGTGACAGAAGCCTTAAACATTTGACAGGTATAAGCTGCCATTGAATCACAGGACTTTTACAGTA
The DNA here is from genome assembly GCA_030449085.1 of Kryptopterus vitreolus. NCBI lineage: Eukaryota > Metazoa > Chordata > Actinopteri > Siluriformes > Siluridae > Kryptopterus > Kryptopterus vitreolus. The sequence goes on along the minus strand of JACRUU010000017.1, from coordinate 16,064,182 downwards.
GGCCAGCTTCAGCATTCTGCTATGTAAAGTTATAATTGTGTTTAAAAAAAAAAAGAGGAACTGCAACAAGCTCACTGTGCAGGATTCACACTGGCCTGTACTCTGGGGAGGAAGAGCAGTTCAGATAACTGGGATGCCAGATTGGGCAAATAGAGTCTGGAATAAAAGAGTTGGCAACAGAGAATCCCAATGAAATTCGAAATGTAATCACTTATGATTGTGTAAGTTCAGACTCTGTGTATTATGTAGAGAACTGTTTTTATTTTTAGGTTGTATTGGAAAGTGGTTTAAAGTGGTTTTATTTCAGAAATGCACGTGCTCTTTGGTTTGTGACGTAAGGACGAATAAAGTGATGCAAGCTTTTGGCCTAGTTTTGTGCCTTTTGCTTAATATTTGCTTAATATTGTACTGAATCTGGCAACCCTGAGCAAGATGTACAAGGTTGCTGTAAGAATACGCTTGACGTATAAGCGCAAGTTAAACTACCACTGAACTACCACTTATTATTAAAAACTTCAATTAAAAAAATCCCGATGATTCAGTCGAGGAGAGCACTGCCGTCATTTCCATGCTTGCAGGGTATATCAAAAGGAATGTCTTAGTTGTAGGTTGTGTCCAGTGGAATGTATAATATAAGTATTTTTAATTGGTTCTCTCTAAATCCCCATGAATCCAGTGTTGGACCAGGTATTTGTGTAGTAATTACTGATATTGACGGGGAGGGAAAAGTATGAGCCCAGGCAACAGTGTTTATGCGTTCACACCTTGAAGTGCATGTTCTTACAAGTCTGGCAGCCATCGTGTTACTGCTTGTGCTTTATTTTATTTCTCCCCCCTGCTGTTGAACCGTGGCTCAGTGATTTATCAGTTTGACTATTAAAGAATTGTACAATTTATTAAAGCAGTTTTTAAGCTTGGAGCAGATCAGGCATTTCACTTTTTTTTACTGGATTTAAAAGCTTTCGCTTCGAGGCCAAAATTGTGTTTGCGCTAATCGTACACAGGCTTAACAAGTGGAATGCGAAACCCTCCCCACAAATATATGAAGGTTTATCTTTCTCCACATGTGAATATTTGATAATGTCAAGAAAATGGACATTATATTTTTGACCAGATGCACAGTTCTAGAGGGGACTGCAGTATCTGGTTTCACTCAGTTCACTATGTTCCCTTTTGGCTCGAATTACTTTTAAAGGTTCTTCCGCATTTTGTCTGCGGAAGACTTTCTTTTGCACAGTCAACTCTGTCTTCCTCATTAGGGATATAATTAATCATATAAAAGGTCTATTTTCACACTCTGTTTCTGCAGAGCTAAATTTGGAAAGGGTAGTTGTTAAAAGGTTTTATACAAAAGTATTTGTGAATGTACGAATGTGCTTTCTTCCTCATTTCTGCCCATCATTGGCAAATGTTATAGTGATTGACACAAGAGACAGAATATTCCCAGCCTTCTTTCAACTAAAGCTATAGCCTTAGGATTCAAAATTCCTCAGGCTATAGGACAAACTCATCCTATTAACATCTCTGTGTGTGTGTGTGTGTGTGTGTGTGTGTGTGTGTGTGTGTGTGTGTGTGTGTGTGTGTGCTTTCATACCGAACCGAAAAAGTTTGGGAATTATAAAATGTAATACTCCGTAATATTCGAATTACCTCATATAAGCACACGTTCATAAATTCCAGCCACAGGTAAATGCCCGAGCATGTACAGAACACACATACGGGTGTAGTGTCACCCACCAAACCAAACATTATAGCCAAAATGTTCATAGAGGTCTGAAAGTGAATAATGACTAAACCATGACGGTGGTCCCCCGAATCACTACAACTGCCAACAATACAGCTCAGCCACACGAGTTGTTTGTTTATTTTCTTTCTTCCTGGTCATCATACATACAAAGGTGTTTAGTATAGATATAGATATATATATATATATATATATATATATATATATATATATATATATATATATATATATATATATATATATATATATATATATATATATACTTTTTATACACACATACATATATTCATTCATTCATTCATTCATCTTCTACCGCTTTATCCGATCTTCCCTCGGGTCACGGGGAGCCTGTGCCTATCTCAGGCGTCTATGGGCATTAAGGCAGGATACACCCTGGATGGAATGCCAACCCATCGCAGGACACACACACACACACACACACACATTCATACGCTAGGGACAATTTTCCAAGGTGCCAATCAACCTACCGTGCATGTTTTTGGACCGGGGGGAAACCGGAGAACCCGGAGAAAAACCCCCTGAGGCACGGGGAGAACATGCAAACTCCACACACACACATTGGCCGAGACGGGAATCGAACCCGGACCCTGGCGGTGTGAGGCGAACGTGCTAACCACTAACGCCACCGTGCGTATATATATATATATATATGTATGTGAGAGAGAGAGAGAGAGAGAGAATATTTGATTTTATTTACATGTCTTTACCATTGCATAATGCATATTGCTCTATACATAAAAATAATTTGTTCATAAACTGAAAAGTCAGATCACTCATGCCCAGTTTCTACCAGTCAATAAAGCAATTATGTTATTATATATCATCTATATTACATATTATATAGTCCATACTAATAATGGAATTTTGATTTGTGTTCAATAAATTATGTTAAATCGAAGATATTAATGTAATAAAGGCACACGATTCAAACCCTGGTCTTTGAGGGCCCCCTAAACACAGGGCCAAGTGATGAAAACTATTCCCTAACTAGTATACATGATTCAATTATGTATTTTATTCACACAGACATGGTAGCTACACTTTTTAACACTGAGTGCACACACGTTAGGTGTTTGTTAATAGCGCCCTCTGGTGGATGTAAACAAATTAGATCCTTCTAGCTTTAGACGTGCAGTTCAATGAAATGCTAGTGACATTTCTTTCTTTTCTTCAACATAATAACACCTTAACCCCAATAAGCACTACAAACCAGTTTCTTTTTAAGACTATTCAATTTTTTACCCTTAATGCACAGTCTTATTACATCACACTACACCGGTTAAACGAAAACTGACTTATGTCAGCTAAAAAATAAAAGCCCCTTTTCTCTCACCCTGACCTCAGAGAAGTATGGCCTGTGTATTGGCATCACTAATTATGATTATGATTATCTTGTAATGCTACACTTAAAGTGAATTGGGGTGAATGGATGAATGCAGGTTATTTTTTTAGATATATGGTGTGCACAAAACATTGTGGACACAAGAGTCCTATGTCCCTTTTGCACGTCTCGTTCCAAATTTTGCATTCAGTCAGTGCTCCAGTTCATCCCAAAGCTGTTCAGTAGGGTTGGGGTCAGAGCTCTATAACGGGCCACTCAATATCTTCCATTCCCATCCACGTAAAGCATGTCATGGAGACAGAAATGACAGAAACATAGTCCAAACCCTTTTTGAGGATATCTTTTCTACATGATCTAGACAAGTTATGAAGGGAAATAGGAACGTTGCATTTTGGGAAAATTGACTGAGAAAAACACGCAGAAGCATGTTGTATATAAAAATCTAGTTCATTTGACTAGCTTTCCATGTGTGTTATTACATTCGCATGTCCTGTGGAATGAATGCAAATGTCATCATTCAAATAAATTTGTTTGCAGTGCAGTAAAGGAAAGAGAGAGAGGAGCTTGTGTTCTTTTTATAGTTTTTGTTCATTAAGAGCCAAAAATGATGCAGGGATGTGGTGCATAGACATGAGTATTGTCACAAATCCAGCCATCCAGCCAATATCACATCATATCATGACTCATATTATATTACAGGTGTCTTATAATGCGTCACACACATCACAGATCAGATCTTACAATTCATATCCTGTTTATATCACCAGAATTCAGCATGCCATAATGAGCGTTATGGCTTCCTGGTTCAGTCTGAAGTCATGCTGCGTTCAGAGTTGTTAAGTGTTGGATGTGTGTCCCATTGGACAGATAGAGATGAGTTAAAGAAACAAGTAAAGGAAACAATACTATTCCTCTCTGCCTGACTTTGATCAAGTATTGTTTCCTTTACTTGTTTCTTTAACTCATCTCTATCTGTCCAATGGGACACACATCCAACACTTAACAACTCTGAACGCAGCATGACTTCAGACTGAACCAGGAAGCCATAACGCTCATTATGGCATGCTGAATTCTGGTGATATAAACAGGATATGAATTGTAAGATCTGATCTGTGATGTGTGTGACGCATTATAAGACACCTGTAATATAATATGAGTCATGATATGATGTGATATTGGCTGGATGGCTGGATTTGTGACAATACTCATGTCTATGCACCACATCCCTGCATCATTTTTGGCTCTTAATGAACAAAAACTATAAAAAGAACACAAGCTCCTCTTCTCTCTTTCCTTTACTGCACTGCAAACAAATTTATTTGAATGATGACATTTGCATTCATTCCACAGGACATGCGAATGTAATAACACACATGGAAAGCTAGTCAAATGAACTAGATTTTTATATACAACATGCTTCTGCGTGTTTTTCTCAGTCAATTTTCCCAAAATGCAACGTTTCTATTTCCCTTCATAACTTGTCTAGATCATGTAGAAAAGATATCCTCAAAAAGGGTTTGGACTATGTTTCTGTCATTTCTGTCTCCATGACATGCTTTACGTGGATGGGAATGGAAGATATTGAGTGGCCCGTTATAGAGCTCTGACCCCAACCCTACTGAACAGCTTTGGGATGAACTGGAGCACTGACTGAATGCAAAATTTGGAACGAGACGTGCAAAAGGGACATAGGACTCTTGTGTCCACAATGTTTTGTGCACACCATATATCTAAAAAAATAACCTGCATTCATCCATTCACCCCAATTCACTTTAAGTGTAGCATTACAAGATAATCATAATCATAATTAGTGATGCCAATACACAGGCCATACTTCTCTGAGGTCAGGGTGAGAGAAAAGGGGCTTTTATTTTTTAGCTGACATAAGTCAGTTTTCGTTTAACCGGTGTAGTGTGATGTAATAAGACTGTGCATTAAGGGGTAAAAAATTGAATAGTCTTAAAAAGGAAACTGGTTTGTAGTGCTTATTGGGGTTAAGGTGTTATTATGTTGAAGAAAAGAAAGAAATGTCACTAGCATTTCATTGAACTGCACGTCTAAAGCTAGAAGGATCTAATTTGTTTACATCCACCAGAGGGCGCTATTAACAAACACCTAACGTGTGTGCACTCAGTGTTAAAAAGTGTAGCTACCATGTCTGTGTGAATAAAATACATAATTGAATCATGTATACTAGTTAGGGAATAGTTTTCATCACTTGGCCCTGTGTTTAGGGGGCCCTCAAAGACCAGGGTTTGAATCGTGTGCCTTTATTACATTAATATCTTCGATTTAACATAATTTATTGAACACAAATCAAAATTCCATTATTAGTATGGACTATATAATATGTAATATAGATGATATATAATAACATAATTGCTTTATTGACTGGTAGAAACTGGGCATGAGTGATCTGACTTTTCAGTTTATGAACAAATTATTTTTATGTATAGAGCAATATGCATTATGCAATGGTAAAGACATGTAAATAAAATCAAATATTCTCTCTCTCTCTCTCACATACATTATATATATATAATACGCACGGTGGCGTAGTGGTTAGCACGTTCGCCTCACACCGCCAGGATCCTGGGTTCGATTCCCGTCTCGGCCATGTGTGTGTGGAGTTTTGCATGTTCTCCCCGTGCCTCAGGGGGTTTTTCTCCGGGTTCTCCGGTTTCCCCCGGTCCAAAAACATGCACGGTAGGTTGATTGGCACCTTGGAAAATTGTCCCTAGCGTATGAATGTGTGTGTGTGTGTGTGTGTGTGTCCTGCGATGGGTTGGCATTCCATCCAGGGGTGTATCCTGCCTTAATGCCCATAGACGCCTGAGAGATAGGCACAGGCTCCCCGTGACCCGAGGGAAGATCGGATAATACATATTAAAGCGGTAAAGGGATAGAAGCGGATAGAAGATGAATGAATGAATGAATGATAGTATAATTTGTGTATCTATGATATATATATATATATATATATATATATATAGATATATATATATATATATATATATATATATATATATATATATATATATATATGTATGACCAGGAAGAAAGAAAGAAAATAAACAAACAACTCGTGTGGCTGAGCTGTATTGTTGGCAGTTGTAGTGATTCGGGGGACCACCGTCATGGTTTAGTCATTATTCACTTTCAGACCTCTATGAACATTTTGGCTATAATGTTTGGTTTGGTGGGTGACACTACACCCGTATGTGTGTTCTGTACATGCTCGGGCATTTACCTGTGGCTGGAATTTATGAACGTGTGCTTATATGAGGTAATTCGAATATTACGGAGTATTACATTTTATAATTCCCAAACTTTTTCGGTTCGGTATGAAAGCGCACACACACACACACACACACACACACACACACACACACACACACACACACACACACAGAGATGTTAATAGGATGAGTTTGTCCTATAGCCTGAGGAATTTTGAATCCTAAGGCTATAGCTTTAGTTGAAAGAAGGCTGGGAATATTCTGTCTCTTGTGTCAATCACTATAACATTTGCCAATGATGGGCAGAAATGAGGAAGAAAGCACATTCGTACATTCACAAATACTTTTGTATAAAACCTTTTAACAACTACCCTTTCCAAATTTAGCTCTGCAGAAACCAGAGTGTGAAAATAGACCTTTTATATGATTAATTATATCCCTAATGAGGAAGACAGAGTTGACTGTGCAAAAGAAAGTCTTCCGCAGACAAAATGCGGAAGAACCTTTAAAAGTAATTCGAGCCAAAAGGGAACATAGTGAACTGAGTGAAACCAGATACTGCAGTCCCCTCTAGAACTGTGCATCTGGTCAAAAATATAATGTCCATTTTCTTGACATTATCAAATATTCACATGTGGAGAAAGATAAACCTTCATATATTTGTGGGGAGGGTTTCGCATTCCACTTGTTAAGCCTGTGTACGATTAGCGCAAACACAATTTTGGCCTCGAAGCGAAAGCTTTTAAATCCAGTAAAAAAAAGTGAAATGCCTGATCTGCTCCAAGCCTTAAAAACTGCTTTAATAAATTGTACAATTCTTTAATAGTCAAACTGATAAATCACTGAGCCACGGTTCAACAGCAGGGGGGAGAAATAAAATAAAGCACAAGCAGTAACACGATGGCTGCCAGACTTGTAAGAACATGCACTTCAAGGTGTGAACGCATAAACACTGTTGCCTGGGCTCATACTTTTCCCTCCCCGTCAATATCAGTAATTACTACACAAATACCTGGTCCAACACTGGATTCATGGGGATTTAGAGAGAACCAATTAAAAATACTTATATTATACATTCCACTGGACACAACCTACAACTAAGACATTCCTTTTGATATACCCTGCAAGCATGGAAATGACGGCAGTGCTCTCCTCGACTGAATCATCGGGATTTTTTTAATTGAAGTTTTTAATAATAAGTGGTAGTTCAGTGGTAGTTTAACTTGCGCTTATACGTCAAGCGTATTCTTACAGCAACCTTGTACATCTTGCTCAGGGTTGCCAGATTCAGTACAATATTAAGCAAATATTAAGCAAAAGGCACAAAACTAGGCCAAAAGCTTGCATCACTTTATTCGTCCTTACGTCACAAACCAAAGAGCACGTGCATTTCTGAAATAAAACCACTTTAAACCACTTTCCAATACAACCTAAAAATAAAAACAGTTCTCTACATAATACACAGAGTCTGAACTTACACAATCATAAGTGATTACATTTCGAATTTCATTGGGATTCTCTGTTGCCAACTCTTTTATTCCAGACTCTATTTGCCCAATCTGGCATCCCAGTTATCTGAACTGCTCTTCCTCCCCAGAGTACAGGCCAGTGTGAATCCTGCACAGTGAGCTTGTTGCAGTTCCTCTTTTTTTTTTTTAAACACAATTATAACTTTACATAGCAGAATGCTGAAGCTGGCCTACTGTAAAAGTCCTGTGATTCAATGGCAGCTTATACCTGTCAAATGTTTAAGGCTTCTGTCACACACAAGAGGTCATTACTATTTCAACGGAATTTTAAATGCATGGAGTGGAAATGAATGGAGTGATAATGTCCTGACAAAAGTTAAGCTCCAAGGACCTGCACTTTACAACACGCTGCCACTGCTGTAATCAATCAATACCGTAGATAAAGACTTGGGCTGGATTCTGTTATACTCACATAAGTGGTGCTTGATAAACTCAAGAGAAAGAAGAAGAAGAAGAAATAATTCCGACATATCACACTTGATATAAATAAAGATGGACGGGAAACCTCACTTATTACTGAGCTCCAAAATAACAACTTCCTCCTCTTAGAACAGACAAGTGACACAAACTGAAAGTTCACATTACAAATGATAATCGCTGCAAAGTTTTAGGTTTCAAATATACATACACCAAGTCTGCCCATCATTCTCAAACACTTGTAAACAAAAAAAATAACCATACCAAAAATAATACCAACAAATACACTAGGGAATTCAACTAGGGAAAACAACAACATAAAGGCGTGGTATACCATTGAAAGCATGACTGCATACACAACTGCTTCATGATCTCTAAATCGCACTTGACTTTTAAGCCGTGCCACATAGAGGAAGCTCGACTGTGAAGAGAAGGAAAGAAAAGAAAAAAAACTTTTGCACTTTGCACAGCAGATAATCAACCCCATCAAGTTTCAGTGCAGCAAAAAAAACACCTTTTAAATAATTAATTTCCTGTTGTTTTACCAGACATATTGCTCTGTGAACACTGAAGTTGACCGACTGGTCAAATGAACAGAATGCCGCAGCGGCAAAAACGCACAGCTCTAGAAGGAACGATACGCCACAATTTGCTTTAACGCTACACTCGCATAACCTTAAATCTGAAATGAGACACCCTGTTGCTACACAAATTGGTCTTTATGTTTTACAGCGGTAGAGTGTTATCTGGAAATAGAGCTGCTGATGAATTATGGAAATGCTTAACACTCAACAACTGACCAGAAATATAGAACATGCGTTTCATTTGATCTCTACCCATTCTTATTATTAAAGTTTAATCAGCAGAACAATGTGTATTACACGGCACACATCACAAACCCCATGAGCAGCACTCATGGATCTCATTTTTCCCGGTAATATCATACATATATTGTCTTAAATGCAAGTTTGGACGTGTTAACTGCACTCGATGGGACTCGATGTCTTATCAATGTCCCTAGCTCTTTCAGCATTAATATGCACCATAAGTGTGAAGGTGTAACACCAGGGTCAGTGGTATATCTTGCTCTATTGGAGGCTAAAGAAACTCATTTTAATTCATTAACCCATATCGTAAGGACACAAAGTACAGACAGGGAATTTCTGTTTTCACCTACTATGGTGAAATTTGGGAGGCAAAACTCAGACAGACAGACAGACACACACACACACACACACACACACTAGTGATCACACAACAACCCTCTTCCACCACAGACACATGTAAATTTCAAGTAATATTCTTTTAACATCCTTAAACACTTCTGAATAGTTGTCCGTGTTGTATATAGTTGCAATAATCCGTGTTGAATAGTTGTCCGAGTCTATAATGATGATGAAAACATGTCAACAAAAACAGAAACACAAACTGCTCATTATACACACGCTGAATGTGATCATGAGGGCATTTATAGGGTTTTTTTTTTCTTGCAGACTTGCCATATACTGTAAATATTACTAAAGTAAAAAACTTAAACCACACAAACAAACACACTTGTTTAGTATCAAACAAAATCAGGAAGTGGCACAATGTGCCTTCACACAGAGGAAGTCCACAACCATTTTCTATGATCAGTTCTCAAACTCAAAACTCCTCTCTCAACTTACTGCTTGTTTGTTTCCCAATAGTTTTTTTTTTTTTTTATATATTTACTTTGTCTTTCTTTCTTTCTTTCTTTCTTTTTAAATTGAGCTCACATCATTGAGGATCAAGAAGTAGTATCCTAGTTTTGAAACGTAACGTTGATGTTGCACCTGGCATAGCACGCCTAAAACAAACAAACAAACAAAAAATACACGCAACGACAGAAAACACCACAGCTTGTTTCTAAAATACTACCCAAGAAAAGTGGTGAAATTTCATCTTATTTTACAGTGTCTATGTACATTTGCAGTCGATTGAACGCAGCTTAAACACAAGCGTTTGCCCAAACGGAGCAAACGGTGTATATATATATATGTATATATACAAACACACATATAGAGGGCTTCGGCGCTGCCTTTTTACCCGAGTGCCTCATCACCCCATTTTGCAAATTAAATACAATAAATCCACATAATCATGACCAAAACTTGAATTCGTCTTACCTTACACTCTGAGCAAACGTCTTCAAACACACACGCGGAGTTCACGGAGACGAAGTGCTGGCGCTCAGCTGCTCATGGTGAAGCGGCGCTGCGTCTCCATTTTCCGGGTTTGCGGGATGATCAGCGCTGGAGGCTAGACTTTATGTAAGAAGCACAGGTTGGTGAGTGACAGAAAGGCAAGGCGCGACTCTAAAAGGCAGTCCTGCCTATAAAAGGCATTGATTTAGAGAGAGGAAGTGCAGGAAATTAGCATAGAGCACAACCACAGCAGCCAGACCGACTGAAAATGTGTTGATCTGGATTCGAGTGACTGGCATGTGTTTGCTGCTCATGAAAGACTTTCAAGCACTGAAAGCAAAACAATATGGCTGTAAACAGACTAATAATGCAACACCGTGTTCTACACAGCGCCATGAGGATGTCTGGGTTACTTACTAAATCGCCCACTTCGTTATACTTCCAGAGTTAATCATGTTACAAACTATACTACCTATATATACATATATATATATATATATATATATATCATATATATGTAGATATGTATATATATCACACGTGTGTGTGTGTATGCATCTTCAGCCTGAAGTGTAACTATAACAATGCTTATTCTATCTTATAACCATCCTGTTCTCTCTCCCTTTTCTATGGGTTGAAAAGTGATGTGTTATGTTTCTGTGGTGTAAATAAGGCACTATGTGTACAGTTCAAGATAACCAACAATTCATGTATTTATAAAACCCATTTGCATTTGAATCGGTCAAATGTACATGCATGTCTCTCTGTCTTTGCATCTGTATATACAGATACAACATGTTAGGAGTACGAAAAATGGGCAGGCATAAGGATTTGTGCGAGTTGGACAAGAATCAAAATGTGATGGGTCAGACCATCTCCAAAACTGCAGCTGTGGGGTGTTCCTGGTCTGCAAACGTTGAACCAAGGAACAGGTTTATGGGTGTTCAAGGCTCATGTAGGGAGAAAACGCTGGCCTGTGTTACAAGCTACTGTGCTAAAGCTCACACTGCTGTTAAAAGTTAATGTTGTTAATGCTTGACAGGCCAGGACTGTTTGGCTGCTAAATGGGGACCAGTACAATATTAGACAGGTGGTCACAATGTTATTCCAGGACAAGCCATTAACAAAGTGCTTTACATATCAAAAAGGCATTCACAACAGGGTTCAAGAACATCATCAGATAAGAAATAAAGGAAAACTTGACATCCTTCAGGAATTAAAAGCCAAAAGTAGGTTTAAAATAATTACACAAGATAAAAAAAAAACAAACAAAAAAAAAACTTAGGAGCACCTAATGTGTATATTTATTCATTTGCTCACTTCATTTGTACATGAAAGAAGCGTAAGGCAAAATACAGAATACAATTTTTGTTAAATGTCTTTTTCTCTCTTTTTTTAAGCTATGTTTATAACCCTATGGGGATGGATTCAGACTATTTAATATTAACAGTCTGCTGTTCATTTGCATGAACAGTCCTGCATTTAAGTGCCCCGCACTGAACAGTTCACCTCAACAGTGATACAACTGTAACGAATGGACAGTTGAGGATGAGGAAATGTTTACCCCGAGGTTTTTCCCCTCACAACCATCCGAGAATGTTTTTCGTTGACCTTGTGGCCGAAAGCTTGCTCATTAGGGTTAAATATGTTAAGGACAAATGTATTAGGGTTAAACTTATAGGCACTAAACTTACATTCCAAGTTTATAACCACTTATGTCTGTAAAGCTCATTGCAGTATAAAGCATCACAAGCTTTAATCTCTTTTATCTAGAGACCTACCTGAAACTTGGCTTGATGCAACTTGATGGCACATAGAAAAGAAAAAAATTAGTAAATTACTAATCGTGTAGTGCATCAGTAGACAGGCACATTCATTCAAAAACCCAATACAGTACCTGTAATTGTATGGATTCCAGGATCACAAAACTCTTTTGCCCTTGAATGGACACTCATCATAAATGTTCACCCCTGGGGTTTGTCACCAAGGAATCGAATACAAGCAAAGGATTGACATTGAATGGCCAAACATGATGCAACTTGTCCTTGTCAAACTTGCTCCTTATGCTTATCCATTTTTTCCTGCTTTGAAAACATCAACTTTGGCGACAATATGTTCACTCGCCCGTCGGCTAACAGGGACCATGATTAAGAGATCTCCAGGACCATATTTAGAGTCATATTTTAATGTAGGTGAGTAAATGTCCCAGTAAATGAAGTGTGGATTATAAATTGACAGGCTAGTAAATTATTTACTGTTTATCCACAAGAAGAGGTTAAAAAAAGGAAATTATATTTAAAAGTGAGTGATCAGATTATGTCGATGAAGTAAATAAACATTGCAAACAATGCAGTATCTTCCTACACTGAGTCAACAGTAGTCAAACTAGCACTAAGTCAGCTAGCTAGCTAACTTGGCAAGTAGCTGATTACGCTAATTCTAAGGTTTCCACAAGCGTCCAAAGGACAGACCATAAACCGATACGAGTCAAGTCAAAATGCCACTGGAGGGAAATATATCTGATAAAGTATACAGGCAAAGAAAACAATACAACATTTTGTTTGAACGTAAAATATTTATTTCTAAATGAAACTTGATATCAGAGAGTGTCTTGGGACTAAACATACAGTGCAGAAAAACACAGACAAAAACATGAGAAACAAGTGGTAAAATCTATCCTAAATATGTTTTTTGTTTGTTTGTTTTTTTTACATTAGGATCTGATCCAGTTCTTCACATTTGGAAACAGCCACATTTTGGCTGTTTCCAAATGTTAGCAAACAAGAGTCTATCATCAGTTCACTGACTAGCCAAGATGGCACCTCTAGATGAAGTGTGTTCTACCTAAACATGAACTTCACACATTTGGTCCAACAACAGGGCTCATTAAGTGTTTTTAAATGTTCACAATACAGGAATGGCATATCAGGAACTCCACAGGCTTCACCATAGGTTTGAATTCATGGAGCGCTGCTGTTTTTGATTGTGCTGAAATCTTGCATCGTGGTTTCACCCAGTCACATCTAATGCATTTGTAACACATACTAAAATAAATGAAGATTCATTTATTTCTATACACTCAAAGGATTTAATTCCCTCCCCACCCCTCATACTGACACAAAGTAGCCCATATAAACAGCTAATACTATCAACAAATTAGGAGGCATTTTCTAATACGTCGTCTTTTAAACACAAACAAAATAATAATTAAAAAAACGCTTAAAAAGCTCAAGTCTCCCTGGTTGAGGAAAAGTCAGAGGCAGCGTTAAGTTCATTCGGAGCTGTGTTTACTACCCGTCACTCGTTGCCCTGTTCCCCTGAATTCATATTCAAATAAAACCAAACATACAAATGACTGACAAACAAAACTCCAAAGAGTTCCAGTTCACTTCTATGCAGACCAAATACATGAGCATCCTGAATCTGTAATACCAATGCTGGTCAACGGAGAGGGGTTTCTGATGGCAACGTGTTAGTAGGACCCAGGAGATTGGTTTACTTTGACCTATCTTCCTTGTATAGTGATCCTAGGGGTAAAGATGTGTTTCAGGGGCTTTGATATATCTGCTCTGGCATTAAATAGCTGAAAGGAGATCCATGGATGGTCACAAGGTGGCACAGACTACACTAACCAGTAAACCACTTCCAGAGCAGGAGTCTTAACATGATACTGTATACTGATAGAAGACAAAAGGTGGTTACTGTGTCTTTTTTTTTTTTTTTTTTTTTTACTTTTTCCTTTTCGATACAACACACAACGACAAACAAGCATTCCAGCCTAACTAGATTAACCTTATATGCATAGAAGATGAGATGCTTAAAGGCTTGGAACTTTCCTTCCCTGCTTATCGTGCCACTATACTTGAGGACAACACTGTTATAATATTCAGTGAAACCTTCATTTAATTATCTCGTTTTTTTTTGTTTGTTTGTTTTTTTTTTTGTTCCCATCCATTAGTCCATCTAGGAATTTCAAGAGACGAATGAAAACACGGCTAAAATGTCTAGGAGTCCATCCGGCTCCTGAAGCAAGCAGGGGTTAACATACATTTGCACACTTACATCCTACATAACATAAGTACATAAATATACACTTGTGCGCATCATATATATATATATATATATATATATATATATATATATATATATATATATATATATATATATATGTACACAGACACTTAATATGGACGTACGTATAGTTCCATATGTGCACACATACACAAAGTTTACAGCATACACTGAGAAATGTTTAAGTGCTATATTCCGAGAATAGCTACTGCATACCCAGGTTAGCATGCTGGGCCGCCATGGCTACGGTAATACTGGTAGGCAAGATAATGCAGTTTTGTTAACACACACTTTACTCAGTTCACACCCTTCATGTTTTTTTTTTCCTCCTCCAAGAGTCTGTATTTGATATATTTGAATATATATATATATATATATATATATATATATATATATATATATATATATTTCTTTCCTTTTGGATTCTTGAGATGTGTTTGGGTTACAGCAGCTATACAGAGAGGTGGTGGACATTGTCTGGTGAGAGGCTAAAGGGGCGAAGCTTGTGCTACAGGGGCAGTCTCACACCTGACGGGTTACCAATGTCAGTCAGACAAAATCTGCACAAAGGACATAGGAAAGACCCCTTTCCTGTCCGGCTGACCCTCTATGTGTCCGATCTGGAAAAGACCAAGGTCCCAAAATAAATGTTATGGCGTGAAAGCTTTCAAAATGTGCTTTAACGCAAACGGCGAATCTTTTTGGAATATTTTACTCACCCACCACTCCTGGTCCTCTTCTCCTGTAACGATGATCACTTCTCCTTCACTAAAGGTCAGCTCATCATCGTTGTCTGCTTGGCAGTCGTAGATAGTCTTCACTCTTTTCATTTTGGCTTTGCCCTGACAAACGAAGCATAATACTTCAGCATCAAGTGCACTCCAGATGGCAACTCAAAATTGAGAACTCGACTCAACCCCAAATGGTTTAATCAAAAATTTTGTCTCATGAAGTCAATAACTATCTCCATAAGAAAAAAAGTCAACAATTTAATTCAACCCCCAAAATCAACTCGTCGGATATTCGCCGCTGCCTCTTTGTCCTCTTTGACTCACCGTGTTTATTTTGCGTGGCAGAGGGACCGGCATCTCTACGACTCCTGCTGGTGCCCCATTAGTATCCTCACTTGCCTGCCTGGGTGAAAGCTCGCCCTGATAGCTTGGCGTTTGTACCTCTGTTAGCTGCACCTTTGGAGCAATCTCTTCTAGTGTCGGTTGTTTCTGCGGCGTCTCCGTAGTTGCTGGAACTTTTGGGGTAAGGTCTGATAGCTGTGGCTTAGGTGGCAGATCCTTCAGTTGGGGTTTAGGCGGCAGATCTGACAGCTGGGGTTTGGGGGGCAATTCTGATAACTGTGGTTTTGGTGGAAGATCCGAGAGCTGGGGTTTAGGAGGAAGATCCAGGGCGTGCGGTTTGGGAGGAATCTCGGCGGGCTGTGGCCTCTCGGCTGCCTGTGGGATTTTGGGCGGGGGCTCTGTGGGTCTGGTGATGGTATCTCGGGTCGGAGCGTCCACCGACTTGTGTAGGTTTCTGTAGAACTTCAGGGCCCTGATTGGGTTTGTCCACTGAGGGGCTGATGCCTGGAGTCTTCCTTAATGCCACTAAAAAAAAAAAAAAAAAAAAGGGGGGGCAACAATATCAATACAAGTAAAACAATTTTAATATAATCCTTTGGTGAACCTATTTACACAATTCTTTTGGTGATTAATCAGGGTACACTCACATTTCTGAGGTAGTTTCGGTAAGACTCTCGGACCAAGCGTTGATTTTGTATTACTAGAAGTAGTGCTGCAGGAACGATGGGGGAAGGGAGACAAAAAAAAACCATCAGACTGGTGAACATTCTGCAGTTGTGCAATTAGGATTGTGTGTGTAGTGGTTACACACCTTTGCTGCTGCTGCTGAATTCCTTCAAATTTGTTAGCTGGAGAAGTCCTGTTAGCAGGTGGAGGTGTTAAATCACTCCCTGTAATTAAGTAAAAAAGAATGTGCTTCTATTTCTTTTTTCTTACGAGTGAAGGAAAGAGGAAATGCTGTCAGGTGCAAACACTGATGACTTTTCTTTTGCTGCAAGTCAACACATATAGCAACACTGCACTTCCTGTCTGGACGCTCCAAGATGTCATCAATATATATATAATAGAGGAACTGGAGAGTACCTATTACAAAAGGTACAGTAATAATGAAAGTCATTAAATCTCATTAATTAAAGATGCTCACTGTTTACTTTCTCATGAGGGGAAATTAAACTGGAACTTTCTCATACACGTGTGTAGTGTGTGTGTGCGAGTGTGTGTACCAGTTACAAGTTTGATCACACTTTCTACATCCATTTTGACCATCCGTTGTCTTGTGCAGGGTCAAGCACAAAGCCAATAGCCCTGTTAGAGATACTATTAAAGAGTAGTATTCCTCATTATAAATACTATATAATGTACAAATGATTATTATGATAAGAAATAATAAATGTAAAGAGAATAGATAGTCCATTATTACTTTCATGAAAGAAGGTTTTTTGATCTTAAAAAAAAAAAAAAAAAAGAATTTTAAATGCATCCCTAAGTGCCGTCTCCAAAACCATCAAACCCTATTATGAAAGACGTTCTCATAAGGACCATCCCAGGAAAATAAGACCAAGTGCTACCTCTGCAGCAGAAGACATGTTTATTAGAACCCAGCCTCAGAAATCTTTTGTAAATCAAATGTTCAGAGACTGCATGGGTCAGGCTTTTAAAGTCCGTCATAAAATGATATTACTCATCTATCCACCTATACAGTAGTCCATCTCTGAGCCATTTTTACCCACCTTTGCTCTGGGGTCCCTGGAGGACAGGGCTGGGGGGATCTGATAGAGTGCGTTTATGGCCCCCAGGAGGAGGAGGAGGAGCCCTCTTTTTAGACAGAGTGGAGCTGCCGCTTGGACATGGCTGAGAACCCAGCGGAAGAGAAGTTGGAGGGCCAGTGGATGGAGCTGGGAAGGAGAACAAGGAAAAATGAAGAATCCTACCTGGTAAAGAACAATGAATGTAGACTTTTGGAATGTTTCATAGAGAGACTTTCTGCATGTTCAATTAAATTCATATCATTAAAAAAAATTATTATAATATTTAAGTTATATTATATTTTTTGTGAAAAGACAACAAAAAGTCAGATCATATAATCTATTTTTAATTATAAAGAATTTATTCTAGTTCCTTCTTTTCATAATTGAAACAGGACAGTAATTAAATAAATAAAAATAAAAATACATATCGCAGCTCTTAAAGGAGTTTGCAGACTCACTGGTTTGATAAGAATCAAAATGATATGAATGATGAAAAAACAGATAAGCACAAAAGATATTGGGACACCTGACAGTTTCAGCTGTATGTCGTTCTTTCCCAAACTTTTACTACAAATTTGGAGGGACAGGATTTTATATAGAATGTCTTTGTATGCAGAAGTATGGCATTTTATCCTTAAAATGAACCAAAGCTGTTTCAGAAAGCTCCCGGCCTGCTACAGAGCGCTGACCCCAACCCTATTGAACATCTTTGGGATGAACACCTCAGGCCTCCTCACTCTACATCACTACCTCTAATGTCTGAATGAGCACACGTCTCCATGAGCAAAATGTCGTAGAACATTTTCTCCGAACAATGAAGGTTATTATAAATGGCAAATTATAACGAAAAGGATGTATAAAATGCACATACGAATTTCATACTCTGGTGTCCAGAAGCATTTGTCCATATACGTGTATAATGTTTTAATCCTCCAGATCTTCAAATTCTGCACATTTCTCATTTGACACTCCTGTTTGTTCTCTGAAAAACACTATAAAACTCAGGTACAGGCTTCAGCTCTGAACTCCGCCTGTCTGATGTCGTTTCAAGCGTCCGATTTCCGTTACGATCAACTCCAATCAAAATGATTCTTACAACTGAGCAATTGAGGGTGAAGGGCCTTGCTCAAGGACCCACTAGTGGCAGCTTGGTGGTGATTGTGGGATTTGAACCCATGATCTTCCGGTCCAGAGTCCAACACCTTAACCACTGGGCTATCACCTCCCTTGCTAGTTCTCGGTCTCTTATCACCTACTAATACTACAACCCACATTTCTTTTTCTCTTCACTGTGAGTGGAACTTTCACCTCTTTTACAGCTGGAAAAACACTTATGTTTTGTTGTTGTTGTTGTTGTTGTTGTTTAGTTTGACATGGGTCAGATTTCCCAATCTTCCATCTTTTAATCTTCACACTTTTTTTTTTTTTAACATGAAACAAACATTAACTTTTATAAGCAATGCACAATCTGGCAGGCGTTGCTTGACTAATCAACACCGCAATGGTGTACTCAGTTCACGCCCCCTTTTAAACCCAACCCAGAGGCTTTTTTTTTAATGACCACAGACACAGAGCTGTTTTAAAGTACACAACAACTGATTACGGCTTATTATTATTTTCTTATGATGTTCTCTCTCCGAGACGCACCGCTTTCGAGTCAACTCCAGTGACGTGACAGGCGGCTCTGATGTGTAAAACATATCCCGGGGCTGAAACATTCCTGTTGCCGTGTTAAACAAACAGCGATCAAGCCTGACGATTAATGACAGCGCGAGGAAACGGGTGTGTTTTTTGTGTGGTGCATTCTACGGTCCTGCGCCTCCGACTTTAGGAGTTCGCAAACAATCACGACCGTTTTCTCGACAATATCAAGTCAACTACGTGCAACATCTGCCAGAAGTCTGTCTGTGCAAACGCAGCTTCCTTTTTGAGAAGAAAAGATTGTGGCTGTGCGATATTGTGTTGCAACTGTGTCACTTCCTCCCAAAGCCTATAAACGGTTACTAGCACAAAGAGAGAGGGAGAAAAAGAGAGCGAGAAAGAAGGTGTGAGCTGTCGCCCAAAGTGCACAGATCCAAAGTGCACTATACTGCAAGCGTTCTTTATCAGTCGGCGAATTTTTATTATGTACTAGTGCATTTCCGTAGACAAAAGGAGCATATTAATAGTATTCCTTTGTGCTTTATTACAATTCTATTATTCTACGAGAAAAAGTCTGGACGCTGTGTAATGCAACATAACGTCCCCTATTCTTCGAACAACCTTCTGTATACGTCTGGGACGCTGATGAGACCAGTTGCTGGAGTGTTACAGGAGGAATATTGTTCCATTTGTATCAAAAAGTCCTAAGTCTTTTTATAATACATATAAAAATTATTTTTTTTTTAAATTCACCACACCGTCCATTTACAGCACGCAGACTCTCTTCCTACTAAACCAATCTATTGTAAGAGATGCAGCATGTGGTTTAGCATTGTGCTTCTGAAATACCCAAGGCTTAAAAAGATGTTGTCCTAACATCTGTATATACCATTCGGCACCAAAGGTGCCTTTCCAGAGGTGCATAATGGCATCAGAAATGCATGCTTTTACATTTACAGCATTTCGCAGACGCCATTATTACCAGTGTAGAAGAAGTACTTTAAGTCCTCCATCTAAGAATAAATTAACTCTGGTATGAACGATTACAAACTTAAAATACAAACAACCTTAAAATCAGTTTCAGGTGTTTTTCTTTTTCCTTTTTTGATGCCAAGACAGTGAAAGAGGGAAGATGTGCTAGGTTAAGTGTTTCTGGAAGAGATCCGGAGATCCTGGAAGGTCTTCAGTCGTCACTTGGAGATGAGCCAGAGAAGAACTAAACTTACCTCTTACCCTGAGAGAAGGTGGAACCAATCGAGCCGTGCTAGAAGGTCTCAGGCAGCGAACTTTTGTACTGAGCACTGTTAATATGCTAGTTGGTCCCTTTCCTCTTTAGTTCAGAGTGCACGCTTTCCAAAAGCACATTCCACTTCATCTGGCCACGGGACAGTTTTCCACTTTGCCTCAATCCTTTTCGCCTAATGGCGATTCGTGTATCACGTTCTTGTTTGAACGAGTATGTTTCGTTGAAAATATTCAAAGGCTACACAATTCGATATTCATTCATTCATCTTCTACCGCTATATCCGATCTGCCCTCGGGTCACGGGGAGCCTGTGCCTATCTCAGGCGTCTATGGGCATTAAGGCAGGATACACCCTGGATGGAATGCCAACCCATCGCAGGGCACACAGACTCACATTCACACACTAGGGACACTTTTCTAAGGTGCCAATCAACCTACCGTGCGTGTTTTTGGACCGGGAGGAAACCGGGGGACCCGGAGAAAAAACCCCTGAGGCACGGGGAGAACATGCAAACTCCACACACACATGGCCGAGACGGGAATCGAACCCGGACCCTGGCGGTGTGAGGCGAACGTGCTAACCACTAAGCCACCGTGCCCCATCAATTCGATATTAAGGAGCATTATTCTGATATCGAACTGCGAACCTCTGAACATCTTTATTCTGAGAGACTCTGTTTTTACACCCAGTCATGTTTCTGAACTGCGGCCAATTAAAATAATTAGTTGCAACATGTTCTTCCAACTCTTTCTTTTTCACACTTACTCCAGCCTCCAGCCACATGTTGTGCAATCAAATTCTTATTTCTTCCTTAAGTTACAACATTTCCACAGGTTAAACATTTTACATTCTATTGTAAATAAATACGGATCGAGATTTGCAAATCACTCTGTTCGGGTTATTCACGTTTTTTTTTTTTTTGCCTGGCATTCCAGCTTTCTTGTAGAACCGGGGTTGTGTTATATAATTAATGATAAATGATTGCCAGGTTTCTTCTCGTCTTTTGAAAGCCTCCATACCTTTGGCACTGCTCTTGGTTGCAGGAGTGGGCGTGTCCGCCCCAGGAGATGCTGGTGTGTCTGTAGACGTGCTGTAGACGGGGTTGGCGAAGGCCCCATACGAAAGACGCTGCTTGTCCCTGTGGCTCAAGTATCCCGGCAGTGAGAGCTTCTCCTGAGGAGACACGCTGGAGGAGTGGCAGAAGCTCTGCGGCCGCGGCGATCGCTCCTTCTTCACCGGACTTGGCTGCTGTTCGATAGAGGCAAAGTGCCAATCAGAGATCCACAAAGTGGATTGTGTAATTCCTCAGTAATACTGACTACCATATTAATACATAAAGGACCAAGATATCGATTTGAACCATTGATTTTGGGTATGAAACAGGATAAAGGGCCAGTGTATAGATAGAGGGGGGATCTATACACTGGCCCTTTTCCTGTTTCATACCCAAACACTGAATTTCAAAGTGAGGTGAACACAGTGGTTCGAACCTTATCATCCAAATCATCATCGCTCTCATCGATCTCCTCCAGCCGCAGATTCCAGTCGTACTCTACATGGACATGCGGGTTGAACTTGCCAGCTGCTGCCTCTACCCACTACACACACACACACACACACACACACACACACACACACACACACACACACACACACACACACACACAATCTCAAAACCACAGATCTGCTGCTGTTCATTAAATGCCGTTCAGTCTGGCTGCAGCACTTACAGGTTCCTCACACTGTGTGTTTTTAAACCTCCTTGCGATGTCCAAGGCTGTCTCCCCGTTCTGATTGGCTGAAATCAGAAAGCCATTTAGGAAGAATATTAGAACACCCCGTTTCTGTATGACACACTAACCGAACGCATGCGTCATGAGGAGGACGTGTCTCAGTCACTGACCTATATCGGTCAGCGGCTTGCCCCTGAGTAACAGTTTGACACACTCCGGCTTTTCATACGTGCAGCAGTAATGGAGCGCTGTGTTTCCGCTTTCCGTCTGCCTGTCCAGAGAGCCGCTATAACACACACACACGCACACATTTGTTTGTGTTATGTTTTACCGTCTTCTCGTTGCATTATTTATGTACAAGAGACGGGAAAGGGAGGCACAGTACCTATTTTGAACAAGGAAATCGACCAAGGGCAGCGAAGACTGGTCTGAAGTCCGTACAGCGAAATGCAAAGCCGTCTCCCCAGGATCCTAGCGAATATATTTTAAATAGCTTTTATGGAAAAACACACACTAAGCATAGCTCCAAGCTATTTTTTTTTTGGTTTTAACATGCACGAACCACACACTGTTTTATGCCTCCATGCACTATTTGTGTCATTTGTATATGACCGGAAATCTTATTTGTAAAATTGTCCCAGAAATCTAAATAAAATGGGGAAAAACATGCAGAAAAACGTCAACTGGGAAAAGTCTTGTGAGGAAGGGAAAAATAAACGTGGATTGCGGGTTGATAAGATTATTTTGAGAATATTTTACGAATATCCTACTTCTAGCAAAATATTACATCAGAAATAATGACAGAGCCTTTCAATTTATAATCCATGGTGTCCGGGGGTGGGGGTAGGGGGGGGGGGGGGGGGCCCAGAGATACTTTTCGTCTGGAAGGCAGGTTGCGGGTGACCAGGGTGCTCTCGGATCCTCTTTTAATTGACAGGTAGTGAAAATCAGATCTAATCCCTCAGCTATATATGTGGTCTGACATTTAGTTTTGGAGGAAGGGACAAACGCTTCGCATGAAAGTCAACAAAGCAGATGGCCTCGGGTTCTAATATAACGACAAATGCAGCGGTTCAGCTGTTAGGGGAGGGGAAACAAAAAAAAAAGAAAAAAAAGTGTCCTTCTCGGGAAAGGGGAGAGCATTTCAAAATGTTGTTCTTCTAGCGAATCAAAACTGAGCTGGGTGGGGGAGAGGTGTTTCTAGTGCGGAGCTGATCACAGAGCGACCGCACTTTCTATAGGCCTAACTGTCAAAAAGAGGTAGCTGAAGCAAGGCAAAATTCCCTATGAGTAAAGGAAAGAAAAAAAAAGGGAAGTGAATCTTGTGTCACCCTAAATACAGCACTCTCGCTGCTGTCACTAGTTGCGTGTTCCATTAAGGACTTGTTGGAAAAAAATGTAACAGGATTCTTCAGTATGTACATTTAGAAGCAGAAAAGCAGCTTATGCAATAATTGTTTAGATACCCTGTTTTCACTCTTTGATCGAAAGACGATTCAATTTAAACAAAAAAAAAAACATAAGCGAAATTATTGCAGATGAGGAAGAGCGCACAAGAATGGGTTTCCAACCAGAAAATAATATGGAGAAATGTTTGTGGACACCGAACCACAAGATTCATATGTACTTTTCGAACATCCTATTCTACGTTTAGTCCCCATGTGCCATTTTCATAATGTCCACTCGTCTGGGAATATGTTCCACTAGATTATGTGGTGTGTTTGTGAAGATTTAACCCCTCGTTTATGCTCTACTCAATACTCAAGAACATCTTTCAATAAAAACCATTAAAACCATATCGTTCTGGAGCTGGTTTTGTGCACATGGGCCTGGTCATGTTTGGGTCTCTCAGTCCTAGTAACAGTAAAAGCATTTACTCTGTGGATCCAAAATCAATGTATGGTGTCTCGATACCTTTGTCGTTAAGTGCTTCGTAAAAAATACAACATAAATTCCGGACTATTGTGGAAACTATTATGAGGATTTTTAAAAAAGATCTACAACATCCAGTGAATTATATAGATGCGGTAATATTTATCTGATCAATATTTAACACTAAGTAGACATCCAATAGTTAAACTGAGCTTTCCTGACAACTCAAATCAGTAGAGATGCCGAGAAGAATTAGGAACAGTTAAGTGCATGCTATGATAACCCATATAGCATATACATATGTGAGAAATAATGTGAGAATATGACGAATAATTCAAAATAATTCAAAATAAGCAAACACAGAGCAATGTTGCATAAGCAAACACATCCGGGTTCGAGCATATTGTTTCGTGCCTCTATGTTCTCCCCGTGCCTCAGACGGTTTAAGTTTCTGTAGTGTGTGAATGTGTGTGTGTGTAATGGGTTGGCATTCCACCAGGGTGTATCTTGCCTTAATGCCAATAGACGCCTGAGATAGCCCATAGCACAGGCTCCCCGTGACCCGAGGAAGATCAAAGGGATAGGGAAGATAGAAGATGAATGAATGAATGAACATAACATATGCAAAAAAAAAAAAAAAAAAAAAAAAAATATATATTAATATATATCTATATATATATATATATATATATCATATATGCAAAAAAAAAATACTGCTAATTAAAAAAAATCCATTTGTTTTAGCGCCCTCAAGTGGACAACATGATATTCATTCATTCATTCATTCATCTTCTACTGCTTTATCCGATCTTTCCTCGGGTCACAGGGAGCGTCTATCTCAGGGGTCTATGGGCATTAAGGCAGGATACAGCCTGGATGGAATGCCAACCCATTGCAGGGACACACACACACACACATTCATACACTTGGGACAATTTTCCAAGGTAACAATCAACCTACCGTGCATGTTTTTGGACCGGGGGGGGAAACCGGAGAACCCGGAGAAAAACCCCCTGAGGCACGGGGAGAACATGCAAACTCCACACACACACACATGGCCGAGACGGGAATCAAACCCGGACCCTGGTGGTGTGAGGCGAACGTGCTAACCACTAAGCCACCGTGCCCCCATCAACATGTTAGATCAATTTAATTTAAACATGATTACCTGAGTCGCTGTTCGTGTGATTGCTACTGAAACTGGTAAGTTGGTTTAATGTTAATAAGGTTTTTTTTAAACACCAGTCAAGCAATGGATAAACACATACAGTACACACTGGAATAAAATACTGTTTTTGGAATGCAGTTTTCTTTATATTGATCATCACAGTTATTTTAGACATATACTGTACGTGTGATTGTTTTCTTATCAGCAACAGAATTGAATATACTTAGGCACACATACTGATTATGTAATACACTGTGTTGTCTTTAAAGGGATTTAAACCTCAAACGGGTAAATGTAGTTTATATTTGCTTAAATGCATAATTATAGTCATTTAATAATGGAACCTTGCTAAGAATGTCTTATTGCATGTGGCTTATCGTGTTGTTTTGTCCGAGTTTAAACACACACTGGATGAGAACATTACATATATTAATTATTCATAAATAAATTATAAGAATATTAAAATAATATAAAATTAAAGAATTGTCTTAAACAACAGTGTATATATATATATATATATATATCTATATATATATATATATATATATATATATAAAGAGAGAGAGAGAGTGAGAGAATATCTTTGGACGGGGGAGCAAAAACCTTTCCCTTCATTTAAACTACGAGTCCTTAACCCATTCTGGCATGACAATGTCACTGTGCACAAAGCCAGCTCCATGAAGAAATAATTTACATGGTTGGAGCCGAAGATCTTGAGTGACCTGCATAAGAGCTGTGATCTCAGAACAGAGGATGAATTGGAATGATGACTGAACTCTTTACTAACACTGTGGATGAATAAGCACAAGTACATTTCCACATTTCCACAAGTACCCTTTAAAATCTAATGTCTCCATATAAATTTGGCCAAAGACAAGTTCAACTCTCCAGATTGAAAGGGTACAAAATACACTAGGCGGACTGGCGTACCTGTCCTGCCTCGGGGAACGGTTCCAGTAGCTCGACTCCGTCGGCGTAGAGCTGCACGAGCCCCAGCAGGTCTCGAGTCCTGACCGCCTCATAAAGGTCACCTTGCCTCGCCGTAGCCGTGGTCGCCGTACGTCGTGCGAAGCGGTGCTCCACGTACTTAGCGTTGATGTACTCTTTCCTCTCAGTCCTACAAGCAGGGGTCATAGAATAATTTCATAAATCATACCAAGAGTCATTCTATCCTACCGGCAGGAAGCGTACTCACATGTCACTGGACGGCGTAGGCTTGGGGGAGGGGACCGGCAGATTCCCTTCCAGGATTTCATTAAAACTACTGTTTCCTATATTCTTGGCCAGCTGTCAAAGAGAAAATAATAAATAATAGTAATAATTCAATTAATAAATTAAATAATAATTCATAAATAATCTGACAGAACAGAGATTTGATACTGATATTTTAAAGCACCTGTATGTCTGTTGTGTTTAACTTTCTGGGTCAAATTATTATAATGAATATTGTAAACAGATAAGAATGGAAGTCATCGATCCCTGAAATCACGATATGGACGAAAAGATTAAATCATGGGACGTTTACAACTAAATGTACAGACAATTGGTAATGCATTACTTTGGAGGTCGTAGCATTAAACTTTTCCCTTCACCCTGTACACAAAGGCTAAACACAGATTTCCACAGCTACAATCTGTACATGGACTTTTTATCCATATAATGCCCAATTTCATTTCATAATTCGCTACTGTTAACTATGTGGATGCATTTATAACTGCGTGAAGGATCACACAGAAGCCATTCAGACAAGCGTTACCAAGAGTTCAGAGGTGCCTAGTTTATCCAGCTCCATGGACTGTATACGTGAAATGTGAACGCCCATCTCCCTGTGGATGCCCGAACACTCTATACAGGTCAGGATGCCCAGGTTAGTAGACAACCATTTAGGCTCTGTACAAACACAAAAGACATAAACATCCACATTTATGAGTTATTAGAGACTTGACACAATCAAAAAATAAGTGTTGTTCATTTTAAATCCTGAAGGGGGCGCAGGACGCCCTTTTTTCGTAAATTATTAAAGGACTTGAGAAATCAATGTGCATTTCGTGCAGATTATTACTAAACAAAATGTACGGAAACATGCCAGAGATGTTTATTCCATGGAAACTGTAGCAAAAACTACAATCCTGATGTAAACAAAGGCAACTGAGCAACAATTATCCCCATTATCTCAGCATGTTACTCAAGTTTCCACTCACACAGCTTATCGCCCAGCTCTGTGGCGTGACACAAACACATACGCGAACAAGAAATACACTCGATATCTTACTTTGCGATTATTCCACATGCTCAGTGTATGATTTTAAAGCGCAGCTTTGAACGTAGCATGAATGTACTTGTTCATCATGCTCTCAATCATGGGTTCAAATACTCCATAGTGGATTTATCACACTACACTGGTTTTATGAATTTTTTTTATATATCTATAGGGGCTTTCTGTAGTTTAGGACACAGGAGTTCAAACTTTCTGTATTCTCGCGAACATAAAGCTATACTAAATGCACAAAAGTATTAGGACACCTGTTCCAACCATATGCAATTCTTCCTCGGGCTATTAAAATTAAAATTTACTATTAAAAATAAAGCACTATTTATAAAGCACTATTTGTACGTCGCCCTGGATAAGGCCGTCTGCTAAATACTGTAAATGTAATGTAAATGTAAGGCCGGCTATTTCATTTTATGTGGCCCGCAAGAGCTTATAAGCTGTATGACTGTCTTAAAATAAGGCTATGTTGCTTTAAAGCGTGCATAGACAATAAATTGCATCTCCCACAATGCATTTGATTATTACTCGCAAAGTTCCGGCATCCCACCAGTAGAGTGCAGTGTCTCCCAGATCAGAGTTTTCCAACATGTGGGATTTACGAATTTCTACAAAGGATCCCAAAATGTCCAGGAAGCAAAAAATTGGTGCAGACTGAAGGCCAAGAAAGAATAGAAAGCGAATACACGTTTGTGCTTCAAGGAGAAAAAACGTTATGTCTTTTGTGTTATGTGGTGGTGTTGCTCATCTATATATATATATATATATATATATATATATATATATATATATATATATATATATATATATATATATATATATATATCATAATGCTGATGTGGCCCACGGTGCTCCATCAAACTAATGGAAATGGCTTCTCACTACTGCATTTCTAAAAATGTGACACTGGTTTTTATTCTGATGGAGTGATCTGTATAACTGTGCAGTAACTGGAGAGAGAGAGAGAGAGAGAGAGAGAGAGAGGATGAGAAAGAAAATGTATAAATAATACTCAGACACCATGTATGTGTTTTTGCAAGTATCTGCCATGTGTCTATTTTCTCCGCACAACAAACACTGACTCATTCACGTTCGCGACTCCAAATAGAGGCGCCACGCTCCGACTCAATCGCACACTCCTGTGTAAACACACACAAACACACACACATACAAATAACTGCCTGACCTGGAGCTCCGCAGTCGCAGCACACTTCGTTGCCCGGCATGCGCAGCACGTCCTCGATGATGGCTTTGGTCAGATCTTCCAGACTGTCATCCCCTGCACTCTCTTCCCCACGGAATGCCATGTTCAGAGCCTCCTCCTTACTGTTAGTCAGCACGGAGATCCAGCTGAACACAAACACACACACACACTTTTATTATACATTCCAAAAAGCACACACACACACACACACACACACACACACACACACACACACACACACACACACACACAGAGCAGCAGTTCTGTAGTCATCACCAGAGAAAAAAGGCATTATCTGGGTTTTTATCGATCTTTAACTGTGTCTTTAAAGTCGTGTGGCCCAAATTCATTCGTTAATTCATCTTTTAATGCTTTATCAGACTTCTCTCTCTTCAGTCACAGGGAACCTGTGCCTATCTCAGGCGTCCTCGGGTATCCAGGCAGGACACACTCTGTATGGAATGCCAACCCATTGCAGGGCGCACACACATACACACATTCACACACTAGGGACAATTTTCCAAGGTGCCAATCAACTTAAAGTGCATGTTTTTGGACTGGGGGACGAGGGGACGGGACGGGGACGGAGAAAAAAACACTGAGGCACGGGGAGAACATGCAAACTCCACACACACACATGGCGGAGGTGGGAATCGAACCAACAACCCTGGAGGTGTGAGTGCTAACCACGTGGCACTAAACCACTGTGCCCTCTAGCTCCGATTCATTCGTTCATTCATTCATCTTCTACCGCTATATCCGATCTTCCCTCAGGCGTCTATGGGTATTAAGGCAGGATACACCCTGGATGGAATGCCAACCCATCGCAGGGCACACACACACATTCACATAGGGACAATTTTCCAAGGTGCCAATCAACCTACCGTGCATGTTTTTGGACCGGGAGGAAACCGGAGAACCCGGAGAAAAAACCCCTGAGTCACGCAGAGAACATGCAAACTCCACACACACATGGCCGAGACGAGAATCGAACCCGGACCCTGGCGGTGTGAGGCGAACGTGCTAACCACTAAGCCACTGTACCCTCTAGCCCCAATTCAATTCCATTTAATTTGTATAGCACAATTAACAATGGACATTGTCCCAAACCAGTTCTACATAAATAAATAGATTACTAATCCCTAATGAGGAAGCGACAGTGGCAAGGAAAATCTCTCAGAGAGAGTACGCGAAAGAAAGCTTGAGCAGAACCAGACACAAAAGCACATTCTTCTTCAACTGGTCAATATTAAAAAAAGCCTTCATTATTATTGTTTTTATTATTATCATTGTTGACACATGATCATGGTGATTGTATCCAGTCAGTAACCCGCGGCTCTTTCACCACTCCTGATGCGGCTCCCGGTGGCTTTTGAGTATTGAATTAAATTGTGTTTTATTTTTGTTAGTGAGTTTTTAAAATGCATCATCAGAAATTTATGGTGATTTTGTAACATGTAAATGAAACGCATTACCGTTATTTGTCGCGCTTACAAACACCATAATAATAAAAGTATAATGAATATTTTTATTGCCTTTTTGTTTGCATATATTGATATTATTTTGATTGTTCACTGAAATGGTCCTTTTATTATTCGGGTTGACAGCTGACAGTAAACACCAGTAAAAGGACGATGGCAAAGAGAGAAAGGATGCCATTTTCAGTTTGCTGTCTGTGAATAATTTTTTTTTTTTCATAAATACCAGAAGGACAATTGAGCATTTTACTTCAAAGTAACCTTCAACCCAACATCATTTTTTTTTTCTAAGTTCAAAATGTTTTTCTCTGCAGCGGTTCACTCGTCATGAATGCAACACATTATAGTTTATTTTATGTAGCGTTATCTTATTTTAATGTCAAAAAGGGAGCGTGGCATGGTGGCTTGGTGGTTAGCACGTTC
The DNA here is from genome assembly GCA_030449085.1 of Kryptopterus vitreolus. Lineage (NCBI taxonomy): Eukaryota > Metazoa > Chordata > Actinopteri > Siluriformes > Siluridae > Kryptopterus > Kryptopterus vitreolus. The sequence goes on along the minus strand of JACRUU010000017.1, from coordinate 16,033,799 downwards.
ACCTCACGCCTCCAGGGTTGGGGGTTTGATTGGTGTAGTTTGCATATTCTCCCCATGCATCAGGGTTTTTTTTTCCTCCGGGATCTCCGGGTTTCCCCCCGGTACGAAAACATGCACAGTAGGTTCATTGGCACCTTGGAAAATTCTCCATGTGTGTGTGCCATTCCATACAGGGTGTGTCCTGCCTTGATTCCCATAGACGCCTGAGAAAGGCACAGGTTCCCCGCGACCCGAGAGAGGTGTCGGATAAAGCGGTAGTAGATGAATGTGTGAATGTCAAAAGGGTTTTTGTGGTTCCCAGTGTTTTCTTTACTGTGGGAAAAGAGGGCCAAATGGTAATGTTAAAGGTTGCCGCCCCCTGCCCTAAACAACTGCAGCAAACCTTTTCTATTAATTACAACCTCCGATTATTAACATGATGAGCATTCCGAGTGGCTTTTCTGCTCACCACAGTTGTAATGAGTGTATATGCATAAGTCTAAACTCCTATACACACACACACACACACACACACACACACACACACACTGGGACACAGATACTCTATCTACTGTATTACTGATAGTTCCTATAAATACACATTTACATCACACACATGCACACACACACACACACACACACACACACACACACACACACACACACACACACACACACACACACTTACATTACAAACTCCTGCTCATCCTCTGCTTGGAAATGATATGTACGATTATCTGCAGGGAGAAAGAAAGAGAGAGAGAAGAGGATTATATTAACTGTACTCCAGCTCCTTTCCACACCACTTAGAGTGCATGTAATGGACTTTCACACGTGTGTGTACGTGTGTGTGTGTGTGTGTGTGTGTGTGCGCGTCTACTCACGGGAGATCAGGTCGAAGCACTTCTTATCCTCGCCCGGTTTGACCTGGCAGGTGAGCAGGTTAAGCCGAACTGGCTGCCTGTTGGACTGGAGAGGAAAATGCACACGGCTTTACACAGTAACACTTCAGAACAATATAGGACACAACAGCAAACACATCCGGCACTCCGGGATCTAGAGCTATGATGGATGAACAGATAGACAGCGTCCTGGGCGGTGGTTTTTGTTTTTTCAGATTTAATGCCAAATGTGATATTACATATGTAGTTTACAACAAAATGTCCAATTTTATTTTTTTTAATATTAACATCAAAATGCAGATTATAGCAGATGCCATCCTCCTACATCATTACAGTGGACTCTACAGTGGGTTACAGGCCTCCTGCTGCCACCAGGCTCATAAACAATCCTAAATCAGTCATCACACGGCAGGAAGCAAACACACACACACACACACACACACACACACACACACACACACACACACACACACACACACACACACACACACACACACACACACACACAAACACGCAGTCTCTTCGCCAATACTTCTAAAACAAATGGAGTGAAAACGGTGTGCGAAAGCTCTGTCACTTTGGATTTGTCCTCGTCTAGTGATGCATTAGCTGCACTACCTGCCCTACTTTGTCTCATAGTGAACTTCAAAAAGAAAAAGGAAGAAAGAAAGAAGGAAAGAAAGAAAGAAGAAAAAGAGGTTTAAGAGCTTCCTCTGGGGATCAGAAACAGCACTCGAACAAAAAAAATACAAAAAAATAAATAAATAAATATTTAAAAAAGCAGCTCTCACCGTGGCATGAGAAATGGTCAGGATGCCCCCTTTCACCGAACACTTCCTCCTCTGCCACACCTTCCGCAGCCTGCAAATCATATAAAAGGGGTTTATTGATTTATTTACAGTGACCTAATGCCATTAACATTAGAATAACACTTGAGCTAACGGAACAGCATATCCGGTACAATACTACGGGTCACAACCTTTTTACCTGCAATCTCATGCTGTGCACTTTATATGGCAGATAGTAAGGGTTAGATGTGTAGTTATCTGTAAATATCTTTTTGTTTGTTTTTTTTTTTTCATATTTTTCTTATCTTTATTTCTTGTGTTCTTGACTGTTGTTGTGGCGCATCCACAGTTTCATTATACTTATGCGTACAATGACCATAAAGTTCTATTCTAATTTTAACACGATTTTTGCAACGAAAACATTTCTTTTTTTGCCCCCTCTCATCTTAATAACAGCACCATATGTGAGGTAGAGATTCCGGCAATGTTGTAGAGAGTTTTCTCGCCCACTCTTAACTCGATGCACAATAATATAAAACAGGATATGCTACTACAGAATAAATAAATATATAAATAAAGAAGTACAGAGATGGAAAGTAATGAAGTACAAAGACTTCATTACTCTACTTGAGCAGATTTTCCTCGTTACCACACCATTTCTTTTTCTTTTACTCGTTACATTTGTTACCTGCTAAGCTTACAGGCTTATTTTGAGTCTATTTAGGGACAAGGGCGATATTTTTCGCATCGTGCGCCGATTTCAACCCACAGATCTATTTTTTTTGTCATTGTGCGCCTTTTTTCCAGTCTACCTCAGGTGTATATTGTTTCCTGGCTATCATGCACACCGCATCACGCAAGGTAACAACGAGCAAGGCAGAAGGCAACAAGGAATATGGCTTGTGTGGGTGAGACAGAGGTGAGTCAGTGATGCTTGTATTTCACATGGTGGAGGTTCAGCCTGGATACAATTCTTTAAGTAAACCAGTGTTATGGCTTTTGATTTAAGTCCATATCAGACCCCATCATTCTTTACTTGAAGTTGGGTGACTTTTGCCACCTCTGGTATTCCTGAAATGTACAATTACTATGAAGCCGGTAATATTTTTTTTCTTCCGGTAAATTTTCGGCATGTATCTAGTCCTGCAATTTTGTGCACCAGAATCACGGATGATACCTCAAATCGTGCGGCCTGGTATTTTTTGTCATGTGCTATTACTGTTATAACGAATTCGGCCCGGGTGTTTTCCATCCGTGGAATTAAAATTTTTTTCCCATAGAATATGAACTTGGAGGATGCATTGTGTCAAAGCTTGGCCCCAGAGCATCCGACATGCACATAGGGCATCATATTCACTCGTAGGGGGTACGCCGAGGGGAGAGTGATGCTGGGTAATTGGATGACGTTACTGGCCCGCGTCCTCACCAAAAAAAAAGCCAAAGATAGGTTTTTAGTATCTATTAGTTATATAACAAATAGCGCCTCGATGTCAGTGCTAAAGACAAAACGGAACGGTCTCTAAGGGGTCACGCCCGGAGCCGAGGATTGCATCATCAAGCACCACTCAACATTTTCTTCATGAAATGCCACAGTTAAGTTTTCATTAATATTGCATAAAAAAGTAACCATTTAATTAAAGAGGGTGGATGATTGTTTGGAATCATGTTTAGAAGCCTTTGCAATTAGTTATAATGGAGCAGTGGACAATGAGCATTCATGAGACTTCATGATTGTAAATGCTAATTTCAAAGAAAGAGTTTCCCCCCTTAAAAATAAAAAAATAGCCCCCTCTGTGTATACTGAGGCTGTTTGAGCTCCCGACGTTAAAAGCCCTGCCGCTCCGTTCCATAACACGCATCATCGATGTGTTCGGCTGTTTCTTTAAACGGACCACCCATGTTGTAATTGCGTGAGCAGACGGAACACAATCATGATGTCCTGACTGCGAAATTCTCTTTTTGCAGCACTTAAGCTATCACCACTCGACTGCTCCATTATAACTAATGGCTAGGGTTTTTTAAACCAGCTCACGCTGGTTCCAAACAATTGGCGACCTTGGGGCGTCGGCCAATTGTTTGTTGGGAAAAATAACTTTTCCCCCGTTTCCCTGCGCCACTCTGTATTTAAAGTAACGGCCTGTCTGTCAGACAAGCTAGTACCCGCTATGACGTCCTATTAGTAGCTCTAAACAATTCCAAACCAGAAAGCACTCAAGCGTCTCTTCCCATGGCGGAAAGCTGGCCGTAAGTTTCATATGTGCTTTGTTTTTAACATCCCATTCGACATTTAGCGCGCTGTTATAATAATCTCCACTCTTCTGTTCAGCAGCAAGGACATTATTAAAGCCTAGTGGTGGGACAAAACTCGAGGATCGGATCACATTGCGGGTCGCGGCTGGGCTCGTTTTTTTCAGGTCAGCAAAAAAAGGGGAGGAGACAAATCTAATTTGCTTTCCATTTATATAAATAAATAAATAATTGAAATAATATTCCCATACACCGCACGGAATGATGTCGGGAGGCTTTTCGAGTTGTTGGTGGATTAACGCATCCCATTCATGTGAACACAGAACTCGTAGTGATGAAATAACTTAAAAAGAAAATTAACCGTCTTTTATCGTTAATAAAATCTGGTTTTATCGTTAAAAAAATTACGATTAATATGGAATTTAGCAGATAACTCTGGGATTAACGGAACCGTGATGCAGGATACGTACGGACCAAGGATCAACTGTGAGCCATCGCGCCACTAGTAAAGCCAGGTACTGATACTACAATCAGTATCCCAATTTATCCCAATATGGTTGAGGTCAGTCTACAGTCTACACCAGGGGTGGGCAATTATATTTTCCAAAGGGCCACATGAGAAACCTGAGGTGTGTTTGTGGGCCGAACCAACAATAAAGTTGAACATAACTTATGTTCAATAGTAATTTTTTACACATTTTTTGTAAAGAGTGGTAAAAGATATGTTCATTATGCTACCAAAAGAATATTTTCCTTCATTTTTCTCCCTGAGCATACTCCAACAATGTCAACGTTGCTGTGCGGTTATACTTTCTTCTGGTGCGGCAAAGAAACCGAAGCAGTTCAGCGCGCCGGATTAAAAGGACCAAGGGGCCGGATGTGGCCTCCGGGCCGTAGGTTGCCCATCCCTGGTCTACACTCAAGACCTTCCACTCAAACCCATGCAAAGAATATCCTCATGGCGCTGCCTTTGTGCATAATGGAACACGTTTGGGTTTGCTATTCATGCAACCACATCGATTTACTGCATCTTGGGGACTCCAAATCACTTTCAATATCTCTTCCACAGTGACCCTTTACTAACTAACGACCTGCTGATCTACATTTTCAATGCGATTAAAGGCTGGTGATTTCCGCTTACCGAGATCCTCCTGAGACCTGCCAGTGTCAGCATTCTACTAAGACATGAAGCAATACCATTCTATTTACATTTTATGTACTTTAACGACAGCACAAAGCGGTGATCTCGACGTCCTGCTGGCTACGGATAATACAATTTTATGCCGAGTTACATCCAAGCAGATGTGCAACCTACCAGCAGATTAATAACTGTGCGTATGTAATTACAGGCAAATTGCCATCGCAATGCCATTTTGTTCCAGGAGAGTCGGTGACACTCACCCGTCACTCTTCTTCATCAGATAGCCCTTCTTTTCACTCCCAAACTCCTTATTGCCCTGAAGCTGATGCATACTGTATCCACTCTGCTTGCTCTGCGAGTCCTGTATACACATACACACACAACGTTCATTTCAAACACAATCAAATGTACAAATACTAAAATCCATTAGCCTAAGCAGAACTAACATTAAGATAGTCCGGGATAAAACAACATAAAAGGTTTTAGAATTGGAAATGCACTTATGGAAAGTGAATTAAATCATGGTTGAGAAAAGAAAAAAAAGAAAAAAACAATTCTGGTCATGTTCCGAAACCACAATCAATTACACAAGCATGGCAACAGAATATTACTGATATCAACTTACTCTCCTAGACTTCAGTCAGAAGGCAGTAAAGAGAAAGAGAGACAGAGAAAGGACAAAGGATTCACAAGAACGTCATTAAAGCAGTTAAAAGACAACATACAGGTAGAGCTGGGAGATAAATCCTCGTTATCGATTACGCTGAGTTTCATGCCGATCATACGCTCATACAATTTCACCTTGGTTTGGCACAGCAAGCTTCCGTAGTTCTCCGCCTCCCGCCCTGTACTCGCGAAATACCGATTACAACATGGCCAAGGGGCGTGGTTTCATCAGTTGTATGGAATTGATTCGGGTTTCATACGTTGAACAAGCCGCTGTAAAATTTGTCTCAAGTCTGTGACCAATTTACCCCAGAAAAACCCCAAAACACCGGCTAAAAACAAGTTCAAATAGCGGACACATTTTCCCTCTGTATCCAATAAAAAAAATTACATTTCTATGACGTATCGTCCAGCTCTACATACAGATATACCATAGATTGGATTCAATAGCATGTCTGTAGATGACAATACAGCACGATGCCATCCAATCAAAATCAGTACCATCTGCTTTGGAAAGCGACAATAATTCCAAAACACATAAAACATCAAACGCTCGACTCTACAAAAAAGTGTCCTGCTGGTTTCGTCCTGTCATCCGCAGTTCCTGTAACCTCATGAGCACATGTAAATACGCAAATGACCGCAAAGCTCTTCGGGCCACTCGTCTCTCCAAGGCTATAAATGTCACGTTTCGAAAAGGCGAATGCTATTGCTAGAACACAGAACAACATGGCTTTATGATCACAGGAGCTTAAAAGAGATGGGGGGGGGGGGCTGTTGTGATCATGCTCTGTGTGATCTCTTAACAGCAAAAAAATAAATAAAATATAGATGAAATAAAAAACACTATAGGATGGCCTCAGCATTGGTGTACATACCTCCTTCTGGTCCAGCTGCAAGGAGGATTTAATAAGGTCTCTAAGAGCAGTAAGCTGTTTCTTCTCCTCGTCCTGTGTTTGCTTTATCTGCAATAAAATAAAATAAAAAAAATCTAATGATCCAGATTTTAATTCAAAATTTTTTCCGTGAGGAAATAATCCATACAGTATATAAAGATATTATCGAGTATATCAATAAATGTTATCGAACAATTGCCTTGAGTTAACTCGTGATTACATTAATCACACATTTTTAATGTACCATAAATAATAATTTAATATTTATTTTACTCCAGAAATTATTTCTTTTAATATTCATTTTTGTGTGGTTGTTTTAATTGTTAAACATGGCACGTGGCTACTTTAAGAATCATGTTACGGTTTTGGTTGCTTTCCATATAAACTGGTGATGATGCTTTAGGTTCCATACGGTAATATAGTGAGGAGCTCATACCCATTGTGAATGTGCAGCTATTAGGCGTAATTCAGGGAAATTGTGTGGATGTACGTTATTGGGTGTTTTTTGTTAATAAAAACATCTATCAAAGGCTTGGTCTATGGCAGGGGTGACAAACTCCATTCCTGCAGGGCCGCAACCCTGCATTGTTTAAGCCTTAATGACTATTAGTTGGATCAGGTGTTTTTTCTTATTTTTTTTTTTACTTTGACACCCCTGGTCTATGGATTTCTGTCTATGTAGGTGCAGAAATCAAGATCCAATTGAACCTATATATATATATATATATATATATATATAGATATATATATATATATATATATATATAAATATATATATTAGATATATATATATATATATATATTATATAATATATATATATATATATATATAATATATATATAATATATATATATATATATATATATATATATATATATATATATCTATATATATATATATATATATACAGTGGCAAGAAAAAGTATGTGAACCTTTTGGAATTTCATGGTTTTCTGAATAAATTTGTCATAAAATGTTATCTGATCTTCATCTAATTCATTGGTATTGACAAACACAATGTGTCTAAAAATAATAACACAAAAAAAAATCCAATCTTTCTTGTCTTTATTGAACACAATCATTCACACATTCAACATTCAAAATGGCAGTGGAAAAAGATAAGTGAAACCTTGAGTTAATGACCTCAAAAAAGCTAATTGGAGCTAATTGGTTTTAGCACACCTGGAGTCTTGTTAAGATAATAAGTTTGGAGGTGTGGACTACAGATACTTTGACTGATAAAAACCCCTCAAACCTTTGGAGTTTGCTCTGCACAAGAAGAACATGATTATGTGAGCCATGCCTCGCCAAAAAAGAGCTTTCAGAGGACCTACGATCAAGAATTGTTGATTTACATGAAGCTGGCGAGGGTTACAAAGTTATTTCAAAGACTTTAGAAATTCACCAGTCTACAGTTCGGCAAACAATCTACAAATGGAGACAATTTGGGACTGTTGCTACTCTACCTAGAAGTGGGCGCCCCGTCAAAATGACCCCACACAACAACATGAGGTAAAGAAACAACCCCGAATGACAGCCAAAGATTTGAAGGCATCATTGGAACTTGCTAACATATCTGTTCATGAGTCTACAATACGTAAAACACTGAACAAGCAGGGTATCCACGGCAGGACACCGCGAAGGAAGCCGCTGCTTACTAAAAAGAACATTGCTGCTGCACGCCTTAAGTTTGCAAAAGAGCACATTGACACTCCACAGCGGTATTGGCAAAATGTTTTGTGGACTGATGAAACTAAGATTGAACTATTTGGAAAAAACACACAGCACTACATCTGGCGTAGAAAAAAAGGGCACGGCATATCGTCATGAAAACATCATCCCAACTGTAAAGTATGGTGGAGGAAGCATCATGATTTGGGCCTGCTTTTCTTGCATCAGGGCCTGGCCAGCTTGCAATCATTGAGGGGAAGATGAATTCCCAAGTATATCAGACAATTCTTCAGGATAATGTGAGAATGTCTGTACATCAGCTGAAACTGTGTAGGAAAAGTGGGTGATGCAACAGGACAACGACCCAAAACACCGGAACCGGAGCAAGTCCACACAACAGAATGGCTTCAGAAAAACAAAATCCGCCTTTTGGAGTGGACCAAGTCAGAGCCCAGACCTCAACCCAAATAGAGATGCTATGGATTGACTTGAAGAGGGCCATACACATGAGACGTCCAAAGAATATGACAAAGCTAAAGCAGTTCTGCCAGGAAGAATGGGCTAAAATTCCTCCTCAGCGATGTGCAGGTCTGATCCACAGCTACAGGAAGCGCCTGGTTGAGGTTATTGCTGCCAGGGGGGGTCAACCAGTTATTCATTCTAAGGTTTCACTTACTTTTTCCACTGCCATTTTGAATGTTGAATGATTGTGTTCAATAAAGACAAAAAAAGATTGGATTTTTTTGGCGTTATTATTTTTAGACACATTGTGTTTAGTCAATACCAATGAATTAGATGAAGATCAGATAACATTTTATGACAAATTTTTATTCAGAAAACCATGAAATTCCAAAAGGGGTTCACATACTTTTTCTTGCCACTGTATGTATGTATGTATATATATATATATATATATATATATCTCAATATTACTGGCAGTTTTTTTGGGTTCCGCGTTACCCTATTTGATTTACTTAATTTTATTTAATGCATTTAGTTTAAATTAACTGCATTCCATAATGTGTTTTACAGACAAACTTGGCAAATCCTTTACAAATTACATAATACATGATCAATACAAATCTGATTCATTTTATTCATATAATTGCCCATATACTTATAATTGCCACGATACTGCATATTCTCATGTGTGTGATCAAATCTGATCAGCGATATATATATATATATATATATATAGAGAGAGAGAGAGAGAGAGAGAGAGAGAGAGAGAGAGAGAGATAGGTAGATAGAGGCTTCTGAGGTCCTTGTACTGTAGCTAGGTATGGCCCTGAACATTCGTGTGCATCTCTCTTTATACGCAAGTCTCTTATGCCCAATAGCAATGAAGAAAAATCAAAACAATAACGAGATCCTCAGGTGACCAGCTGAAATAATAAAGTGTTATAGCACAACGGGGACTCACGTTGTAGAGATCAGCTGCTAACTTCTCGATATATTGCTTCATCTTGTCTGCGGTTTTTAGGCCGTCCTGGAAAAAGCTTACGGAAGAGAAGGGGGGGGGGGGGGGGGGGGTGAAATTGGCTAGGACATAAGACTTTAGTGCTATAACCATACATCAGAAACTGACAAAAAGCTGGCCGGGCGAAATAACAAGCTGAAATATAAAACAAAGCGAGGCATGTTTACTGTGTGTACTATTGAACCCGGTACAAGGAACTATATACTTACTTGCATTGTGCATGATAATACTTAATGAGGTTTTGGAGGAGGTCCACTCCCTTCTTAGTCTTTATCTCGTTCACTTTGATCAGGTACTGTTCAAAACAAAAGAGGAAATGGTCATAACCACATGTGCAATGAATTTCCTTATCATCGGAGTCATTTATTAGGAAGTTTGACTAGGCAAAATCAGTATCATTATCAGAATATAATTGCTGAATATATTGCAGACACCTGGATAAACTGGCTTAGACGGGAAACAGAAGATTAACGTTTTGTGAAATGTACAAGAGGAGTTGTTAAAACGGACGTGTTTGCTTTGTGGCAGATATATATTGTGCATCACGGAAGCAAACCGACGATATAACATAAGCCCTTCAAGCTACACCAGAAGCATTTCTAGGTACCGTCCTGCTTCAGTGGACAAACCAGATTTCCTTAATAACCTACACCTCTCCAGTGACTGTAAAACCATTCCCTCCAAGGCTTATCCCAGAACAGCAATTCCAACACTTTTCATATTCAACGCTGTCTACACGCTCAAAATCCCCGAATCGGTTCCTTTTCAAGACTGGTTTCTTTTTAAGGTTTCCTCATCGTGTCGTCTCGGGGGCTTCCTGTCACTGGCTCATTAGGACTCATTAGGGCTAAAAAAAAAAATCTATATCCAAGTCAATACAGCCATTTAAACAGACTTCTTATTTCCTTCTCTGCACTCTCTCATAATATTACCACATGCTCAAAGTTACTCATTTTATCCCTGGTTTTGATCCATCTTTTTTTCCTCTCTCTATGAGATCTTCACTAAACACTCCCAACAAACAAATGTACCAATTTCCATGTTCCATGATGGATTTAAGGATTGCTCCGTATATTGTACGTTTTGTACGTATAACTGACATATAAAAAGACAATAAAAACAAGCACATCTTTTTTTTGCTTTGATCTTTTGCGCCTTTTTACGTTGCCTTGCTGCCTTTTCGTCTAAAAAACAAAAAGAATGCTCATAATAAACGATTCTTTAGTAGATCAGGGTGTACTTTCTCAGACAACAAACAGTATAACCTGAGCCAGGGTTATTCTATTCTATGGGTGTATTTACACTACATACACATATAGTGTATATGTATATACACTACATATGCAGGTGTATCTCAAACAATTAGAACGTCAAGGAAAAGTTCATTTATTTCAGGAAGCCAAATCAAAATTGGGAAAAAAAAAAAAAAAAAAAACACGTGGCCTGATTTAAATATCTGACCTTGACCTTAATAAACACTATGGACTGACTGGAATGCTGACTGCACCCTAGGCCCCCTCCCTCCACATCATTACCTGACTTTACTAACTTTACTAGCGCAACATCTTCCCAGAGGAGGGAAGGAAAGACGGGTCTTAAAAACCTCCCCCCCGTTGGAAGGGGGTCAAATACGGTCGAAATAAAGATGCTGGAGGACCAACTAATGTGCAGATCCTGCAAGAATTTACAAGAATGGGCAGATTAAGTGTTCAGGGGGAAAACCAGGAGACTCATAACATAAATATAGTCGTTGATCCTCCAGGAACCAACGTAAAGTATTATGAATCACGCCGATGTAAACGTATGGACAAAATAGAGCAGCTATAGAGCATGAATAGACCATTAAGGGCAACACTAAATTTAGAGAATTTAAGTGTAAACATAGTGCTGCTCGAATTTTGCTTCACTATTGTACGGCATTTTCATCGTTTACATTTACGGCATTTATGGCAGACGCCGTTATCAGGAGCGACTTACAACTGAGCAATTGAGGGTTAAGGGTTTTGCTCAAGGGCCCAGCTTAGTAGTGGTGGGAATTTGAACCTGCGACCTTCTGGTCCCGAGGTCAATGCTTTAAACGGCTGAGCTCCCGCCTCCCGTGATAACACATTTCTGTTGTCTCTTTATAGAAAGGAGACACGGGAACATCGCACTCACTTCACACATCTGCAGTTGAAAGATTCTGCGTTCTTTCTCCATCTCCTCTGCGATCTCGGCTCCTGTGATCTCTGTGCGGATCATCCCATGCTGCTTGGCGTGCTCACGCTTCTCCTTCTCGATCTTCGTACTAAAGTTGCGAGCACATGACAGTTAAAGACCCGCCTCATATTTAAAACACAAGTTTATTTATTTTTTTTTTAAAAAAAGGAAATTTTAATAATCGTTAAATCCATGATAAAGGTTAAGGGAATGTACATGGGTGTCTCGTTATATGTCCGTAAGTCACAATGCATCATGTGATGGGGGGGGTGATCACTTACAACTTTGTCTCGTAGTCTTTCCAGGCTTTATCAAAGGGTTTTTTGAGATCCTGGGAATGACACAAGTTGTGTTTGTTTAGCAGTGATAAAACCCACTTCATTTCAATTCCAGAAGACAAGCATATGTGGGGGGGGGAAAGCAAATATAACAAAAAAGGAATAAAACAAATATTATATGAGAAGCGAATTTAAAAATCTTCCCATGGGGATGTTCATAAAGCACGGATTGAACCAGGTCTTTTTTTTTTTTTATCCCTATCAAAAGTTTTTTATTTTTTTAATCAAGAGGCGATATGAGCTGATTATGGTGTAAAAGGGAAATGCCCTGCTTGGGGAGGTGTTTTAATCCTGTGCTGCACGTCTCTCTTTCATGAGTAGTTTTATGCGTTTTTTTTTTTTGCCGAGTAGGAGATGGGGGGGTGGGCGTTGAGGTGGGGTTAAGAACGAGGAGAATGAGGATAAGAAGTAAGAGGACAGTGTATTATGCACTTTGTCTACCGAGCAAAATGAGTCTCTTTGCCTGCACTCAGGCATTTAGCTGAAGCTGCAGAAATCTTTCGTGTAGCTCAGCGCAATGTGGAGACCGACTGCCTCTTCAAAGCCACTCAGAGTCTGTAATCATATAACAGCCATGTGTTTTCCACCTCCACCATCGTTGTCATGACCATACCAGTGTTACATTATTTAGTTGGGGGAATTAGATATACATCAGCGCTAGCTTTTATTAGTTTAGCAAAACAAGACAGATGCTTGTAGAATCTGTCTTTTTTTTTTTTAAAGTCAGGCGAAATCCACCCAAAGTTTGTGGAAACGCGACCGCAGTCGAGAAATGTGTAACATCAGCTGGATGGTGAATTTTTAGGTGATCATGCAGTATAAAAACTTAAATACAATTTTAATGTCATCTTTTTGTAAATCAATTGTCAAATGTCTAGAATTTCACAACTGCAAAACTGCTGACAAACTCTCCCAGAGGACAACAACAACAACAACAACAACAACAAGGTCTTGTAAGGTCTGACATTTCACTAAGATTCAATGATCTTTGGTCAAACAATTCTAAACATAGACTGTTAAGTAGATTAAGTGCCATTTTTAGTCTGGATGTTTTAGAGCAGGGGTGTGAAACTTGTGAAATTGTCACAGTGGGCATTATTAATGCCCTCGAAGGGCCAGTTGTAAATATAAGACGATATGATGAGCGACGCTGCCTCATAACACAAAAGACACATTGTGTTTTTTTTTTTCCCTTGAAGCACAAACACATATTCGCTTTCCCGCCTTTCTTGCCCATGTGCATACATTTTTTGCTTCGTGGACATTTTGGAATTTCCATTCCGCTTGTTGGGGGGGGGGGGAAATCGCCCTTGGTGTCACATGAAATGACGTGGCGGGTCACAGTCGGCACGTCGGCCTTGAGTTTGAGTTTTAGGGTATGCCCAAATTACAGTATAACTATATACAATAACTATAGAATAGAATCCCCTTTATTTCTTACATACACAGTGAAATTCTTTCTTCACATATCCCAGCTCGTGTGGAAGTTGGGGTCAGAGCAAAGGGTCAGCCATGATTCAGCACCCCTAGAGCACAGAGGGTTAAGGGCCTTGCTCAAGGATCCAAGAGCGGCCGCTCGATGATACCAAGGCTCAAACCTCCCCGACCTTCTGATCAGTAGCCCAGCGCCTTAAACCACTGAGTTTCTCACCTCCCCCTACCCACTACAGTACATGTACGAATTCAATCCTATTTAAGTTTTCTACTTCAGAATCTTATATTCAAATAGTTCTTGTATATGGTGGCAGTGAATGAAAGAGCTGGTGTGTGTATACACACACACACACAGTTTAGTGGCAGCAACAGGATTCATTTGTTTAGTACACTACAGTGTTGGGCGCTCTCTAATTTAACTCGAGTGAGATTTATAGTGGATCCGTGCTTCCCCCAAAGGCACTCGTTTAAAGTCAGGATGGCGCGGTAAATCAGCCCGTTCTTTCTAAAGCCTCCTTTCCAATTAGAGTGGGCAGGCAGCAGGAATCTCACCCCTTTCACTCCTTTCAAGTCGCCTTTCAGCAAAGAGTCCAGGGTGAAGATCACATTGTGGCTCAGGCTCTGGAGCTGGAAATGGAGGATCGAGAACAAGGGTTAAGTCTTAGATATTAAAAACACAGACTGGATGCATTATACATTATATATATATTATTTTGGTCTACGCGAACTCGACCGATGCGTTGAGACCTAAACAAATCATGCCAAGCAGACAAACACACCAGGGTTTTCGATTCATACAGACTCAACACTGCATACATAAAAGCAATTTCATGTTTTTATTTTTTATTTTGCTTTCAGTGTTATTTATTACCGAAGTAAACAGACAATGGTTTTTCCGCTGTGAACCAGGCAGATGACTGATGATGCTGAAGCAGATATTCATCTTTTTTGTCTCTTTGTTCCTTGGTGTATTAGCATTAGAGTGTTGTTTTGGGCAAATTTAAATGCCACAATTTAATAATTGGTGTGAGGAGAGTTTTCCCCTCAACAATTGCTGGCTGTTACAATAAACCACTGATTTTATTCTTCTTACATGAATTAAAAATACGCAGATAATAGAAGATAAAATTCATCTCACCAGGTTTTTGAGCAGAGCTGCCAGCTCTTTCACCAGACTTGAGAACTTGACGAAGGCGGTCCCAAGGTCCGAGCTGTCCCGGCTCATGAAGTTGCTACCGAACTTGTCCAGGGCCTGTCCGTAGTTCTCCTCGTTCTGAACATGCTCTGTGAAGAAAAAGAACAGTTCAGCGTGTCTATAATAGCTCCATTTTATCATACAGAAAAGTCATGTTTGTTTATTCGATATTTAACACCATGTCTACCATGGATATATTCATGATGGTTCAAGCAGCTTTAAATATTCTCAGTAACAGAGGTGGTCAATAAATCCATCATGGTCTCTTAAAAGATGCATCACAGATATTTTTTCATGGTGATGTGTTAAATTCCTGCAGATGTGGTTAGTTTATTGCATCTGTAGTGTCAGTTGTTTCATTGAGGGGAAAAAATGGCCATGACCTCTAGCTGGGAAGGACATTGTACTGCCGTTCTCCTGTCAGAGCAATGTTAGCCAATCATAGTCATCTGGGAGCTCATGTATGTGGAAGAGGGCAAACAGCATTTCGCTCCAATTTTGTTTAACTTTTCACTGACTTATCCTTCATTCTTATTGGTTAGAAGGTGTTGCATACGAAAAGCGATACACTACGTGTGCCAAAAGTTTTGGGACAACGGACTTTTCCAGCCATATAAATGAATAAGCCAAACCAGCCATACAACTAAATCAGGAAAATTGCAATATTCATTTATTCATTCATCTTCTACCGCTTTATCCGATCTTCTCCCGGGTCACGGGGAGCCTGTGCCTATCTTAGGCGTCTATGGGCATTAAGGCAGGATACACCCTGGATGGAATGCCAACCCGTCGCAGGACACACACACTCACACACAGACATTCATACACTAGGGACAATTTCCAAGGTGCCAATCAACCTACTGTGCATGTTTTTGGACCGGGGAGGAAACCGGAGAACCTGGAGAAAAAACCCCTGATGCACGGGGAGAACATGCAAACTCCACACACACATGGCCGAGACGGGAATCGAACCCAGATCCCGGTGGTGTGAGGTGAACGTGCTAACCACTAAGCCACTGTGCCCCTAACATTGCAATATCAGCTACGATATTTCAACCTTTCATGTATTGGTATACTTAACCATTCCATCTGTATGTGGTTCTTTCCCTACTACAATCTCGTAGGCACACAATTGTATAGGATGTCTTTGGGTGCGGTAGCATTCAAGTTTCCCTTTATTTGGATCAGTAGACAAAAGCATGTTCTAGCATGATAATTCCCCTGTGCACACAGCGAGCTCCATTGATATGCTTTAAATGGGTTGGAAGTGTGTGGTAGGACTTTCGTGGCCTGCTTTAGAGCTCTGACCCTAATCCTAATGAACCCCTTTTTTGGGGGTGAAATGGAATGCTGACTGCACCCAGTACACATCAGTACCTGACTTTCCTTAGGCCCGCGAGGCTGAATGAGCACAAATCTCCACAATGACACTCCAAAATCTAGTGTAACAACTTCACAGAGGGTGGTGGGAATGTACAGAAAGCACTAATCTTGTGGTTAAAAGTGCACAATATGTTTTTTTATGTCCATATAGAGTATATCTTCAGTTTTGCTAACAGCATTCTAAATACACTAGTACTAGTTTCAGGGCTCCGTCCACTATAAATGATAATGTAGCAGGACAACCTTGCAAGTCAACAAAAGGGTAAAAACAATGCAGATATCACTTTTCCATCAAGTGGCTAGAAATGAATAAAACAGTATATTTGTTAAATATTCCATAAAAACTGTAAAAAAAAAAAAAAAAAAAAAAAAAAAAAAGTTCCTTTATTCTATTAAAACATGTTTATGATCTTCATAAGTAAATTTCAGTGACCTTTTATTAGGGGGGGAAAATGCTGTATATATTGTATGTAATGGTGGAGTCCTGACCTATGAATAGAATCCCAACCCCATAGAAAAAGCATTGAGCGTGGACATTATTGTTTGCGTAAACACTGGGCATTTATTGTTTTGGCCTTTTGAGTCCAATTCGGCTCACGAAAAGGTCAAATTTTGAACTAAGCCCATGGCTGAGCGGAAAAACACCAGAAGAGCGACGAACACAGCTGTATACAAGTCTCCAACATAATGCCAGTGTTGGAGAGGCAGCGCATTACAGAGATTCCTGGCTAATCCCTGAACTGCTACAGCTTCCTGTTTTAAGTGTGGGCCCAGAGGAAGCCCAGGGAAAATCAGCAGAGCCGTGCATATTAAACGCCTGTGCCGAAGCTGACAATCAATTACATTCTACAGGGAGATAAAGAATGAGAGGGAGAAAGAGAAAGGCCAGGCGAGCTGAAAGAAAACAAGAGCCGACCGACACCTGCACGAAGAAGCAGCGTTGCACCAAAAAGAGATGGTGCACTACAAGAAAGCATGCAGTGATCCGAGTAAAAACGCTCCAATTTTCCACCAACAATAGCATGCTGGTAAGAAGAGAGACTCTTAGTGGAACTCCAAGGCTCATCTGGAGAACCATCCTCCGTGCTCTGGTGTGAACCCGTCGCTCCATAAAAACCGCACGAATAGATCATCTGTCGTTTGCACAAAAGAAAAAAGAAAACGAGAGCCAGATTTCTCCAACCGAGCATATCGGTCGAGGAACATACAGCAGAGGGCCATTTAATATGAAAAATGACATTTTGCTTCATGATAAGGCACAAGCTGAATAGCATTAAGGTCAACAATCCTCCGAGCGCCATCAAATACAATTCTGATGTTTTTTGTCTTGTATGAGGATTCCAGCTCTTGCTGTAAGCACAAAATACACAGCTGATTTCAATTAAGTCAGTGGAAGAAAGTCGGATGACTGGGTTAGTCATATGTGAAATTACCATTTTGACCACACATAGATCAAGGTTTAACGGCATAGGTGCGGCTAAACGTCTAAACCGTGCCGAATGAAACAAAGTAGTATATTAACTTTATAAATAAATGATCATTACCATTAATGAAATATTTGGCATCGGTCAGCACTCGGGTGGAAAAATGGAAATGAGAGAACCAAACGTGCTGTTCATATTTCCCCTTTGCCACTGCGATTGCCAGGAACTGCCTCTGCCAACCAGAAGTTCCTGCCTGTATAAGCTGATACTATTATTAGATGCTCTCATACTCTTCTTAAACACGCAATTTTGACATGTCCCTATCTTCATTTAGGTCATTGCTTCTAACCAATGAAATCGTTTTTTTTTTTTTTAACAAGCAGGGGGGGGGAAAAAATCAATATTGCACAACGCATATGCAGCTTTCTTCAAAATTTCAGCTGAACTAACAGACAACCATCATCTCGTCTGCAACGATAAAAGCCTCGAAGTGCGTTCGGTCAATGCTACAACTTTATCAGCAGAACAACGGAAACATAAATAAAGAGCCCGGGCGGAACAGAACGTCGGAGGTTGTTTTTTGCTGACTCTGAACGCTGCAATGGAAGGGTCAATATGTAATGGAGGCGAAGGAGCAAAGAGGTCAGAGCAGGGTCAGCTGAGAAATGTAACCCAATCAGAGCACTGCGGTATGTATAAATAATCCTGACATGTTTACATGACACTGGTCAGTCTTACATTGCTAATGCTTCCAGAGCTTTAAAAAAAAAAAAAAAAAAAAAAAAAAAAGGTTGTTCAGGTAACATACATATACAGTACATATGTACATATATTAGTCACACACAGTGTGTGTACATATATATATATATATATATATATATATATATATATATATATATATGATATGGTCACTATATATATGGAATAACAAAAAAAACTGATAAATATCGTAAATGTAAAACGTTACATTTGGCCTGATGTGAAGAGCCAGAACTACTTTTTATTGTACAACTTGTTTTACTCTCTGTAATATGAATAAATGTTTTATTTTCCTGTAATATATAAACAATTGAATGTTTAGGAGGTACATGGCTCAAATGACAAATTGGTTGTGTTCAGTAGCCAGACTTTTTAATGATTGAAGAAAATCGAAGCTTTGTTCAACTAGCATGCAGTTACATGGCAAAAAAAAACAAAAAAACAAAACTCCTCAATGTATTCTGTTACAAAATGACTGTATAATCTGTTACAAAATGACATGTGTATACATCATGTAGAATCATGACAAATGGCATAGTGAATGGAAATCTGATGTGGTCCCGTGAGATTCACACCCCCAAACAGCAAACCATGGACATGGACTAACGCCCAGATTTAATCCTACAGATTTAATTACTGATTCTTTTACGGATTTGATTTTTTTCCCCCCATTCCCCCCCCACCCCTATTGAGTCTCTCAGTGGAGTACAGAAGTAGTAATGTCATCTGGGATTTACCCTCCAAACAAACTGCTATAAACGGGCTATAAATGCAGTTTCTCAACTCAATTCTACTGAGCTCTTTTGGCTAAAAGAAACCTCCCCCCCCCCCCAATCCCACCCAGAAAATGGGGAAAAAATTCAAATAATAGAATATTTCTTTCAATGTTTTTCTCCCCATTTAAATATTATTTTTAATTCGAATAAATCAGAGAACAAGTGATATGGGCAAGTGTGGTGAAACTGAAACTGGAGATTGATCTTCCACATCCTGTTTAGCGATAAAGTACATCACTGCTGGAGTCCTAGCTTCTCACTGTAATATGAGCCCGTGGAGTCATCCTGTCTTTGTAGTCTATACTGCTGAAAAATATATGATCTGTTCTTCTAGTTTATCACTTAAGAACTGCTGTCAACATCTGGATGACGGCTAGGCTGAAATACTACTATAATACTACTATATAAATACTACTACAAAGGTGCATTTATTCGATTTATTGAAGACTCTTTATTTTTTTTTATTTTTGAAGTAATAAATATATACTAATATTATATATTTAAATATAATATATAGAAGTAATATATATATATATATATATATATATATATATATATATATATATATATATATATATATATATAGATATATATATATATATATATATATATATATATACACACACACACACACACCCACACACACAGTGGCAAGAAAAAGTATGTGAACCTTTTGGAATTTCATGGTTTTCTGAATAAATTTGTCATAAAATGTTATCTGATCTTCATCTAATTCATTGGTATTGACAAACACAATGTGTCTAAAAAAAATAACACCAAAAAAATCCAATCTCTTTCTTGTCTTTATTGAACACAATCATTCAACATTCAAAATGGCAGTGGAAAAAGTAAGTGAAACCTTGAGTTAATGACCTCAAAAAAGTTAAATTGGAGCTAATTGGTTTTAGCAACACCTGGAGTCTTGTTAAGATAATAAGTTTGGAGGTGTGGACTACAGATACTTTGACTGATAAAAACCCCTCAAACCTTTGGAGTTTGCTCTGCACAAGAAGAACATGATTATGTGAGCCATGCCTCGCCAAAAAGAGCTTTCAGAGGACCTACGATCAAGAATTGTTGATTTACATGAAGCTGGCGAGGGTTACAAAGTTATTTCAAAGACTTTAGAAATTCACCAGTCTACAGTTCGGCAAACAATCTACAAATGGAGACAATTTGGGACTGTTGCTACTCTACCTAGAAGTGGGCCCCCCGTCAAAATGACACCAAGAGCGAACACTCATCAATGAGGTAAAGAAACAACCCCGAATGACAGCTAACATTATTTGAACATTATGCTAACATATCTGTTCATGAGTCTACAATACGTAAAACACTGAACAAGCAGGGTATCCACGGCAGGACACCGCGAAGGAAGCCGCTGCTTACTAAAAAGAACATTGCTGCACGCCTTAAGTTTGCAAAAGAGCACATTGACACTCCACAGCGGTATTGGCAAAATGTTTTGTGGACTGATGAAACTAAGATTGAACTATTTGGAAAAAACACACAGCACTACATCTGGCGTAGAAAGGGCACGGCATATCGTCATGAAAACATCATCCCAACTGTAAAGTATGGTGGAGGAAGCATCATGATTTGGGCCTGCTTTGCTGCATCAGGGCCTGGCCAGCTTGCAATCATTGAGGGGAAGATGAATTCCCAAGTATATCAGACAATTCTTCAGGATAATGTGAGAATGTCTGTACATCAGCTGAAACTGTGTAGAAAGTGGGTGATGCAACAGGACAACGACCCAAAACACCGGAGCAAGTCCACAACAGAATGGCTTCAGAAAAACAAAATCCGCCTTTTGGAGTGGCCAAGTCAGAGCCCAGACCTCAACCCAATAGAGATGCTATGGATTGACTTGAAGAGGGCCATACACATGAGACGTCCAAAGAATATGACAGAGCTAAAGCAGTTCTGCCAGGAAGAATGGGCTAAAATTCATCCTCAGCGATGTGCAGGTCTGATCCACAGCTACAGGAAGCGCCTGGTTGAGGTTATTGCTGCCAGGGGGGGTCAACCAGTTATTCATTCTAAGGTTTCACTTACTTTTTCCACTGCCATTTTGAATGTTGAATGATTGTGTTCAATAAAGACAAGAAAGATTGGATTTTTTTTGGTGTTATTATTTTTAGACACATTGTGTTTGTCAATACCAATGAATTAGATGAAGATCAGATAACATTTTATGACAAATTTATTCAGAAAACCATGAAATTCCAAAAGGTTCACATACTTTTTCTTGCCACTGTATATGAGTGTGAGAGGGTTTCCAAAAGTTTGCATTCTTGTTTGAATTTTGAGGTTTAAATTGACTTCCTGTTATAAACGCCTCTCTCATTTCAGCTTTTTTCTTTTTTTCCGAAAATTCCTGATATTTATGAGTATCCATTCTTTTATTTTAATGTGAAATATTGCTGATTGCAAAGCAACAAAAAGAGAGAAAAAAATAGTGGTTTTAGCAGTTAGATACACCTCCATAAATCAAACAACTGGCAACATCTTCTTTTCAACAAATGTTAGTTCTTTTCCCTCCATGAATACATCTGCTATTTAGGACCAAAAGTGTTCCATTTGGACCAGAATGCCCATAACTTATCTAGATGTTGCTTTGGATATTTCAGATGTTGATTTAATGAATAGGTCCCTTCTCCTGACTCCTCAATGCAGGTCATGTTTGTGCAAGCAACACTGCCAGAGTTAAATGATGCATCAGAACTCTTACATCATCGAAACCATCCTTTGTGCCTGTGGGAATCATCATCATTTGCCTTCCACAGCTCACTGTAATATAGAAATTGCCATGAAATTTTGGAAGCAGGACATTATGACGGTGCTGCAGTAGATAGGGTTATTAAGGAGGCAGTGTCAGCTTGGAAGTTCTGGCACTTGAGCCCCAGACCTTCTGATCACTAACCCAGAGTCTTATCCGTTGAGCTCCCACTCGCAGTGGCGTCAGCCAGCCACGTTTTCAGATTCTTGGCCAGTGTCTTCCATGAACTCAAGGTTGTTGAGATTTCTGAAAAGTCATGCAATCTACTGCATTCTGAAATTGCCATAAAGCAATAATTTGGCCATAAAGCAAATTACCATAAACAACATACAGCAGGGGGCATGGTGGCTTAGTGATTAGCACATTTGCCTCACACCGCCAGGGTCGGGGTTCGATTCCCGTCTCGGCCATGTGTGTGTGGAGTTTGCATGTTCTCCCCGTGCCTCAGGGGGTTTTTCTCCGGGTTCTCCGGTTTCCTCCCGGTCCAAAAACATGCACGGTAGGTTGATTGGCACCTTAGAAAATTGTTCCTAGTGTATGAATGTGTGTGTGATTGTGAGTTTGTGTTTGTGCCCTGTGATGGGTTGGCATTTCATCCAGGGTGTATCCTGCCTTAATGCCCATAGACGCCTGAGATAGGGGGGGGGAGATACCCGAGGGAAGATCGGATAAAGCGGTAGAAGACGAATGAATGAATGAACATACAGCAGTTCTTGAACTGCCTAATAAGTTGATGTCAGTTAAAGCCTATTGAGAACCTAGTGATTAAAGACCAGAAGAGAGTTCAAATTTAAAATACCTCTACATTAACATATATGGGAAAAAAATATTGTTGTGTAAACTTAAAAAAAAAAAATGTATTCCCTTAAAAGTCTGGTGCAAATATTTGCATATTTCCCATTGCGTTTGTGAACATTAAATATAAAGTGTATTAAAAGTCCCTTATGCGTCATTTTTCATTTCCACGTGTTCCCAAAGATGTATTTCCAGATCCTTCTGGTTTTCACTTAATTAGCCTCTACTTTGACCTTGGATTACAGATTTGGAAATGCACCAACCCGGGAGACACAGAGATAAGCCGACGACGCTCCGCACTATGAGTGACTACTGCATTTCAAGTCTCATTTGAATAAAAGATATGCTATGTGAAAGTCTGTGTGCAGTCAATGTGGTTATTACTGTTAAAATAATCATTTCTCAGGGAATACACCACTGCACTGACAACAAATCTGACCGGTCAGAGGGAGTTGTATATTTATTTTTGACCATTTATCAGATTATATGAATCATTGTTAGTGTTGGCCAATTGCAGTGATATAGGAGGAATAATATGTGCTGGGATGTGTCGTCAGAGGACACATTCAACTTATGTGAATTAGTTCTTCAGATATAAACAAAAAAAAACAAAAAAACCTGCAACAAGTCCATCTCAGATGAGATCTATTTGTATGACTTTTGTTGTGATGGATGGATAAGATTGACGTACATGCTTATTATATAACTATATACACACACACACACACACACACACACACACACACACACACACATATATATCTACAAACACTAACTGGCCTTTTTTTAGTAGTGAATACATACACTTTGCTCTGAGGACAAAAATCCTAATGGCATGGATGCTTTAGGATTTTCCTTTGCGTCATGTTACATTAATGCATCAAGTAATTTGTTAGAAATACTGAATAACGGCTTTAAATTCCCTGCTGAGGTCCATCCAAAAAAGGTTTCTGTTTAAATCAGAGTTGGCGAGGTCACGTTCGTTATCATCTTGGAAAGCCATTTTAAGAGTTTGTTGCATTCATAAAAGGAGTCTCGTGATCAGGAACAATACCAAGCTGGGCTTTTGCACTTAAACAGTGCTTATTTGGGGAATAATGTGTTTAAAAATGATTTTTAAAAAGATCAGTGCAACTCTACAGCACCAGCAAAGGCCTGAATTGTTAGATCTGTGAAGTCATGCTGTTGATATCAAAGTATGACTCCACCAAATCAACGTTGCAGTAAAAATTAACTGGATCAGGTGATGTTTATTTCCTGGTTTTATCTGTCTGGTTTTGATTCACTGGATATTGATAATAGAATAGAATATCCATTATTTGTTACATATACATTACAGCACAGTGAAATTGTTCCTTCGCATATCACAGCAAGGGTTCAGAGTGCAGGGTCAGCCATCATATGGCATCCGTGGAGCACAGACGGTTAAGGGCCTTGCTCAAGGATCCCAGAGTGGAAGCTTGGCAATACCAGGGCTGGAACCCCCGACCTTCCGATCTGTAGCCCAGAGCCTTAAACCACTGAGGTAAACCGTCTCTATAAGTTTATACGCATGTCACGTGCAATACGTACAAAACGCTTACGTAATTGACCTCAATCTGATGTACAGACAGAGCGACTGAGGTGCGTCTCTTACCTTGCCCCGAGTTGTAAATCGCTTTGACTGACTTCTTCACCTTCTGCAGCGCTGTCCGGTCCTGATCCAGCGCCTGCCGAGAGCGACAAAGAGAGGGGAAAAAAAAGTTTAACGGAACTTATCAGATTTGAATAGATCTCTCTCTCTTTTTTTTACCCCGGACGACATGCAGAGACAACTGGATAACCATTCATTCATTCAGACTGCACCTTAAAAGTAAAAAAAAAGAAAGCGCAGGGGATTCCGTCTTTTATTGTAACCATAGAAACAGGGCAAGATGCCTGGGCTGGACAGCGTTTTTGGCCCAGATAGGTGAATAGACAATATGGCAGAAACTCAGTGAGTGCAAAGGCTTCTGGAGTAGCTACAGTTTCCACTAGACCTCCAACACTGAAAAGACGGAGAGGGTGGGGGGGGGAGACGACACAGATCTAATTGCAGTCGAAATGATTAAAGGAGGGACAGACAGCTCAATGTGAAATGGAGGGAAAGAAAAAAAAATTCCTACCAAACTCCTAATGTGAGTAAACGTACGCAATAACGAACTTTGCATAGCAGCGATGCAGTTCGTGGCACACAGTTACTTAGCAACAGTGTCAATTCTGCAAAGGGGCTTGGTCATCGCATAAACCCAGATTTAACTATTACCCCTTCCGCACCCAGATTTCTGAGGTAAAAACCTGTATAATATAGTGTAATAGATACACTAAAAGATTTTGTGTACAACTGACCATAAGATTGCCAAAACCATGCATGCTTTCTGAACATCCCATTTCTCATTTCGTCCCCCCGTTTGCCGTTCGACTAACTTCTCTTCGGGAAACGAGCTCCACTAGATTTTGGAGTGTGCTTGAGGAGCTTTGTGCTAAAAATAGTAAAGTCAGGTACTGATGTAGGGTAAAGGAGGCCTTCGGTGCAGCGTTCAAATACATCCCAAAAGGTGTGAACGCCAGCTGTTCCGATTTGCACACCCCACAGAGATAACGTATACAGTGTAGAGATCACAAGGGTAATCTGATTGCACTAGATTACAACGACCCATCCACATTATAGGTTATACAACCACATTATAACAGCTGAAATGGGCCTTTGAAAACGACCCTGTACTACTCCTACGTACTTCACAGTGGCTGGTGTGTAATTATACCTCAAAGATATTCGCACAACTTGGTCTCCTTGTCAAAATCCACTGGTTGTAAAGATTTCACAACAACCAGCAATCATGGTGAAGGTGAAGGAGCATCCTAAAACCTCTTAATATTAAAACCCTTAGCAAAAAGACCCCATCCGTACAAACGTTTCAGTAATGTAAATGTTCAGTAAGTAAAACAGGATCCTGGACCGACAGACAAACCAAACAAGAATATACAACGGATGCCGAATGACCTGAAAGCAGTAGGAACAATAGCAGGAACAACAAACACGGTTCCATTATACAGAGAATAAACAACAACGAACTGCATGGTAATCATTTCGGTCCAAATAAAATAACAACAGGAAGGATAGAGATGTGCATCCAAAAAACCTAATTTGACTAAACTCAAGTTCTACATAGTGCACGGTGGCTTACTGGTTAGCACGTTCGCCTCACACCGCCAGTGTCCGGGTTCGATTCCCGTCTCGGCCACGTGTGTGTGGAGTTTGCCTGTTCTCAACATTTATTGTGCTACATGTGGACTGAAAATATTTTTTAGCCAAACGTGTCTCTTCCTCAAACTCTTACCTTAAAGTCCGAGGCGCACAAATGTACAGAATGTATTCTTATGCATTAGCCTTCAAATTTTCCCTTTACTTGAACTAGAATAGTCGAATCGGTCCCAACACTGAACTTATATCTGAACTTATTGAACTTCTGGCTATATGGTTCACATGGGTTTGAGTGGAAAATATTAAGTGGAGTGCTACAGAGCTCTGATCTCAACCTTATAAAACAACTTTGAGATGAATGAATGAGGAAGAGCTTCTTCCCACGGACCATTCATTCATTCATTCATTCATCATCTACCGCTTTTTACGACTTCTCTCTTGGAGAACCTGTGCCCAAAATAGGAAAGGTTTTCGGACCCAGGAGGAAACTGGAGAACCCGGAGGAAAAAAACCCCGAACATGCAAACACACACACACACACACACACACACACGGTGGAGGCAGGAATCGAACCCCCAACCGTGGAGGTGTGAGGCAAATGTGCTAACCACTAAGCCACCATGACCCTTTCCTGCAGACCATTTGGAGTCTAAACCAGGAAACTTCCTAGCACCTAGTAGGGGAAATTTTTTTTACTTGCCCATTTCACTAACACTGGCACAGCACAGCTTCATGTTCGATCAAGCACATGGACATCACACCTTGTGTGTAATATATATATATATATATATAGATATATATATATATATATATATATATATATATAGGAACAAATTTGCGATGCAATTATTTTGCTAAGAGTTGTTTGTTATCAGGACGATGTGATGATACTTGCGTTGAACACAAACTCTGGCCTCGGCTTGTGGTTTACCAGCAGCTACAATAATGACAATGCAGAGGGTCACAGGTACCATAATGCAAATGAGTGAAATAGAATAGGTCCTGTTCTGGGATCCCTCGTTGACATTTAGATGCAATGAAACCGTAAAGATTTTTGCCGAAACAACAAATGTGTAAAACTTGTCCTTGTAACTATTTCCACCTCACTGTGGTTTTCAGTCTCACTCACAAGCCAAATTCCCCCACCTTTTAAAAACATTATAACATTGTGCATTTTGAAATTTCCCCCCTCTCAACATCTAAAAAAAAGTTGTAGGCCTGATGAGGTTAGACACTTAGACATAGATTAGTTCATTAGATCCTGAAATTCAACACCCAAAGGACACAAGAGTAATAAATAGCCTTAGAGGAACTGAGACAGAAGTTGGGAAGCAGAGACTGGATGCAGTTCATCAGCAAGCGTGGGCCTCGGAGGCATGTGTGGAGCAGATAGTCCAGCCGTGCTCGGACGTACTGCTGTGTGTTTACATCTTACGTTCACGTCTTAACATACCACTTCCTGTGAAGAGACACAGGCAGGGGAGAAGGCGACAAAGCTAGCAAAAGGGTGAGAAGGCAGGATGTAGTTGCAGAGTTGTGAACTAGTGATACTGTAGTATGCTGTAATTTGCACTGCTGTAAACCTACAACCCCCCCCCCCCCAAACTTTCATGCACTGTGATGTTTAGACAAGTCCTTACATACATACATATACATATACATATACACACACACACACATATATATATAGATATATATATATATATATATATATATATATATATATATATATATATATATATATATATATATATATATATATATATACACATACACACACACACATATACACACACACACACACCACAAAATGGTACAGCTTAATACACAATTCTATTCATTCGCAAATATATGCAGCACGCATTTATGTTTGACTATGTTTATGAAAAATAGAAACAAACGAGTAAATAAAAGATTCTAAATTAAAACCCGTCAATGAAAAACATTTATTCATTTATTCACAACATCCTTTCTATAGTCAGGTATATAAAAATATAATGGAAAAATAATCCATCACCATCATCACCAAACTTGTTTTATTAATGCAGCAAGTCTCGACCAAAATCTGCCATGAGGCACACATCCCTCAATTCAAACCATCTGTCTGGAAACATAGCCAAAGTTCCGTTTGGTGTTCTGATGATGTAGGCAGTTTTAAACACCATCACTGCTTTATAACAGAGCATAAAGACAAAATATTCTTGTAACTATGTTAAGTTTTGTTTTTGGTTGTCCATGGCACACATGGTTGGTTTTGGTTTTCCATATATATATGTATATATATATATATATATATATATATATATATATATATATTATATATAGGGAATATATATATATATATATATATATATATATATATATATATATATCCTATATATTCCATATTTTAATTACAAAATAAATGTAACAGTGCTTCGTTACAGTTACTGAGGGAAAAAATGTGTAATTAAATTACAGTTACTCATGAAAATGTTAAAGATTACAAATAGAGTTACATCTGAACAATGTCTTTAGCGGTTAGCACGTTCACCTCACACACCTCCAGGGTGGGTTGGAGGTTTTGTCCTGTCATAGCTATGCAAAGATTTGGTTTCTAAAACACTATCAATATATATATATATATATATATATATATATATATAGTCTATATATATATATATATATATATATATATATATATATATATATATTTTTTTTTTTTTAATGATGTCTTTTGATGTCTGGCTTTGTTGTGGCTGTGCTTAAAAAGGAAATGAATATAAAATTCAAGTGATGAAAGATTTTGAAATTCCATCAGTAAACATTATATATAGTAACGTGAAGTAAAGTAATTGAGGGAGTTGGTTGCCCCTGAGGACGTCCTAAAACTAACTAATGAGAGCCATAGTTGTTTTTTTACAACATTGAGAAGTTCCTGGATATTTGCTGCTGTCTGTCATACTGTAGTGTAGGGGCTGCTGTTGCAGGTCTCAAAACAGACATTTTATGATAAAATAGTTTGCCTCCTTCAGAATCAGACAAGGACACACCACATGGGAAAACGTTTGCGGACACCTAACCACAAGATTCTTCCTCATACCATCTAAGAGAGTTTTTCCCCCTGCCAAAGTCAACCCCAGGCTCGCTCAACAGGGATCAAACTTTATATTAACATTATATTCTATAATTCTGACATTCTGTAAAAGCTCCATTGAAGCAATGTCCGTTGTGAAAAGTGCTATAGAAATAAATGAACTTGAACAGGTGAACTGAAGAGAAAATGTAATGCCGGCACATCCACAGACATCTTATATACTTGTGTGCCGTCAACTTTGTAGTAACACCGTGGAGAAGAACCACCTATGGCTGGAGATGTCAGTGTCCTAATAGTTTTATCCAAACCACACATTCATCTCATAACAATAGTACGACTGATCTTCTGTCAGTTTCTGCCCTCTGAATGTCCGTTATAAAGCTTGGCTCTTTTTAACCTGCCTCACTTACAGTCGAGCTGGGCGATACGTCATTGAAATTGAATCTTCGATATTTTTTTAGACACTGGATGCAGTGGGGAAAACGTGTCCAATTCAAATAACCCTATTCAAAATGTAATAAGTAGTGTAACTTTTCAATGACTGTATAAAAGTAAAGTAACTGATTACATTCGATTACTCTCATTTGTCCAATCGGTGGCGCTTAGCGAAATGAACATTCCAAGGGGGAAAAAAATTACAACCGTCTGAAAAAAAAAAAAAGTTATGGGTGCGGGTGAAATTTTTGTCG
The DNA here is from genome assembly GCA_030449085.1 of Kryptopterus vitreolus. Classification (NCBI taxonomy): domain Eukaryota; kingdom Metazoa; phylum Chordata; class Actinopteri; order Siluriformes; family Siluridae; genus Kryptopterus; species Kryptopterus vitreolus. The sequence continues at coordinate 16,003,955 of JACRUU010000017.1, read as the reverse complement.
TGGGAGGGGGTCTGGGGGTACTTTGGGATTTGTTATCTTTAACATTTTCGTAAGTAACTGTAATTAAATTACACGGGTTTTTTTTTTATTAGTTACTGTAACAAATTACTGTTACTTTTATTTTGTAATTAAATTATGTAACACCGGTACATGTAACTAGTTACTCCCCAAAACTGTCAATTAGTCGTGCTGCTTCCTTTAGTTGCCACATACAAATTTTATTAATGAAAGCATTTCCATACGAGTGATGAAACCCCGCCCCTTTTACAAACAAGCTCTTCGGATTCGTCAGAGTGCGCTGCCATGTTGTATTTCGCATTTCCCACGTGTAATGCGGGGCGGTAGCAGGGCAACTACGAAATCTCACTGTGAGGGGAAAAAACGGTAAAATCATAAACTCCTGATTAATCTCCCACCTCTAATCCACAGTGTCACCATTACACTTATAATTTGGTATTGTCACACGCTCTGTAGAACAAAGTTCATTCATTGGTGGTTGTTTTGTTATTACTGTGAATGGCTCCAGATATTTGCGAGCAATATCATCAGTGGCCATCATTTCATTGGCTGCCTGCCGAAAGACCGGATCCCTTTGATTGAGGAGTTTAGAGAATAACAGTACCAGTGTGTGTGTATGTGTGTGTGTGTGTGTGTGTGTGTGTGTGTGCACATACACAGCATGGTACACACAACTACTATAAAACCAATTACGTTCGCACACTATCATGCTCCTGGACTGGTTTGTGCGAGGCGAGGTGAATTGGGATGTGGAGTAATGAGAAGCCGTCGAGGAGAAAATGAGCGCGAGTGGCCTAGCAGGTGTCCTCGCCACCCAGCTAATCAGCGCTGAGTGACAGTAATCAGGACCAAGGCGCGGAATGCTGTCACGCTCGATCTCATGAAATGCACACGCTACTACTGTTGCCATGCCAACATCACAAATTCTCTACAAATCTCAATAAGACTCTTCCCCCACCCCCCACGAGCCTGTTTTTTTTTTTTTATCATCGGCTGTGGTTCCTTTCATAAGCGTTTATAAGCATCTTACGAGCAAGTTAGGAGAGTATTGTAAATGTTTGAACAAAAAGAATGAGTTCATCTCTCCAGCTGGAGGTGTTTAGAAATGCTGGCTTTTTTGTTGTTGTTGTTGTTCGCTTTTATTCCAGTCATATACAATACACTTTCACACATGAAAATTTAATTTCATAAGCAGCAGAAACATAAGCGAAGTCGCGCTGGGTGAGGAGCGTACTGCCTGGGCTCTCCATTGAAAACATATGTTAGGTTCCATTCATTAGCTTCATAGGAGCATGAGGTCATTTTCTACACCATGGAACTGCTGAAAGAAGCGGACCACGAGACTTTTCCTCAATCTACTCGCACGCAGCATGGGTGTCCTCCAGCTCAACCTTTAACTTTGTGTTTTTCTATTGTAAAGTGTCAATTAAGGCCGTCTAAAAAAGGTAAACAGAGACTTAGCTACATTGTGGCTAATAGTGAGCAATTGCCAAAAACCTGGAAAAGGTTTACAAGGTAATAAGTTCAAATATTATACCCAGCAGGAAAAGGTTTCGACAAAACCTGAAGATCATACCAATATGTGTATTCTAAACACATCAAGTTCCCTCTTTCACTATTAAAATAACCCCCACTCGTCTGAGAAGGCTTTACAGTGAGGCCGGGAGCATGTAGTGTGGTGACTGGGATTTGTGGTCATTCAGCCACAAGACCATTACTTACTGCTAGTGTGTGAGGAGGTTCTGAGGTGAAGTCAGATGGCTAAAGATGCTAAGTAGGGTTGAGATCAGGGCCCTCAAGGCCCATCATGGTACTCGGTTTGTTAGGAAGGACCCACCTAGAACTGGTCCATTGCATTGGCTTTATGGCCAGATGTCCACAAACATGTGGTCAGATTGTACATGAATAACCGACTTTTGGACGGAACAAGGCATGATACATGCTCAAAACTTGTACCCATGTTTGCTTGAGGACACTGAATATAGATGATACGTTTTAGATAAATGCTTTATAATTAAATATACCAACATTTTACTTTATTTGTACTTTTTCAGCCATGTGTGTTTCTTTAAGAAGCTATTAACACAAAGTTAGAGGTGTACGATTGTATAGGACGTCTTTGGATGTGGAAGCATTTTCCCTGTATTCAAACTGGAAGCCATGTACCAGTGTGAAAATGCCTCTGTACCCAAAGAGAGCTCCATGAAGATGTGATTAACATGGTTTGGAGAGGAAGATCTTTGAGGGGTCTGTAATAGAGCTATGACCTCAACCCGACTGAACAACAATGACTTTACCTCAGGCTTCCCCGCCCTACACGATTCTGGCTGAATGAGCACAATTCTCCACAAGCACACTCCAAAATCTAGTGAAACATCTTCCCTGAAGAGTTCTTATAGATTATAATAGTAAATGGGGACTAAATAAGAAATGAGATGCTCAAAAAGCACATATAAAGCCTACAACCAGGTGTGAGCAAATTCATGCCCATATGGTACGTGTTAATTTGCGATGTGATCGTAGTTCCTGTGGAATTTATAGCACCAGGTCTGAGCATCCAAGTAGATTCATACAATAGTTGACACACACACACACACACACACACACACACACACACATATATATATATATCACAACGCATAAACACGGACAATACCCAGCAAAGTAATTTTTGTAGTCTAATCTGTGACAGAAATGAAAATTCTCGGCTGAAATTGAAACATGACTGTCTGAAGAAAAAAAAAAACTAAACAAAAAAAACACAGAACCGAAAAATTAAGTATTGTTTCTTTAACGATGAATTAGTTTCTCATCTATTATTATGTAAAGCTTTATAATCATTCTTTGTATCATTTATTATATACATATATGAATTACTCATTGCTTTACTACGTAAACTGAAATTCATTTAGGTTCACTGGCAACTCCATTTTCACAATAAATGTAAATAAATTTGCAAAGACTTGTACACTACACAATATCAGTAGCATATTGAAAGAACCTGGCGAAATTTCACTGAGCAAGGGACAAGTATATTAATAAAAAAAAACAAAAAAACAAAAAAAAACAGAGGTATAAAAGCAACACATGCTTCTATCCAGATGGTATCTGTTTTGTTGTTGTTGTTGTTGTTTTTAAGGAAGGCCTTGCACATGTCAACAAGACAGTGCTAACCTGTATACAACATCTATTTAAATCAGCATGGCCTCATAGTAGAAACATCCGAGTGCTGACCTGGCCTGACTGAGGTCGGGACCTTTCCACTGTTTGACAAATGACGAAACGAAAAATGTGACAAAGAAAAACCGTTGAGCAACTGCATCTTACACAAACAGGTCTCCTCAGTTCCCAGGACGGTGGGCAGACACTGCTGCAAGCAATAAATTCAAAATCACTTTAAAATGTTATGGTACATTCCCTATTATATATATATATATATATATATATATATATATATATATATATATATATATATATAGATATATATACACATATATATACACATACACACATACCCCAGCCATGATAAACACGCTAAACTCTTTGTGAATAGATTTGATCTGTAAATGATTCCATTTACTGTTTGGCTTATAAGAGTGGTATAAAGTCAACAGAAAAAGTGATGAAATCATCCGTCGTCGTTGGGTATAATTAGATAACACAATAAGTCCGTTTATGATTTCTTGTATCACAAATTCTAATCTATTTATTCGGGGTCGATTCCGAAAGCTGGGACAACGTACTGTATGTGATTGGGGAATACTTTTCCAGCTCCCCCTATTTCCTCTTTTTTTTAAGCGAACCACCAGCCAAGGCGAACAAAGAGGAGGATAATCTGCCAAAAATTGTATTTCTGGAGGACCCCCTGCCAATAAAGACACACTTATTAGAAAAGCTTGAGTAAGACTTGCACACTCATTGCCGAAGATGTAGGTCAGCGGGGAACTGCAATAGAGCAGCCACCAGATGAAACATGATACACTCTCTCCCTCTCTCTCTCTCTCTCTCTCTCTCTCTCTCTCCCTCTCTCTCTCTCACTGTCTCTCCAAAAAAAAAAAGAAATGGCACACTTTAATTGTCGTTTGTGGAAAGTGGAGCGTTTAATTCCAAGAAAAGTGCTGAGGCCAGAGTTTATTGGCTGTTGTGAGTCAGAACCGAAGCACCACTCCACCACCTTCCTTCCCCGCCATTAAATCTGCCAAGTGGGAGAGAGAGCGGCATGTTTTTCCCCAAACACCGACAACAAACACACCAAAACTGAGAATATCATCACGCAACACCGGACTGAACTCCCGAGCCCCTGTCAGAATCAACAGCGCTAAGACGTGCCAAAGCATTTGCAAGGCCCAGTGAACAACAGCCAGGGTTTCTGGATACGAAGAGAGCAGCTTGTTGTTTCAATGACGGCGTGTTTATTATGTATTCGTGGCAACGGACGTTCCGATACTCTGCCTAGGATGTACGGTACAATTCTTCGGTCCTGAAGATTTTATGGCCTCCGCTAAAGCTTAAATCAGAAACCATACCCTTGCACATAGAGTCAGAAGGGATTCCCCAGGAAGTTCAGGAAAGCCAGTGGGGGGAAAAAACTAAAAGAAATATTCCTGCGTAGGTTTCCCCGAACACATGATTAAAAAGCTCAATCAGGGCAAAGTTATCGCAGCTCTAAAAGGAATCCCAGTCAGCAGATGATGAGTATTATAATTATCGATATGAAAGAATGCACAGTGTTGTTTTTGTATGTGGTAAAGGTTTCCTTCAGAACCGGGATTGTGTGAAGGCGTTGGACAGAATACACTCAGGACAAATAATGGCTAGATGATTTACATCATCCTTAGTATCTGCCTGGTCTTTGTGGTGTCCAAATATTTATGGAAGTCACCAAATAAACCCTATTCTAAATGCAAATATTAAGCATGTGTACCTATAATGTAGTGGATTGACGTAGCTGAGGTTGAACCGTCAGAGGGAAAAGAATAATAATAATAATAATAATAATTCTACCCCTGATGCTGATTGGCCTTCCTGACGTTTGTTTTGCTTACAATTCGTTTGGAAATATTCTCTTACTTTGGATTTCAACCCGAATCCAGATACAGCCATTGTTTTGTTTTGCACCGATATTCCCCTGACTCTTCCTTTATAAAATTTCAATTGGTCAGAAAACCAAATATCAACAAATGAGCCAGATGTGGACCACATGACCTCAGCATTCTATACTCGGTTCTCCAGTCCAACACAGAGAGAGAGGGGAGGGGAAAAAAAAAAAAAAAACAGCGCACGAAATAAGTAGGTCAATCTTACCACACTCAGAGTGTTCGTTTCGAACATAAACAGATTAGCTCATTTCACATGATGTGAATGACTAACCCTCCCTCACCCGGGACAGCGGATCCAGCCATGTGCACTTTCTGTGAACGCACACACGCCACTGAGCACGACTAGATTCAGAAGAAGGGCTTTGTATTCTCCTGAGAGACTTGTATTTTATTATTTTTTTAAACGAGCAGTGTCCTCCACGACGCCAACTTCAGACAAGGGCGGAGACAGGACGAGCTGCGGCGCTCGAGATTCCACAGGAAATGTGTCCCGAAGGAATGCTCCTCGGTCCTCAGCCTTTTCCTGAGAAACCGTCAATTACATAACCAGCAAGAAGCACGGAATCACATACACAAGTTTAGAATGTGGACCGTGCAAAATCAGGTCTCCCCTTGTTTAGTACGCAGACCAA
>JACRUU010000017.1:15943206-15993206 GCA_030449085.1 Kryptopterus vitreolus | reverse complement strand
ATTGGTCTATAATTTCGATACACGCCCTTCAAAATCCTCCGATTAACAAACTGGATACAAATCAATAGCTGGAGATCCAGTTCCATTATCAAATAAGCCACCAGAGCGACGTATCGCAGCTGGAACGGGTAATGAACCGCGATCCAGCATTAGGTCGGAGAGCTAAACAATATGATGATTTCTGGGAAAAACACTGTGCTGCTTCCAGAATGCACTCGCAAAAACGTTATATATTCAAATCCTTCATATTTGAAAGGTTTTCCGTAAGCGCACGGTGTTTACGCAAGACGACGAGGATTTCCATTCGTTTATCCGACAATAAGCAACCAGTTGGAGGGCGCACTCAAGCGGGCGTTTCGAGAGAGAGAGAGAGGAGGAAACCAGAGAATCCAGAGGAAACCCTTCACGCAAGCTCAGCAAATATGACAGCGGAACGTTCCATGACCCGATTCCAGAGTCGCGAGGCGAATGTGTTCTAGTGTGTGTAGGGTACAAAGTTCTTCACCTCCACCTTAAAAGCACAGGAAGTCGAGGCCATGCATGTCTTGTTCTCTAACTATCGGTTGCCATGTGTTCAATGTGACCTTCGCATCTCTTTTGGGCTTCGTCAGCCCTTCCTTCACTTTCAGCCGCTAATTTGGACGGACATCAAAGCGTTCCTGCAATAACGATCACACGTTTCTGGATCGTAAAGACGTATTGCATATCCTTAAAACGAGTCTCACTGTTGTTGTTGTTGTTGTTTTTATGTCACGGTTCTCGCAATATTTCTGTCTCAAGCTGCTGTTGTTTTCCTTGGCTGACTTTCAAGTACACCAGTGGTCCCTTTCTACTGCATTGTGTGGATTCTCCCTCCTCGCTCAGCTGCAGAAAGGCTGGCTTTTCTCCTATAAAAGGCGCTACGGTCTTCATGCTGGATTATCCTTTTGAACAACAGATAAAACCCAAACAAAGAGTCCGAGACATTCAGAGCCATTTTTCCTGATTTACATTTGGAATGCCCTTAAATCAGACATTTATCTAATTCATACAACTAGGCAGCTAGGTGGTTAAGGACTTCCGCACAAAAGGCCAGGAGCTCCAGCATAGTGTGGCTGGGATTTGAACTCACAACCAAAGGATTAACGGTAAGGCATTATCTACTCAATCAGTCATTGATAATCGGACCAGATTTAATAAAAGACATCTGGGAAACAAACAATATCTGATAGGTGTATGTTCCCTATACTTTTTATCGCCAAGTGGATTAGAGCTGGGCGGACGAAAACAAACGAAAATGTATTGTGATTTCACCTTGATTTGGCCACACCGAGCTTCCGTAGATCTCCGCCTCCCGTCCCGCATGACACTTGCAAAATACAACACGGTGGCGCGCTTGGACGAATCCGAAGAGCTTGGAATCGTTTCCAAGAGGGGGGGGGGGGGGGGGTTTCACCAGTTGCATACATCGTACACACAATACACATTTAGAATAGATTTGAAGAAGCTGAAAATCAGATCCAGCTACCTCTTATTCATCTATTGATCTCAAACCAAAATGCTTTACCGTGTAGCAAAAACAAAGAAAAAAAATTGCCCTTGGTTTTCTGATCCCTTCAAAGAAGACTGTATTGCTAAAAATAAATAAATAAAAAATGTGAGGACCGGTGGTTTTAAAAGACTATTAGCTCAAGAGCACGCTCGGAGTGCCAGGCACATATTGCTTTCCGTTAATGAGGAGCTACTACTCCCAATCATAATGCAACTTAAAGCGGCTAATGGTGTACTCTATTATCGCTTAATGGCATATAGATCTATTAACATTCAATAGCTCTGCCCTTGCTCTAATGCTGCATTGCTTAAATATCCGATAGCTAGCTTACATGGAGCAAACATCTGTTCCCGGGCATTAAGGATCACCATCTGAAGGAACTATGCATGAATTGTTGCTTCCGTGACGCCAAATGGATCCTCGCAATGTCAGTCAGAATAGATTTGACATTCAGTTACTAAACCAAAAAAAAAAAAAAAGGCTGCGTTTTACCTATGAGAGTCTAATTCTAAACTATTTAGAAAGCTATAAGCTGCTGCATTAAAGTATAGAAGAAAAAAAATCCATGACGGGGCTTTGCTGCAGTGCAGAATATTTCAGCATGTCCTTGTGTGAGAGACTTAGGCATCGCCCATATCACCGAGGCACCATGCGTACAGTCGCTCTGCAGACAGAGGATTATCAACTCTGGCAGCCTGCACTCAGAGGGCCTCCTTTCACCAGTGCACTCGAGCAAACCGTGCAAAAAAACAAAAATAACGATGGCAAAATGCTGCCCAGATGGAAAATATAACAGCAGGCTCCTCCAGAGTTCATTCAACTTTTCCCCAAAGCTAGAACCGAAAAGAAAAAGGGGAGTACGGTGACTCCCTTGCTACACGGGTCGTGTTTTCAGCAGGCTGTCTATACATAGACAGTGCCATCTGTTCCTCGTATTCAAACAGGAGAAACTGGAATGTGAGCAATGCCATGGAAACTATTATCACATACGAGACAAGGGATTAGGACAGAAAGAGATGGCAAAGAAAAAAAATAAAAATCACAGACAGAATGGGGCCGGAACAGATGGGGGTCGATGTGAGCAGGAAAGAGCGAAATGACCAGGTGTAGCATCTCGCGACGGGCCTATGTATTCAAATATTGGTGAGTAAACGCAATGATGGATAATGGCAAGTACAAGTGTCATCAAATATACCATATCGATTGAAGACCAAACTGCATTAAATCGTGCCGGTACCACTGAGGTCTATACATTCTTAGCTAGCTTATTTAATCAGCAAATGGCTTGTGGTGAGAGTTGTGGTGAATTCAGAAATACTGGTCATAAAATAGGAAAACACCCTGCGGAAGCAAAAATGATTGTGTCTTCTAGGTGGAAGGAATCACTGTTTATTATTTTTTCAGCCAATCAAGTCAGTGTGGGCTCGGGTATGTAGACGAGTCTTGTTATTTCTACCATTTGGTAGAAATAAATATACCCAGGATGAGACACCGGGGCTCTCCTTAACACTAATACACACTCGCATACGCAGAAGCAGTGTTGGGAAGGTTACTTTGGAAATATAATGGATTACAGATACAAATGACCCTATTCAAAATGTAATACGTAATGTAACTCTTATTACTTTATAAAAGTAACTGATTACTTTCGATTACTTTCATTTGTCCACTAGGTGGCACTTTAGGTAAAAGTGACGGGCGTATTTTTCTTCCCAGCCAAATGGGGGGGTGGTGGTTACATGATTGTTACACTTTGCCGTGCTACTCCCTGCACATACCCCGACACAGAGTGCCCGTGTAGTGGATGTGCAATTCTACTTTATTATTGTACGGCATGAGAACCACTGCAGTGGTCTAAAGCGTGGAATTGTTCAGATGGAACCCTATTTGTAACTGTAATGCAATTACACATTTTTAAAAGTAACGAATTACTGTTACATGTATTTTGTAATTAAATAATTAAGTAAAGCCGTTACACTGCTCAGAAGCACACCTCGGGAAAAATCCAATCCAGGCCAATCCACATATTGGCTTGCGCTAGGTAAGTGGGAGGAAACGGGGAAACCCTGAGGAAAGCCATATTTGAGAGAATCTAAAGAACAGAATCAACACTAAACCCAGTTCAAGACAGAACTAGGAACCCTGAAACTGGTGGCAATCGTAGGCATGAAAGATTTCTTGACTTGATCTCTGTGGAACTAACGGCATCGCATAATCAATAGATCCAGTCCCAGTAAGTGAACACGAACGCAAAATAACATTGTGTCCGATGAAAATAGTCCTGAATGCATTTCTGGGCCAATTAACGGTCCAATAACGGCAGTATGTATTGGATCAGCGGGTCCACACTTGTTAGCAAAAGCGAAGCAGGCAGGAAAGGAAGGAGAGAATTGGAATTGGACACCAAAAGGCTGACTCATTCAAGTGATCAAGCAAATGTGTTTTACATAGTCGAGCACATGCTGCTGCCACAGGTTGCGCATGACAAACAAGCACACATGGCAAAGCAAGACAGGACTCCCAACGGAAACTGGTGTTAGAGGGAAAGGAATATCTATAAAGGGTCGGCATATGGCCAAAGAGTTCTTTCTGCCGTACTCCAGAATGTTATCTCGCTAATACCAGCAATAATTCATTAGAAAACGCATTATACTAATTGTGCATTTAGTTGAATTTACCTTGTAACAGCAATAAATCTCAACAGTCTTCATGTTGTTTCCCGTCTCCGAGTTAATTAGACAAAACGAAACGCAGCCTGTTTTGTTGCTAAGAAACTGCAAAGCTGCCCAACCTGAGCGTCCCCATGAAGTCCAAACGTAAATACGTTGGCTTTGTTATAAATGCGTTGATCCATGTTCCAACACAATGACACAATTCACCATTTCATTCAATATTTACAATTTCGACCCGTAAACGGAGATCAATGATATTCAGCAATTCATTTATATTCACGCCCTTATAAAGCGCAACTTACAACTGAGGGTTAAAGGCCTTGCTCAAGGTGCTGGGATTTGAACCTGCGACCCTCCGGTGCTTTCACCAGTGATGCTATCACCTCCCTCAAATCAGCATTTCCTCAGACTTTCTGACCAGGCGAAGAACCTAAAAAACAACCGAGTTGCCATTGTTCAGTGTGTGCATCGTTTTAAATGCGCATAATTTATGCAGATTTTCAACTGTAACTTGGGCAAGAAGGAAATGGCTTGAATATTATTACTGTGGGTAAATGGTACTAAACATCAAGCACAAGCTATCCTAGGTTTGGAAGAATCTAATTGCTATTCCAAAAAAAAAAAAAGAGGATAAGTTTCACCTGTCTATCTGGATCATCAACAAACATAAGTAAAATGAATAGACAACAACATTGCCGAGGCATGAGAGTTCGAGGCATGAGAGCGGGAGGGGAGGGGGGAGGGGGGGGCGGGAGGGGCGGGGGGGGGGGGGGGGGGGTCTGGGGGTGGGCAAGCTGTGTTGGGAAGGTTACTTTGGAAATGTAATAGATTACAGGTTACAAAATGACCCTATTCAAAATGTGATAAGTAGTGTAACTTTTCAGTTACTTTCATTTGTCCACTAGGTGGCGCTTTAGGTTAACATTCTACGAAAAAAGGGTTTCAAACCCTCTTCTATTTTCCGAAATGAAACTGCAGCAGATTGTCATCATTCAAATCAAAAATCACGTTTCGCTTGAAAATCACGCCGTCGTCTAAAGCACCGATTTTACATGAAATTGTTCAGATATAACCCTATTTGCAATCTTTAACATTTTCGTAAGTAAACACATTTTTTCCTCAGTATCTGTAACAAATTACTGTAACATTTATTTTGCAATTAAATTACATAACGCCGTTCCCCTCCGAAACTGATGGCAAGAAGTAACGTACTGCAAGACCTACTGGTAACGGGGCACCATCTGACCAATTAAAACCTCGCATTCGACTGCCCTTGGACATACGATCAGAACACATGCTAGGGACACTTTGATTCAACCAAATTCCAAAGTAGGACGCTGAACTGAAAACCTTCCGACTGTTCACCCAAGACAGTGGTTTTGGTGAAAGGTGAGTCATTGTGGTTTCCCTGCCAGTAAAAAAAGAAAAGAACAACCTGCTGCGGAGGATAAGGACCTGACCGCCTGCACACCGGAGAAACCAAACACCACCGTATGGAACCCAAAACCTCTACAGAGTGACTAAGCATCCAAACCAGCATGGAAAACTTGGCGATAAAGCCGTGTGAGAGAGCACCTGAACACTGTGTACAAACATGCCACACGACATGACGTCAGAATGTACCGGGGGATTTGAGTACGTCTCACTCGATACGGTGCATACAGAGGGTGTCGAGTATTTGAGTAAATGTACTACATTACTGTAATTAAGTGTTTGTTTGTTTTGTTGCTAGGTTCTAGTTTTAATGAGTATCAAAGCTATTTAAATACTCATGTATACCCCGATTTACTCTCTACTCTACTACATTTTGGAGTTCATATTGACTACAGTACGTTTTTATACGTTTTCACAATAATTGTTAACAATGACGTTGTTAAAAAGGCGATTGTATTAAGTATTGGGGTTTTGAAGTAAGACGGTTATACTTTCATACTTAACCTTTGTTTAGCATTTTTATATTGTTACCATTTGATTTTTACAAAATGTTTGTTTGTTTTAGATGTTTTAAAAAAAAAAAAGTGTATTTACAACGGAATGTCTGCTAGAATCGCCAATAATAAAATGTTTCAAACGTTGATAGCTATACTTTCACTTAAGCATGGTTTTTATCAGGTACACTGCACACCTCCTGTCACACAGATATCAAAAATTTTATTATTTGTTTTTCCATAAAATTTCCAAAGCAACAGCAGGCAAATATCTGCGACAGCCACTAACCCCGAGATTAATAGCAGTTATTTAGAAACCAAAAAAAAAAAAACAACACCACCACACTAGACACATTCCCACCCTCTTGTTTACTGTTGACACACAGAGACTCATGACTTAAAAGGCCAAAGTTCAGCATTTAGTCATTTTTTCAGTTATAAACCCATAATGCACCTCAAACCAAAAGTACCAAAACGCAAAAAAATTTAAATATAAATAATAATAATAAAAAATTGATAGATACTCGGATTGCTCAATTATAATATAAGCTGAGGTCAGAAACAACTGCATTAAATGTGTACGGTTGTGGCGTGTTACCATCCTTCTATGCTTTTATGGTTACGTTACTTCTAACAAAACTGCAGGTCATGACATCACCCCGGAACAGTCATTAGTAAGTGACTTTGGTCTACCATCTGCCACTCACTGTTGCCCCGGGTAGTGCTTTATACAGAACAATCCATACAGTAAACAGTAAATAAGTCAGCGAGGGCGTGGACTGCTGTGATCTCCAGCAATACATCATTGAGGATGATGTAATATGACCAGCTTGCTCCTTTATTATTATTATTATTACTATCGCTAGGATGAGGATGAGTCATTCTGGTGGAGCACCATCCAAGTCACTCTTTATCCTCTCATCTGTTTTGTTAAACTGACAATTATATATATTTGTAGGGGTTTTTTTTCCAAGAGCTGTAACAGATATTATGTTTACTTCACAAATAAGACATGCTGGATGTAAACATCAAACAAACAAAAAACCCGTCACATGACCCCTGGTTCATACTTACACACATATTTGTCATTCAAGCGAGCCCAAAGAGATTTTGTGTACCTATTTGTAAGAGCTATTGTTTATCCTGGAAATGAAGGTAAATGAAAGCGGACAGAGTTGATTAAAGTGAATTTGCTGTGTGTTTCTCTTGTTTCTGCGACTGAATCAATCAATGACCGCTGCACCAAACTAGCGCGCTAGCTCTATGTTTACTTTCAGCTTAAAACCAAACCACTCTGTAGATTCACCTCTGTAGATTCCGGCAAGAGATTGATATTAAACACTGATATGATAATTATAACCTTTAACCGATCATTCACAATTGTTATGATAAACCCCCAGCCATCCTTCACCCCTCGCTATGATTTGTTTACAACAGAGCAGTCACAACAACATGTTTCCTACTGATTACACCATTTCCTATTCTCCTGCTAATGTTTCCATTTCCTTCACAAGGCAAACCTTTATAGATTGACATTCTGTAATCACTACAAGGCTCATTACTTGTATTTCGGTCTTGGGGATAACACCCCGAGCTGCTTTCTTATAGAAATAAAAGTTACAAAAATAAAAATAAATAGGTCCATGTTACATTTCTAAATGAGCAGTAATTATCTGTAAGGGATCGCCGCTGACTCCGTGTCGGACATGACTGATATTCAAATTTAATTAAGCAGCTCCAATAAACTTCATTTGTAAACCTCTAGAGCCCAAGGGTATTCTTTACCCAAATTACAAAGTGAAAGCTAACTTTCACTTTTTAACGAGCGGAGGGGATTTTCTGCGGTGACGTTTTAATAATCTCACTGTTGCACGCTTGAACATAAGCAGCTTTTTGAGAAACCTTACATTAAATCATGTAACTAAAAAATTTTTAAAAACACCGAATTGGCTCATCCAACTATGCCTTTCTATTCAAGGGAAAAGCAATCCAGTATTATAATCGCATTATTACCACATAAAGGGGCACTAAAGGCAGGTCCAGACACGCTGACACGCAAGCACCGGCTTGACCACGGCTCCACCATCCACTGCTCAGACATTGTGGAGTAAAGAAGATAGAAAATAAAATAAAATAAAAAGCACTCTGTTTTTGTCCTTACAGGTCAGGTGTGTACTGGCCCATGTGAAAGTAGGTTAATCTCTTCTCCGCTTTGCTCCCTGCACACTTCTGGAATCACTTGCTCAGGGGAATAACCTCTTCCTGTTACACAAGCTGTCAAGTTATTCTTAGAGCATCACAAATCTCAACTCCTCAAAGGAGAGTTCCTGGGAAAAGTGACATGACTTTCTGGGTAAACGTCACTCCACAGTCTAATCCTTTTTCTTTTCTAATAGCAGTAAACCAAGCAGTAAACCATCGGCCCAGGCGCATCATTTTCAGCCTCCTCCGATGCAAAAGTGAAAAGGATGGAGAGAAAAAAAAAAGCGCATTATCTATCTATCTATCTATCTATCTATCTATCTATCTATCTATCTATATATATCTCTATCTATATATATATATATATATATATATATACATACATATACACACACACATATATATACATTCATTCATCTTCTACTGCTATATCCAATCTTCCCTCGGGTCACTGAGAGCCTGTGCCTATGTCAGGCATCAATGGGCATTAAGGTAGGATACACCCTGGATGAAATGCCAACCCATCGCTGGGCACACACACACAATCACATGCACACACACATTCATACACTAGGGACAATTTTCCATGGTGCCAATCAACCTACAGGGCATGTTTTTGGACCAGGAGGAAACCGGATAACCCGGAGAAAAAACCCCTGAGGCACGGGGAGAACATGCAAACTCCACACACACATAGCCGAGACGGGAATCAAACCCGGACCCTGGCGGTGTGAGGCGAAAGTGCTAACCACTAAGCCACCGTGCCCTACATATATATATATATATATATACACATACATATAAATAAATTAGGAATTTTAATGACACCATAATAAAATACATATAAAGAAACTTGAAGGACAAATGAAAAAGCGCCGAATAACATGCTCATGAATAAACATAACATGCAGGCAACTATGTCACAGAAACCACTGGCCCATCTGTCTGCATTTACGTTCCGCTGCATTTGCCAGTTATTCACTAATGAACTGAGGAAGATCTCATTACCAGCAAACTTGTGCGCAACGTTGTGTCCGAAAATGTTAACCGTACCACGCCAGTGATGCGTTTCAAAAACAAATAAACAAATCAATGTCGCACATGCAGAAGTGCATATAAAAAAGAAAAAAAAATACACCAAAAATGAACCAAGAACTACGGCTGGTCCCGAATCATAATTCTCACGTTAAAAATCCTGTCTCGTCGTCATCAGGGTTTGGTGTTGCCTCGTAAACAATTTCTAGGAAAAGGTTATGGTTTGAGAATAATTATCGATCCAAGGTGGTTTAATCTATTGCCCTCGCTAAAATAGCCTTTCATAAAGCGTTCGAAAAAGAAGGACGTTACAAACCTCAAAACCATCAGCCATCCAATGAACAGAAGAAGATTTTCTTTGTTACACATCCATAAAACTAATATCAGGGTGATACCGCACATCCGCTAACAAATCGGCACATCCTCTAACAAAACAGCATATGAAATGAATCAAACCAGGAATCCATTGATTGAATATACTCTAATCAGCCATAATATGACATTATAACGCTATGACAAGTGTATAACACTGATTATCTCTTCATCATGGCACCTGTTAGTGGGCAATATTACACAAGGTGATCATAAAGTTAAATTGATATACAATATACAATAAAGTTAAATGATGTATATCATGTACATTGTTGAACTCTCATTTAGTGCTGGGGTAAAAAAGAATTCAATGAATCAAATGTATAAAATGCTACACAAACAAGGGTGTAACTCATGTATCAAATTCTATACGCTACTGTTGTTTGCAAATGAACCTTTGGCCAGACCAATATATTGGTCATGCATCGATCGGTGTCCACTAAATTGATCACATTGGGGTTGTCGAGCCAAACGCAGATTTGTGGTATGGGTCAAATATTTCTTCTGCGATGCAATACAGAAAACCTCGTGCAATACATCCACACCCGAATTGGTGAAACAAATCTAAGCACAAATATGAGACAGATGTACAGCATCTCTGTATTTAAGTTAAATACCAGCAATTCACCAGATATATAGAGACAAATAATCTTTCTTTTCCTCCGTTTATCATCTCTGCACCGGAATCCTACGCAGGGACACTGTGGAGCCTGGAGCCTGTCCCAGGGAACTCAAAACACATACAGGATACCCTGGACAGAGTGCCAACCCGTTTCAAGCACACACACACACACACACACACACACACACACACACACACACACACACACACACACACACTCAACCAATCCAATTTGTACAATTTGGAAATGCCACATGGCTTCACAAGTGTAGTGAACCGGGGAAACCGCACACAGCACAAGAGTGGGATTCGAACCCACAACCACAGATGTGCGAGACAACAGATTACTAACCACTAAGATCTGATCATCGAGAGCTGATGTATAAAATAACACCACCTCGGTGACGCACAGAAACCTATGCGCCAATGTACACCATCGTTTCAGCTCGGTTAACTGACACATGGACAACTTACAGATAACACGGTGGTAACCTAATAACAACAACCACCAGCAATAATAATAATAATCAAAATGGAAAAAAAAATTTAAAAGGAGGTTATAATCCGGATCTTTATATCTCCACTGTTTTTTTAGGAGATCGTCTGATGGAGATGACACACTGCAGACTGTAATAGTTCATTAGGACATAAAAGGACACACCCTCTATGATTCAATTCTTTTTCTTGTTTTTTGGCGAAGACCAAACTGAAAAAGCTGAATGGACGCTGTGGCTGTGTGTGTGTGTGTGTGTGTGTGTGTGTGTGTGTGTGTGTGTGTGTGATTAGATAGTCTTCGGCCATGCCGGACCTCACGAGTGTGCGTGTTCTACCGCAGATGTGTGCCTTACACACTGTGATTTCCCGCATTGGTGAGCTCAGTCTAGTCTAGTCCAGGATTCCCAACAGCAGTACAGAGGATGATCGAGGCCCTTACCTCCTCCAGCACGCTGACCGTGTTCCTACAGCTCTGTAAGCGGGTGGTGAAGCTCGAGGTGGTCGGCGAGTTGTAATCCTCCGTGGTTTCCAAAAGGAACTCGGACACCGAGATCTGGTCCGGCATCCTTGCCAGTGCGATCGCCCGGTAGACGGAGATGAAGATGGAGGAGGAAGAGGAGGAGAAGATTTATAGATAGATATATAATGTATCTCTTAGAGATGCATCAATTGCACACACACACACACACACACACACACACAAGGTTAGGGCAGCGCGCCAGGATGACGTTTCTACCCCCCCTCCCTAAAACAAAAATCCTCCCGGCTTTATCCTCCGTCCGTCCGTCCGTCCGTGTGTGTGTGAGAGAGTCCGTCCACAGGGAGGGTCGATCCGCATGTAATTTCCACCTCCTTTCTCTTTCCCCCCTTTTCTTCTGCTTACTACGCTTTTCTCCCCCCAACCTAAATCAGGAATCCCGGAATATCCCCGATCACAAACACATCCCAATTCCTTTTTTTTCTTTGGTGTTGATATAATTATAGAGTAATGAGAATTTTCAGTGGCCTGAGTAGCGGATTCATTCTGCCCTTTCTCTCTCTCTCTCTCTCTCTCTCTCTCTCTCTCTCTCTCTCTCTCGTCCGCTCTCTGACATGAGCGCATGCACGGAGAGGAGCGGAGAGGAACGGGAGCCCCGCCCACCCCGGAAACTAAGGGGAAGAGTCTGCGCATGCGTCGCCACCGCCGCCTTTCAAACTCTCATAATAGATCAAATAGTATGTAAAAAAATGTTTCCGATATTTATTATACTTATTATTAGCACAATCTACCAACCCTTCTACCGATGAATAAGTAAGTTCTGGAAGAGACATTGTGGTTATTTAATAAGCTCTTTGTGGGTATCTGAAAACATCTGCATCGAATTATTGGTCTATTTATGATATTGTTATTATTATTATTATTATTATTATTATTATTATTATTATGTTGCATTCGGGTCGGTTACTCAAATCACGTTAGAAAACTAGGGTAAGATCAATTATAAAAACACATTAAATATCACCCCCCCCCCCTCACTCTCTCTCTATTTGGAACCGGTCACAGGACATGCACAGTGAGATCTGAAAGTGATGCAAAAGATTTCGTTGATTGTGTTTAACAATTATTATGATTACTACAGTACATAAACCACATCTAAATAAGCAACGAAGTTGTGCAGATCTTATCTTTAGAGATGTTATAGATAGTAACTCACCGGCTCCATAAGGAGTCTCTGGAAGAAAAGCTGGATAAACGTGAGGATGAGGCTCTCATGACTAAAACAGCCTGGGATCTGACAGAAATCGGATCATTTGAGTCTAATCTGAAGCCCAAAAAAAATAAAGAGACAAAAAAAAACAACAAATATGTCCTGGTGAATACAATCCCAGAAGAAAAGCCAACAGGATCTTGTGTTAACTTTAAAAACTCAACATTTCTTTTTTCTTCTTTTTAAAAAAAGTCCATCAAAACAATTAACTTTTATGTAAAAAAAATTATTAAAAAAAGATGAAGTTTTTATGTCTTTACACACCCGGGGAGAAAACCACGCCTAACACGCCTGTATAACTCACCGAGCTCGCTGCGGGTTCACCCCCTGTGTATGGCGTTAAGGAATAAACGTGAAATAAAAGTATACGTCATAAAACCTCGGCTTTCCCATTGCCACCATATTCACTTCATTATGCACCACTTCTTTAAAAAAGAAAGAAAGAAAGCATAAAAACATTAAAAACATAAAATCCCACGCGGACAGGTCGCGGTTAGGATCCTGACACAGCCGGAATGCGCGCATTGATCATCTCCATCTGGAGCTGGCGAGGAGATCCGCCTGGACAGGAAGCGAGAAGAAGAGGAGGAAGAAGAAGAAAAAGCCGGCCATGTGGGTCCTGAGAGGTGGGCCGGGAAATGGGGGGAGTTTAACAAGGACTAGGTCAGCAAAGCAAACCGCACAGTATGATCCTCGTGCCGAGTAGTGTGTCCAAACACTAGTGTGTGGACAGGACCTAAATATTAGTATTACAGACATAACGGGAGTCGATATGGAGATTCACTTGGGTTTGTGCATCCAACACACAATGCTGGGCAATAGACTGAAAGGGTGCATGTGTATTGTGGAAGTGGAGAAGTCACTGAAACTCAGCTATTGATTTCCCCTACAGGATACGTAGATCCAGTCAAGTCAAGAGGGTTTTATTGTAATTACAACTGTATATAGCTGACGCAGTACACAGTGAAATGAGACAACGTTTCTCCAGAACCCTGGTGCTACACAAAACAACATACAACACAACATAGAGCTACAAACGACATATAGCACTACATAGAGCTGCAAGAACACAAGGCTGAGGACTAGACTAAGTTTGTCCTTGCTACATAAAGTGTATCGTGTGCAACCCGGTGCAAACAGCGCAAAAACAGAACAAGACTGTTTTTGACAACACGAGACAGTGCATAACAACAACCATAATACAACATAAAATAAAACACAACAACGACCCGTCACTGTGATGTAGTGCAAAGTATTCCTGCATTTGTAAACATTGGAACTAATTTACAAACTAGTGTTGAACACAGTTTGGCTGGTGTGCAAATGGACAAATAGAGCAGCGGTAATAAATGTGCAAAATGTGCATGTAAACAGTAACGCTGTCAGTGAGAGCAGTATATACAATAAACATGTAAAGACAATTAACGAGGCAGATTAATAAAGCATAAAATAAAGATGATGATGCCGGATGAGTTCAAGACATTTCAATGCAGACCCATTAGCGTATTTCCGGTTATATGAACGTATCCCAAAAATGTTTGGTGATGCCAGGCAATTTCAAGCTGCCCCAAAACACCTAGATTCTTCTGATCTTACCCTCTAGTCACTTGGAGTAACCATGGAAAAACCATGGCATTTCCTTTTCCTCTCACATTTCTGACCTGATATAGTACATGTCTATTTCTATTCCTCCACACAACACCAATTCAATCCACTTGGGCGCTCTCTATACCGGTCTACTGGATCCTTGTCCTTGAACAACATCCAGAATCTAGCTTGTTTTAACTTTCACCCCTCCACCACTTTCCTGCTGCTAGACAGCTTATCTTAAAATTAAAAATAAAAGCAGTGACTTACCTTTAAAGAACCACAATTTACACTATACCATAATCCCTTCGATCTTCAAGCATTGCTGAAGTGGCCGGTCCATCCACCCATCAGGGTACAAGATAGGCTTGCTTCAAGATGCACCTAGCCGGTGGAATGACCTTTCCACTGACGTCCAAACCCATGGGCCACTAGCGTTGTTTAGAAAAAGTCCTTTCACTTTTTCCAATAATAGTACTACAGGAAGTTTTTTATTAATTTATTATCTCCAGGACATAATTTATAGTTGTAGGAACTTCTGAACCAGTATCAAGTGGGTGGTTGACCAAAAACAGTCCATCTTGATTTCTACATGCTTGAATCCACAAAGACACCGAGTACATGCAGGTGGCTCTTTGAATTGCAACCTTTCAGTCATTCGCATGACGTCTTAACCACCAAGCGATCTTGATCTTATAAATTACTCCTGCGAAGAACCATAACTCAAAACCCACTGTACAACATTTATTATTTTGTTTCACTGCGACCCCTTTGACCTGAGCGATATATTACACAGCACATGATGATGTGTTGGAGAGAGACAGAAGAATCTGAGAGACTTTTACACAGCTCCAAAACAGGTGGTCTTATGGGACGTGCCTGGTATGCAGCGGGTAAATGTGGTCCCTTCCCCCCCCCCCAAAAAAAATGACTGGTCTTGGGCACGCAAGGCTCGTTGAGGTGAGAATGTCTGGTCAAATTCCACAGAAGAACTACAGTAGTACAAAATGCTGAAAAAAGCATGGCTGGAAACAGCTGCCTGGTCTGAAGAATAACGTGAGCTTTATCATGTTGACGGCCAGATGGAAAACTGGGGAAGAGATGGCACCATGATGCACTAAAGGGGGTGGGGCTTCTGGAGAAGAAGTAATGTTTTGCTGGGAATGTTTTTGTGTAAATGTTATTATGACACCCATTATCTACATACAGTAAATATTAGTACCCATGTATGGTTTTGTTTAAGTGTTCGCTTTCAGCATAAAAATAAGCCCTGACTTCAAATTGTTCAGCTGCCCTTCAAAATTGCTCGAGATCTCAACCCAAACAAACAGATGTATTGTATTGAAAAAGCAAGTGCAATCATGGAGGCCTCACCTAAAAACTCACAGGACGGGAAGAATCCTCATGGTGGATCTTCAAAGGTCTTGCAGAGGTCATTCTTTGATGGGTCAGAACTGTTACGAGAGAGACTTGCACAGTATTAGACAATTGTAGATCTAATATACAATGTAATTCTGTGATTGTACTACAAGTATTTGTTTTAATGAAGGAAAACACACACACACACACACACACACACACACACACACACACACACACACACACACACACACACACACACACACACAGGGCAGGGCTGTCACTTTTTAGCACTTACTATTAACATAACGCATAATACACATCCAAGCTGCTACATACCTTAAAGTCTTGTAGTACATCTTGTGGTAACATCTTTTTAGACAACCCTATGTTTGTATATACACACACACACACACATATACACTATATATATATATATATATATATATATATATATATATATATATATGAGATATATATATATATTATGTATATGTGTGTGTGTGTGTGTGTGTGTGTGTGTGTGTGTGTGTGTATATATATATATATATACACACATATATCAGATATATACCATATATATATATATATATATATATATATATACTATATATACATATACACATACATACATACCACCATACATATATATAGATATATATATATATATATATATAATATATATATATATATATATATATATACACACAACCACACATCACACTCTCTCTCTCTCATCTCTCTCTCTCTCTCTATATATATATATATATATATATACATACACATACACACACACACACACACACACACACACACACACACACACACACACTTCAGTGTATACATCATGAAGCTACACCCATCTATGGCATCTATCTAATGTAGTTAAGTCAAGCTAAAGGCATGTTTTTGGTAGTGGTAAATCTTTGAACAGACACATTAGAGAACATTAAACTCTACAGACATTAACTTCAGCTATAGATAGAAACTCGGACCACAGAGCTCTGAAACCGCTATATTTCCGATATGTCAGTTTCCCTACTGTGGCACAACGGTTGTTGCCGTGCATAGTAACAATAAAAAAAAAAAAAGTATTATAGTATTATATAAAAGTATGGTTTGTCGAGGAGAAAGAGAGAATAAATGTGCACACACCACACTACAGAGTAAAAGAAGAAAAGTGCAATTTATTTTGGAGGATTTGTCCAAAAAAAATGAACAAACAAGACCAGACTAGCTTATTACAGCTCTCTGAGCTTCAATGAACTGGCTAAGGTGTACAAACCCAGGCTCCAATACCTCTGTTATAAAAGGCCTCCCCCCCCAAAGTCCACCTCAGACCACTGTTAACGTTTCAAAAAGGAATAAAATAAAGGAACGAGCAACACAATTTTTTAATAACACACTATATAAAGGCAATAAAAATTGCTCCGATAAACACACAAGTAACAGCTCGTTAATAAGAGGTTGTCCAGTTGACTTTAAGCCCGTAAATTGGACACGTATATAGAGAAGAGCTGCCACTCTTCTGAGTCCTGCGTCCCTCGCTGAAGAGAGACAGACGCGTTAGTGCGTGCTATGTGCTCATAGCTACTCAGCCCCCCCCCCCTACTGACAAGGAGGGATGTTGCTTGGGGATGTGTCCTGCACAGCCCACCTCCCACGGAGAGGACGGGATCGTTAAGTCTGAATCGGAATCGCTGGTGTCCTCCGTCGAGCTGCTCGACCCGTCCGACTGGTCTTCGTCGTCTTCGTCATCCTCGTCGTTCTGTGGAAACCGCGCACGATATTAAAAAGGCTATTTCACAAAGAATTCAAGCATCGTTTCTCATTTTGCCTCAAAATACAAATGGAAAAATAAACCAATATCTAAAAGATAAAATAAATCTTTATTCTACACTGCATGAATATTAAAATAGAGAATAAAATGGCACTAACAAACATGACAGAATAAATAAATAAAGGATTATATTTCTACAAGAACCTATAAATATTGTGTTCTATATGTAAATAATAGTGTAAAAATATCCTACATTATGACACAATACTACGTATTATCTTTTAAATTGTGTTTACATATTAATCTAATCACGAACACGTCACCGTAGCCATTTATTATTTATTCTAATCAACCATATACCTTTAACACAAAGTCCAAAGAACACAAGAATTCGTCCTGTTACAATGCCAACATTAGATACTCTATTAACATTGTTATTAAAACAGATTAAAAACATTTACATAAAGGGATTATTTTATAGCGATCCGGATTCTGACCGAGTGCCATATTCCGATTCCATAACAACCAGTTTAAACTCCCGCAAAGTCGACTGGATATCGAATCATCCGGTCATTAATCTTACCTGCGCGAGTCATTAATCTTATCTGAAAGGATGTAGCTGATATAGCTCAGGGCTTTTCATTGCTACCCAGCAGGAGGCGCACCGGATGATGCCCGAGGGCAAAGGTGAACGGTGGAATCACGTGGACCTTACCTCGTCGTCTTCCTCATCGTCCTCTTCCTCGCTGTCTGTGCAAGCTGACGACTCGTCGTCTTCGTCCTCGGAGTCTGTCGAGTCGCTCTTGTTGTCGTCCTCCTCCGTATCCGAGGTGTCCTGCTGGGAGCCACAGAGTCACACTTCTCTCTAATTAGCAGTCATTGTCCTCCGACTAATTCACTCACACTGCATCATTTAAGCGACTTTAGGGCATACATTTTGCCACACAGCCTTCTCAACAATACACATCCCTGACTTTGATGCCAGAGTGGCTGATTGTTTGTTTGTTGTTGTGACAGTGTTGAGCGAGTGGCCCAGAGAAAACGGGCGTTACCTTGACCCGGTACGCCATGGAACGTTTGCCCCCCCCGGCCCCCAGCGTTGCAGCTCGGGCACCTACCGCCTTCCCCTTGACACGCACTTTGGCTTCGGGACCCCGCGCCTTTGTCGTGCTCCGCCGTTTCTGTGGAGACACAGGCAGGGGAGAGGAAGGGAAAGGTAGGGGGAAGAGAGCAACAAGGGCGGGGGAAGAAAAACCAAACACAAAACCAAACAAAAAAAAAAAGAAAAACACAAAGAAACAATAGTTCAAGCTCAAAGCAACAATTAGTAGTTCCACAAAGCAGCCCATAGAACATTACAGTCAGGTTAGTGCAATCTCAGGAGTGCACAGAACACGTTACAGAACCAAAATGCATTAATAGCTTTTAATCAGATTACAGCGGCACGAAATCGTGTTAGTTTTATACGGCTAAACTGAAAGCAGCTTAATTGCCATGCAGTGCAGTGCGATCGAATACATGCACGATTTTTAAACGTGTTACACCTTGTACAGTCAGTCCTTAGAGACTCCTGAGCAGTTTTATTGTGTTTCAAAAACACATATAAGGTGTGGATATATTAACGTATTTATTTACAGCATTTAGCAGAAGTCCTTATGCAAAGCGACGTACAAAAAGCCACGTCTCCGAAATCCAAAATCAGAGCAAAACTGACGGTTTATTCGCAATTCAAACAGCTCGTGATCGAACAAACTCAAAGAAAAGAATGTCACTTATGTTCAATTTTCATTGTTCATAAATATGGAGGCTGAAAGAAATACATAAAGCATTTGCAAATGTGTGACATTGCAAAAATGCACAGGGTTAAAACTAAATCTATTGCTATTTATCTAAATAACTAGTTTTAAACGATTTATGAAACGCATCCAATGTCTATCCTCCCCATTTTCTTTTAGGTCCCAGACACATTGCGTTCCCACGGCTCTGCCCTTTGGTCCAGTGTGCGCATTTGCATCCAAAATCCTCTAAAGTGCTACAAAATAAAAGTTGGATTTGATTGACTTTGGGGTTAAATCTTATTCTCACTGAAAATGAACCTTTCCAAAGTTTGAAACTCTTGCCTGCCTGAAAAAAAAGACACAAGAGGGACTGGTACATACAGATTAAAGGGGGAGGAATATGTGCGTTATACTTGTTATTCGTACTTTAAAGCTCTAAAGCGATGCTGGGAATCTGGGGTCAGCTACGCTACAGCGCCCCTGGAGCACAGAAGGGTAAAGGCATTGCTCAAGGGCCCCTCGAGAGTGACGATATCTGGGTTTCAAATCAAATTTGAATGCGTAGGAGAAATCACACTTTAAATGTAAAATGGCCAGGCTTCCTCTAAGGACTAAATCTACAAGCTGTCCAAAATGAAGGAGGCTAATAAGCGTTAATAATGAAATGACTGAACCGAGACACTCACTGTAGAAGAGAACTCTTTGTAAACAGCTCGCTCCTGAGGAGACAGAGACTGAGAAGGGAAGCAAAACACAACGTTTGATCAATGAACATCGGCATACGATTTCTGTTTTGACGTGTGTGTGTGTGTGTGTGTGTGTTTTGGGGAAACTTGGTGTCTACCTTCACCCAGGCGTCCAACTCGGCCTTGTACTCGAGTTGCTGCTCCTCCACCTGCTTCTTGTACTTGTCCTTCTGGTTCTGGCTGAGCTTGTGCCAGCGCTTGCCGATCTCCACCATGCGCTCCTTGAGGCTGAAGTGGTTTAGCTCGCCGTTGGTAAGCAGCTCCTGGGAAAACATCTGATATCCACTCCTAGAGAAAAGGGGTGAATAAGACGAATGGAAAGCGTCAGAGGATAATTGGCTCGTCAAGTCGTCTTCACTACGAGTCTGATCGCACGTTCTCCCACTCACACAGGAGGTTTCTTGGGCTCTCCGTCAAACTTCGGCTTCCTCTGACCTTGACCCGCTGGCACGGTCCTCATCTCGACTAGCTCTCTCTGCAAGACATGGGGAAGCACAACACGTGTTCAGCTTGCTTCGGGAAAAAAAACGAAAATAGCCATGAGCCTGGTGTCGTTTGAAATGAGCAATAGTGTTAAAGCCACTAGATCAGGGGTGGGCAAACTACGGCAGGCGGTCCACATTCGGTCCCTTGGTCCTTTTAATTTGAAGATTCGTACAGAATTCGACAAATCATATCAGAATTCTGACTGCATTCATTTGACCTTGTCCTGTAATTGCCTGACGTTCCACCAGGTGGCGCATTAGGCACGGTGATACATTAGATATTAACATTAATGCCTTTATGTCTGTTTGATGCATCTGGTGCTGGCCTGGCCCGTCTGTCAATTTTGTGGGCCCTGAGCCAAAATGTTTGCCCCCCCTGCACTAGATGGGGTTAAAATCCAGCACTGTGCAAATACAGTAAATAGAAAATAAAAAAAAAAAACAGCAGCTTTTGTTAATGCAGAACACACGGCGTCACCTCTCCCCTGCTTTATTCTGTGGAATATGAAGGTTAGGAACCGACCAACATTTTGACATTGCTTCAATTACAGATGAGAAGACAGTGGTCAAAACGTTTGGTCACTGACCACAGTCCGGTACTGAACCTCGTATCGCTTCTGGTCCTCGGCTGCCTTTTTGATCCAGGGGATCTTCTCTTTCTTCTCCATGTCCTTCCAAGTAGCCTCCATAGCGTTCTGGGCTTTCTTCCTGTCGTTCTGCAAAGACACGCACTGTTTGTCGCTTATCTAGCAAAAAGTCGTGAATGGATCAACTCTTACACCTGCACTTTTAATGACTCTCGACCCCGTTTCACATCAACCCTGACTGAAACGCTCTGGCTCACCCTGTACTTGGCCAAGTAGTCACCAATCACACTTTGCTGCCACATCTCTTCTGCCGTTTTGGGCGTCTCGGGGAGCTGCGTCGTCTTCTTCTTCCCGTCTTTCTTGTCCTTCGGGAGCCCGTGGACCCACTGGTCCAACTCGGCATTCCGGCCCCGCTCCTAAACCCCATTATACGCCCGTTATATTAAAAAGCTCTACGTTACGGAATAGAGTGTGCTGAAAAGTCGGATTAACCCACCTTGCCTGATGGGGACTTTGTCACAAAAGTGCTTCCTCCTCCAATAATGCTCAGCTTGGTGCCTCCGAGCTTCTCCTCGGTCAAAACTCGATCCCTTTCCTCTTCTGGCAGAGTCTGTGAATTAGAAAACGCAGAAACATGAATTTGGTTGGTAATTAAACAATTCCATGGTTGATCCCACGCACCCATGTACCTCATGAATCCTTACCTCAAGAAACCTTTGAAGATCAATCTCATACTGCTTCTTTTTCTAAGAAAAGATAAGTAGCAGAATTGTGTGATTATAGCTCAGTTATATTTAGATTCTCACTTTTTCATCTTTATTTATCGAAGGCAATTTAGTTGCAGAATACAAGTATTTCAAA
The DNA here is from genome assembly GCA_030449085.1 of Kryptopterus vitreolus. Taxonomy (NCBI): domain Eukaryota; kingdom Metazoa; phylum Chordata; class Actinopteri; order Siluriformes; family Siluridae; genus Kryptopterus; species Kryptopterus vitreolus. Next base: position 15,971,418 of record JACRUU010000017.1, on the reverse strand, counting down.
TAAGACAGTCGCTCCCAAGAGGTATTTATTCATTCATTCATCTTCTGCCGCTTTTTCGGACTTTTTTCTCGGGTCGCCGGGAACCTGTGCCTATCTCAGGCGTCTTTGGGCATCAAGGCAGGACACACCCTGTATGGAATGCCAACCCATTGCCGGGTGCACACACACTCTTATTCACACACTAGGGACCTTTTCCAAGGTACCGTGCATGTTTTTGTACCCTGGAGGAAACCGGAGAACCCGGAGAAAAACCCCCCCTGAGGCACGGGGAGAACATGCAAACTCCACACACATGGCGGAGACGGAAATCGAAACCCCGGCCCTGGAGGTGTGCCAGAATGTACCAAATGCCAGAAAGGAGGAGGTGAACCTCATAATACATTCATTCATTCATTCATCTTCTACCGCTCTATCCGATCCTCCTCGGGTCACGGGGAGTCTGTGCCTATCTCAGGCGTCTATGGGCATTAAGGCAGGATATACACCCTGGATGGAATGCCAACCCATCGCAGGGCACACACACACACATTCACGCACACATTCATACACTAGGGACAATTTTCCAAGGTGCCAATCAACCTACCGTGCATGTTTTTGGACCGGGGGGAAACCGGAGAACCTGGGGAAAAACCCCCTGAGGCACGGGGAGAACATGCAAACTCCACACACACATTCCCGAGACGGGAATCGAACCCGGATCCTGGCGGTGTGAGGCGAACGTGCTAACCACAGCGCCATTGTGCCCCCCTCATAATACATCCTAACCATAATATATAGGCTTTACCCATTTACAGAATTAAACCATCAAAGCAATGGAAGTAATATAACAGTGTAGAACAAACACCTCAATATTTTATCCACATTAAATTACCTTAGCGTTCACAAACAATGCAATTCCACGTCTGACACAAAGAATCATTCTTCTCAACATGTGAATACACTGAATAGATTTCCTCCTCGAGTTAAAACTTCATCTTCTTGGATAGCTAACAGGTTTAACTCGTTGATTTCCGCCTCACCTGTTCACATCGCTTCTGGAACATGTCCTTGTCTTTCTGGGTCATCATTTTCCACTGCTTGCTGCACAACACCATCCTCTCGGTGCTCGGGACGTCCTTCATGTTGACCATCAGTTCGGCGCAGTACAGAGAATAGCCATTCCTGCAGAACCAAAAGAGGAGCATGGTCACTGGTGGTATTCGCTCAAAACATGAGGGTAGTTCTGTGGTGCTGGGCTACTTGGGAAGGTTACATACAAATGTAACAGGTTCAAAATGTAATACATAGTGCAACTTTTCAATTACTTTATAAATGTGTAACCGATTAGATTTGATTACTTTTTGATTACATATGTCCACTAGGTGGCACTTTAAGTTAACATACTAAGAAAAAAACTTAAAACTTGGTTATATTTTCCGTAATGAAACTGCAGCATATTGTCATCGTTAAAAATTACGCCGTCATGTAAAGCACTGATTTTACATGAAATTGTTCCGGCCCTATTCGTAATCTTTAACATTTTCATAAGTAATTTAATTTAATTGTCAGTAAATGTAACAATTTACTGTTACAGTTAATTTAATTACAGGTAACTAGTAACTCTGCGGATCAGAAAAACGGGGGTTCGAATCGCGGTGTCACCAAGCTGCCAACCTTGGGTCCTTGAGCAAGGCCCTTAACCCTCTATGCTCCAGGGGTGCCGTACCATGCCTGACCCTGCGCTCTGACCCCAGCTTCCAAAAAACAAACTGGGATATACGAAGAAAGAATTTTCACTGTGCTGTAATGTCTATGTGACAAACTCTTCTGTTCTGTATCATAAGAATATCCGAGATGGCAAAATCGTGGCTTGTGCGCCCTCTACTGGTTGAAATATTTTAGTTGGTTAGAACCTGTCGCTCAGAAATATGTGCTCTATTACATTTGATGTCCCCAAACACGACAGCTTTATAGAGTCGCATAGAACAAAGCATAAAGCATTCTCATACAAACAGATTTATTACAAAAAAATGCAGAAGGCCATAATATATTTCCTTTGTTTTTTTTTTCTCAACACGAGTTGGTTTCACGTGGTCTCGACATAAAACGATGTTTTCTCGTGATCGGTACTTAATTTTTCATTGTATTCGGCATGTATTTATAGATACCGTTGTAGCTTAGCATTAAATAACCTTACTATGTATTTTTAGTCATTCCCATTCGCACAATAGGACATGCACTGAATATAATCTGACTAGTTCATACTTTTTCTTTAAGTGAGTGTATTTCAGACATTGGAAACCTCAATTAAACCTTTGTCTGCTGCAGCAACACACATCCTTATCTCATATAATCAATGCTCCTCTAAAAACTGCTTTACATAGAGCTCCAGAGATAAACGTAGATATACGCAATAGCTTGCAACACAAACCAATAAACAAATATCTTTAAGCCCTCAAGCACGGTCGCCTATTCATAGATAATGTGAGTTAAACTAAAGTTGGTCTATAAATGAATTATAGCGTGAAAATGCTACAGACCTGCTTTATAATTGATCGTGCCCAGAACTCTTTTTTTCCTCCGTTTTCCTTTTTTTTTTAATTTGTATAGAGCTTGTTTTTTGTATTTTCATTTCCCATAAATTTTCACGTGATCAATGCAACACTAACTCCTGAGTTTGAAAGCAGACACCAATGCATGTTTCACTTTCTCCATTGAAATAAAAATGGGATCATAACGATCCCGACCTCGTTTTGAATAATCCTAATATTTGGGCCGTATCTGTGTTTTTATGGTTAAGGATTTGAATTTGCCTCCTGTACGATAAAGCCTACACGTCTCATGTGCTTTTTCACTGGAATTTGCTGACATGTATTTAATGACATTAATAGAGATGGTATTAACAGTATTAGATATAGAGATAGTATTAACAGTATTAGATATAGATATAGTATGAATAGTATTATAGATATAGTATTAATAGTATTAGATATAGATATAGTATTTAATAGTATTATAGATATAGTATTAATAGTATTAGATATAGATATAGTATTAATAGTATTATAGATATAGTATTAGATATAGATATAGTATTAATAGTATTATAGATATAGTATTTATAGTATTAGATATAGAGATAGTATTAATAGTATAGTATAGATATAGTATTAATAGTATTATAGATATAGTATTAATAGTATTAGATATAGAGATAGTATTATAGATATAGTATTAATAGTATTAGATATAGATATAGTATTAATAGTATTATAGATATAGTATTAATAGTATTAGATATAGATATAGTATTACTAGTATTATAGATATAGTATTAATAGTATTATAGATATAGTATTAATAGTATTAGATATAGATATAGTATTTAATAGTATTATAGATATAGTATTAGATATAGATATAGTATTAATAGTATTATAGATATAGTATTAATAGTATTATAGATATAGTATTAATAGTATTATAGATATAGTATTAACAGTATTATAGATATAGTATTAATAGTATTAGATATAGAGATAGTATTATAGATATAGTATTAATAGTATTAGATATAGATATAGTATTAATAGTATTATAGATATAGTATTAATAGTATTAGATATAGATATAGTATTACTAGTATTATAGATATAGTATTAATAGTATTATAGATATAGTATTAATAGTATTAGATATAGAGATAGTATTAACAGAATTAGATATAGAGATAGTATTAATAGAGATAGATGTGACTCTTCAATAGTCACAAACACCGCTTCCCACCTCCACACACACTTCTGAACAACTACACTCGGTGGGGAAAAACAGCAAGACGAAGGAGAAATGAAGGTCGGACACGTTCTGTAAGCAAGTGAAACCTACGGCGGTGGCTTAGTGGGCCGTCCGTCAAATTTATCCTTGAGCTGCCGCTCGGCTTTGGTCAGGACGGACTTGACGTGTTCCTCCAGGTTTGCTTCTGGGTGTGCTTCGTGGTATGCCCTCATGCTGTCCTGGAAAAGGCAGATTCAGCAACAAAAAAATAAATAAATGAAGTCGGCTCTACCTCAGTAACTTGTTTGTTTATTGCCAAGTAACGTACCTCATAGTTCTTCTGCAGTTCCAGCGCTTTGCTGATCCACTTCAGGCGCTTTTTATCCGAGAGCTGAGACCACTGACGCCGTAAAGCCTCTTTCAACTCCTTCTGACTCACCTACGGACATGAAACGGAGACTTTTCCAATCAGGACATAGAACTCTCTCATAAAGCCTCCGTAACTTCTCAGCGTAATCACCTCCGGGTGAAGCTTCATGAAGGTCTTCTTTTCGTGATTGTACCACAGCTGCTGAGGGGTTTTGGGCTTCTCTGGGAGGTCGGACTTCTTTCGTTCTTCTATCAGATCAGGATGGTCTTCTCTAATGAAAGGATTTATGTGTTGGTTTCAGAGGAGGTTTTCAATAAAATAATGAAAGAAAATTCAGAAGTATTGGAACGGCGTGCTTACTTGAACCGTGCCATGTTTTTCTCAAACGACTCCTTCTCCCTCTGGAATTCCTGAATGTATTTGAGCTAAGTAGAAAGAAAAAAAAAAAAAAAAAGAGTATGTCTTTATGACACAATGCAAAACAAAAAAACAAACAATTCCAGTCGCGTGTTCATATATTGTGTGCGCCCACCTTTTTTTTTTCAGGGAGCTCTTTGTATTTTTTGGAGAGGATCTTGGTGAGATCGAGGTTGCTCATCTCTGGGTGGATTTTTGCATACTTGGCTCTTTTCTCCATGAAGAAACGAAAGTAAGGTGTGAGGGGCTTCTTCGGGAAATCAGGATGTGTCTGGAATAAACAAGCGGTTTTATTGCTCAAATTGCTGCAATGAAATTACACCACAGCTTTGGTAGCGGGGGGGGGGGGGGGGGGGGGGGGCACATTACACATAGACACATTACCTTCAGTTTCTTGCCTTTATAAGGGTTCTTTACATACTCCATGGCGTCCACAATGACTTCGGTCATTGTCCTGTACTTCCGAACCTGTCCGAATAGCAATTATAAAATGTTTAATAAAATGTATATATCCTATAAAAAGAACACAGAATACACATTAAAATATCCCAAAGAACATTCTTAAATCATCAAATCAGTCTGTACGATATTACGCAAGCTCGTTTGTTTAGTTGGCTCACCTCGGTGGAAACCTTCTGCCATTTTTGCTTACACATGTCTCCGGTGAAGTTTCCGAAGCCCACTTTTTCCCAGTCAAAATGAGACTCGGTGGTCTTGTATTTCAACGTGTCTCCATCAGGCAGCATATTCCTAATCCTCTCTAGCAGGGTAAGGCAGTCCTCCTTACTCCATACATCTCCTTCGGACACAAAGATTAAGAACGAAAAAATGCAGTATAAATCGCAGAGATTTTCAAAATCATCAGCAGCAGGGACATATATATCATCATATATATATATATATATATATATATATATATATATATATATATATATATATATATATATATATATATATATATATATATATATATATATATATATTATCCATAGCGACTTACAAGTGAGAAATTGAGGGTTAAGGGCCTTGCGCAACGGCCCACTAGTGGCAGCTTAGTGGTGGTGGGGTTTGAACCCATGATCTTCCAAACATGAGTCCAACACCTTAACCACTGGTCTACCACCTCCCATATATAGAGATATGTGATCTATTATTGAATGCATTTTGGTTTAGACCCAAAATATTTTGCTTATGGAAAGAACCGGAATAAAAAGCTCTGTTCCCATAATACACTGGTAAATTATTAGCTCGTTCTCGCTCAAGTATTTTAGAAAGCTTTTCTGAGGTAATTATGTTTCCATAATTCTCATACAAGATTGTATAATATTAAAAATGTCCCTGATGTGTTCTTTTTACCCACTAAAACAATGATTTCCAAGGACTACTGGCTTATTCCTATGCACTGAAGCCTGTCTGAGAGTGGTTTATGTGTAGGCACAGCACGAGGAGACGCAAAGATGAAATGAATCCAGACTACATTGGTTGCTGGAGGCTTCTAGCCACACATTTACATGCATTTGTTTGGCAGTTGTTTTACTCAAATTTAATTAAAAGGTAACACTGTAAGAATGCAATTTACTGTAGTTTTACAATGTGAAAACACTATACATTTCCGACGTGCAATAAAAGCAGAAAGATAGAGCGTTGTGCATACCTGCTTCAAGTTTGATTCGCCCAGTCTGGGTTCCAGCCACGCTGCTGCTGCCATTCATACCTACAGTCAAGGTGGCTCTGACCCGACCTGCCCTCAAACCTAAGCACAAAAAAAGAAAAAAATGCCATTATAAAACATCCTACAAATCTGTTTGGCCCTTAGTTCTACCTGCCGCAGACAAGGAGTGCCGAATCTGCATGTCCTTCCCAGTAAAATAAAAGAATTAAAGAAAGAATAATGCCTTTTTCACTTTACTGTTGTATTCTACAGTTGCCATGGTGGTTCTTGTGGCTCGCACTAATGTCTGTGTGGGCTTGCCTTGTACCTGTCAAAAACTGGCTATGATAAATATCTCTCCAAGTTGTGTGTGTGTGTATTCGTATTGTCCTGTGCATCTCAGTATCCACTGTGAACAAGTTTGTGGACACCTGCCGATAAGATTTTTTTTCATTCATTCATTCATTCATCTTCTACCGCTATATCCGATCTTCCCTCGGGTCACGGGGAGTCTGTATATCTCAGGCGTCTATGGGCATTAAGGCAGGATACACCCTGGATGGAATGCCAACCCATCGCAGGGCACGTACACACACACACTTACATTCACACACACATTCATACACTAGGGACAATTTTTCCAAGGTGCCAATCAACTTATCATGCATGTTTTTGGACCGGGAGGAAACTGGAGAACCCGGAGAAAAAAACCCTGAGGCACGGGGAGAACATGCAAACTCCACACACATGGCCGAGACGGGAATCGAACCCGGATCCTGGCGGTGTGAGGCAAACGTGCTAACCACTAAGCCACCGTGCCCCCAGATTTTTATTTGTTTTTGTTTTTTAAACATGCCATTCCAGTTAAATTTGCATTTAAACTAGCATTTAAAATAGCATTCACTGTTCTGGGAAGATGATAAACAACATTTTGACGGCCACTTTTTGAAGGTCACGTAAGATGTGTGTTCATTCATCATTAAACTCAGGTACTAATGTAGAGTGAGGAGATCTAGAGGAGAAGGCTGCGTTCCCATTCATCTTAATGGTGTTGGAACATGCTTTTTCTCTCCTAGTTGTGAAAACTGAACGCAACAACATGTCATGCATTTGTGTTTCAGTGAAAAGTCGGGTGTGTGTTTGATACTGGGTGGCCTGCTGTTCATTGAACAAACAAGTCAGTCCTGTGTAAGGTAATATATTTTTGGATCATTTCGGCCTCATTTGTACTTTGTGTTAAGATTTATCAGTCAAAAAAAGGCAGGGGGTGGCGAGTCATTGTCTTATTATTGTTTTGCAAAAATGTATTAAAGGGGATGGACTGTAACAACCTCAAGTGACAAATTGGAAATGCATGACATTTAATTAAAGGTCTGAGTAACGATCTGCAATATTGCAGATGTTAATAATGATGCTTTCCAAAAACTATAAAAGAATTTCTTAGACGTATCCATATCAACGACACTGATTTAAAATGTTCAAATAAGTGGGATCTGCTATCTCCTACACCCACATGATGATCTTATGGCTGCGAGATTAGTAAGTGAGAGGTTGTGTGGTAAAGAGGTACTAATGTAGGTACTTAATAATAATAATAATAATAATAATAATAATAATAATATTATATAGTGTCAAATTAAGACTATTTGGCAATGTTTTATGCAATTTGTTAAATATCGGTTTCAGGATGATGATTACGGATGGTTGTCACAAATCGTCGTCCAGCCTCCGGAGTCAGATGATCTCCGATTAGAGGTTGCATGTGGCTGCGGTAGAATCACTCAACTTGGGTGGCGAGGATGGAAAGGAAAGCATGAAAAGTCAAGGATGGAGAGTTGGATGGATGGATGGATGGATGGAAACCGTGTAGAATCACAACACGCAAACAACTAATGGTCAAAAAAATTGTGTAATCCCACAATGAGGAATCCCAACCCTGCTAATCCCTGCATGAAACCCACAAGCAAACTCGTGGACGTGTGATCTGCTTATTTCATCCTGTATATTCAAAAGTCCATCTTTTAAGATGTTTGTCTAACTTTATAAAATTGTTTCATTGTACACTGACCCACTGGTAGGACTTTTCTAATTGTTTACCTCAGTATCTCATTTTTAATAAGAAGACCTGCATATTGTAGTGCTCTTCTGATGAATGACGAAATAAATTCAGGAATTTGTCCCCATTATTGAGCAGCAAATTAACTTTACTGACCTCCAATACAGGTCAATATGGCAGTCCAGCGAGGTTAGAACTGGGAAACAATATTAACATATAGGTGGACATGTTTAATGATAAAGTGTGAAAACGGGGTATAATTCGTAATATTTTTAATCGGGTTTTAAGGTTGGGTTCGGTCAGGTACAGTGTCCATCTTTCCGCAAACAAGTGGCTCCACTTCTCCCGGTGTCGCGGCTCATTCCTCCGGTACAAGGTCAGCCCTGAGCCGCGATATTGTAGCCCCGAAAAAACAGCGTAACATTTTTCCACTTTTTAGAGGTACAAAAGGTAAAAAAAAAAATTCCCCACTTAACTTATATTTCGTCCTGTAGCCGCCGTCAACGCCGAATTAGTCTCAGAAAAGTAGCAGAAAGTTGTGTTATCATTAATAAACTAAATCGCGAACAAAGCCGCCTGTATGCGTTTAACGACGGGCTAATGTGTGTGTGTGTGTGTTTGTTTGCGCGAGTGCGGAGAGCTTCTCCGGCACCGCCTGCCCACGATCCCGCGACCCTGCATCACGCCTGTTAGCGGCCATTGTCTGAACTCGAGCCCAGTAATGGCGCCGTGATTCCGGGAGGAGTCAGCACGCAGCTTCCGCTGGCAACAACGCCTCGGGTAGCCCGCAGAAAAACACGTATCTCCGACGCAAAATAATAATTAAAAACAAACAAAAAAAACTCTACATATACTTTTTGTTTCAGTCCGTCTGCCTTTGTGAGATCGCACTGTCGTTTTACACGCATTGTGTAAGAAAATAAACCGATTTGGGAAAGAAGGGGAGTTTTAAAAAAAGCGAGAAAACGAGGTTTAATGATTTACAAATGTGGGCTAAATGAAAAGCATGTGTGATCCCGCAATGTTTCTGTCGCTGCCTTTTTTCACGATTTTTAGGTTTCGATCAAGCCTGATTCCGCCGTGTCCTTGCGTGTAAAAAACACAGAGCGGGCCGCTGAGCCCCTTTTCTTCGCCCCGGAGTGTTCACCGCAGCGCCGCCATGAATGTTACAAAGACTCGGAGACGCGCGGCGTTAAAACCGGAGAAAGCCCGTTGAAAACACGCACCAGACTCACCCTTTTTCGGTCAATATAACACTAAATCCTCTTCGCAGTCGATACGCGGTGCGAATCCAGTGCATACAGCGCGGATTTAGTGTAATACGTGTCGATTTTTCGAAGCCGTAAACCCCGGGGAGTCGAGTCGAAACGGATCCGACAAAAGGAGCGTCTGGTTCGGTATGAAACTCCGCCCAGCGCCGCAGGGGGAGGAACTCCGGGAGAAAACATGCGACGGGCCAAGGGGGAAAAAAGGCGGACTTTGGGAGATATAGAATAGAAATAATATTTATATGTATCATATAATCATTTTCAATACATTTTAATATGTTCTTATTCACGGTGAAATAGACGGACCTTCTTTCCACCGGGAAACCAAGGCTCCACAAATCGACACACAACACCGTTTAATTATCTAGAAATAAAACTTCACATTGTTTTATTAAAGAAAAAAAAAACACATAACACGTCCACAATAGTCCAATGCTGGCAAAGCAGTTAATTGAAGTTAATTGGTCTTCAGTAACTAACCCGGTGTAGGCGTCTCTGAGCCCGCGAGAAGCTCCTACAGGAACCCGGTACACGGAGTGTTAGCGGAGCTCATCCACTTCTGCTGATGAAACCGTCAGCGTCCATCACATGAGAACTCCACATCTGTGTGTGTGTGTGTGTGTGTGTGAGTGTGAGTGTGAGAGAGAGAGAGAGAGAGAGAGAGAGAGAGAGAGAGAGAGAGAGAGAGAGAGAGAGAGAGAGAGAGAGAGAGAGAGAGAGAGTGGAGAGAGAGAGAGAGTAGAGAGAGAGAGAGAGAGTGAGAGAGAGAGAGAGAGAGAGAGAGAGAGAGAGAGAGAGAGAGAGAGAAATGGGGGCATTCCGTCGTTTCAGAGGACTTTGTCTAAGTATGTTTGCCGGGCAATGGACTACTGTCAACGCGGTCAAGAAAAACGAGAAGGTGACAATATGGAGAACAGAGAGCTAAACATCACAGAGAAACAGGGCTCCGTTTCGATCACACACACACACACACACACACACACACACACACACACACACACACACACACACACACATTCCTGATAAATCATAGGTCACCGACTATCTCGGTCCCATGTCGCTGTCCTGTCACCATCATCTCTGACCACACGCAAACGCACACACACACACACACACGCGCGCGCGCGTATTGGTTTAATTTGACGCAAATCAGTCCATGTTTCAGGGACTTTTCACTCCTATATTATGATCTCCATCACGTCCTCCAACACACCTGAGTGACCAGGTAAGTATATGACCGCTTGTCATGTGACAAGTAATAACAGTAAACAGTAATATGAATATGAAGTAATATGAAGCATCTGCAAGATACAGGAAGAACATTATATATATATATATATATGTAGATAGATAGATAGAGAGAGAGACAGACAGACAGACAGAATCATTTACGAAGTGGCGCGATAACAACAAATCCCAAAAAAGTTGGGACAAGGACATTTTCACCACTGTGTGGCATCTCCCCTTCTTTTTACAACACTCAACAGACGTCTGGGGACAGAGGAGACCAGTTTCTCCAGTTTAGAAATAGGAATGCTCTCCCATTCTTGTCTAATACAGGCCTCTAACTGTTCAATCGTCTTGGGCCTTCTTTGTCGCACCTTTCTCTTTATGATGCGCCAAATGTTCTCTATAGGTGAAAGATCTGGACTGCAGACTGGCCATTTCAGTACCCGGATCCTTCTCCTACGCAGCCATGATGCTGTGATTGATGCAGAATGTGGTCTGGCATTATCTTGTTGGAAAATGCAGGGTCTTCCCTGAAAAAGATGACGTCTGGATGGGAGCACATGTTGTTCTAGAACCTGAATATATTTTTCTGCATTGATGGTGCCTTTCCAGACATGCAAGCTGCCCATGCCACACGCACTCATGCAACCCCATACCATCAGAGATGCAGGCTTCTGAACCGAGCGTTGATAACAACTTGGGTTGTCCTTGTCCTCTTTGGTCCGGATGACATGGCGTCCCAGATTTCCAAAAAGAACTTCGAATCGTGGCTCGTCTGACCACAGAACAGTCTTCCATTTCGCCACACTCCATTTTAAATGATCCCTGGCCCAGTGTAAACGCCTGAGCTTGTGGATCTTGCTTAGAAATGGCTTCTTCTTTGCACTGTAGAGTTTCAGCTGGCAACGGCGGATGGCACGGTGGATTGTGTTCACTGACAATGGTTTCTGGAAGTATTCCTGAGCCCATTCTGTGATTTCCTTTACAGTAGCATTCCTGTTTGTGGTGCAGTGTCGTTTAAGGGCCCGGAGATCACGGGCATCCAGTATGGTTTTACGGCCTTGACCCTTTCTCACAGAGATTGTTCCAGGTTCTCTGAATCTTTGGATGATGTTATGCACAGTTGATGATGATAGATGCAAAGTCTTTGCATGAAATTCTGAAAAAACATATTTTTCCCTTAAAATGGTACATTTTCTCAGTTTAAACTTTTGTTTCGTGTGTTATGTTCTATTCTGAATAAAATATTAGAAGTTGGCACCTACACATCATTGCATTCATTTTTTATTCACGATTTGTATAGTGTCCTAACTTTTTTGGAATCCGGTTTGTACATATATATTGAAATTAACAAGAAATCAATATTGAAATAATTTACAGAGTAAAATAAATTAATTAACCAATAATTTTATTAAAGGGAGAGATTTTGAGAGAAATGTATCTAATTATAACATCTGTTACAGTTAGAGAGACATAAATTTTTTTATTAATTAATTAACAGCCCATGTGTGTGTGTGTGTGTTGTGTGTGTGTGTGTGTGTGGGTGTGTGTATATATATATATATATATTTATATATATATATAATATATATATATATATATTATTTATTTTTTATTGAGAGAGAGCTGTTAGAAAATTCGTGTGTGTGTGTGTGTGTGTGTGTGGTGTGTGTGTGTGTGTGTGTGTGTGTATATATATATATATATATATATATATATATATATATATATATAGTGATGACCAGTAGGTGGCGCTGAATATACATGAACTTTGTTCAATAGCCTCAGGTTATGGTAACTGATTTATACATCTTTACTTTAACTCGAGTGAGAAGTGCTGAATCCTTTAATCCTTTAAAACATGAGTATCTGGATTTCCCAAGTATAATTATTTCGTTTAATAGTTTATTGTTTATTGATTCCACAATGACTTAAAGAGAAGAAATGGACTGTGAGTCGTGGAGTGAGCTGTTATTAATCCTTTTCAGGAAACATTTTCACCTTTGTGTTGTTTCTTACAGGGAAAACAATTTCCCGCATTTCAAATCTCCAGGAAAACGACAATGCCTGGGAAACACAACGTGCGGTTTGTGAGGTTAATATTGACTCCTCTTCTATAGATGATGTGTGCGGGAAATGATAGTGAAAGGAGACGTTGTTGAGTCGCGTTTATTAAGGTTTCTTTCTTTAGTAATGACATTCATTCTCACTGAATAATATACACTGGGTTTATGTATAATACGGATGATTTCTATAGTAGTAGCGTTATAATTATTGATTAAGGTTAAGACAGTGCGCTTCTGTTGGTAAGATAGACAGATAAATATTTGTAATATTCAAAAATCGAGGATCCGGATTGGACTGAATTTTTAAGTAGTACTGGGGTAACATGTAAACATAGGACGCCGATTAGATCCAGATTTGACCTGATGCTGGTGCTAAAGCATTGGGAGCACGTGGTTCACACTCGGTCCGAAATATTCCACTTTCAATAAAAAAAAAAAAAATCACTTTTTTTTAATAACACCAGAGGGGTATATGGGTTGTCATAGTTACCTGAGCCAGAAGACAATGAACAAAAGGAATAATAGAATTACCATCCAGTGCTTGGGCCCGTAAATCACCACAAATAACTGTGCGCACAAAACAAGGACCTTAAATGAAAAAAAAAACGTTAATTAAATTGCACTTGAACGACGCAACACGATAAATGCGACACCGCAGATGTATAGAAACATAGAGTTGCTTTATTGAGTCTGCACATTTCGTAAACACAGGGAAATTAGCGCTTTTCACGCTGTCGCATCGTATCCGTGTCCGATCCGGTCTCGCACATCTAAAAAAAAAAAAACCCATCTCGCTCTGCACCATCGTACATACAATAACAACAAAAGGTCACTTCTGCTTCACATTTCATCAAGCAACAAGCAACTAACACAGTTTCATCCGGCCCGTATTACAGAGAGTATTCTATTAAAAGGCACTACACCATAAGCTCAAGTGCTGGAAACAAAACGGAAAATTATTATTTTTTTTTTTTTTTTTTTGGCAGGAGCAAATGGAAATGTACAGTTTCATACAGAAGTAAAATAACATTTTGTTCAAGATTTAAAAAAAAAAAAAATTTGAGTGTTATGGTAGGAATGTACAGATATAGATTGCACTTGTAACAATTACGCCACAAAGTACACAAAAAAAAAGCAATCAGGCCAGAACACACACACACACACACACACACACACACACACAACATGCAGAAATGTTCAAGATTTCAGCGTGGTACTGCATCTTTGGATCTTTAAAAACGCTTAAATAAAGAATAATAAAATGACTACAAATAAAACAATGTGTGACATCTGAATCAGTTCTACGATCGTGGCTCGCCATCAATCATCCTTTATCACTCTCAGCTACAGTCCTGCTACGATTATTCTATATTATAAACAAATAAAAATAAAAGACATTTATTTCCGATTTTAGCACGTTCCAGTCACACTAATGAAAGATCCACACAGCCTAGACCTTACAGCTTACAGACTTCCTATTTTGAGAACTCCCTACAGCGATAATGCAGCTTTCTTGATACTTTTTGGCTTTAAATATATAAAGATATACATAGCTGTGGTTCGGCAGACATCCGGCAGGGGACGGGGAGCGTCGCCCGGGGTCTTCTCTTGTGCGTGTGCGCGTACATACTGAGAACTTCCTACTCGGCAAGTGTTTTTATTTGTTCGATTAGTGCTGGTTCTTAAATGACGAGGAACCTTCCGTTTCTACTTCACCCCCCCGCCTTTAGTTTTATATGCGCTTATAAAAGTGTTATTCGCCCAGAATAAAAACATTAGACATAACGTTGCATATTTTTTTTTCCCACAATACATTTGGAATATACAGGCGTTAAAGAACACCGAGTTGTGCGAAAACAATTGTGTTACATTTCAGTGCTGGTCCGAGGGGTGGGGATTAAAACACTTTCTAACAGCTCTACTCGCTATATAAGATCAGATGTTTGATAGTTGTTCAGCGTACATTACCCTGGTTTCACCAAGTTGAAACAGTAACATTCGAACCGAACGCATTATGATTGGTCATTAAAGTGCTTTGTGTGTGTGGGGGGACGGGGGGACAGGGTGGAGGGATATAATCAGTGATGTGGTCATGTTTCAAAGTCATTAAAACAAATATATATAGAGATATATCTATATATAGATATATATATGTCAGAGATATAGTAGAGGGATATCATAAGATAGACATAGAGATAAGAGAGGACAACTAGCTATATATATATATATATATGACACATATATATACACACACAACACACCACATAGATATATATAGACATATACATATATCTATATATATATATATATATATACACATATATACACACACACACATATAATATATCGTATATATATATATATATATATATATATATATAGATATATATATATATATATATATATATATATAAAAAACCCAGGTGTTTGGACACAATTACACCATGTGGATAAAACAAGGACCTATATGCTATATGCTGACAACCAGCGAGCGCTAAAATATGCAAATACAGGTTTACTATCAGTAACCAAAAAAAAAAAATCTCTAAAATGGATTTTATAGGCGTGAGTCTCAGTGATAGTCTTTGATAAAATGAAAGGCTGAATAGGTCCGATCATGTTTGTGATTGTACTCGCCAATCAGGGTGATGTGATCGGGGTCATACTGGCATCCCCATCTCAGTGTACTCGTCCTGGCCCTCCCTTACATTTATTGTGGGCTCTGCGTCGTCTGCATCAAGCTGGGAGAAACATACGCATGATGAGGAAAAGAGGGATACGGGTATAATGAATATATTTCTTTTTGGTCAAATAATTTGTATGAACAGCAATAAGGTAATGTTCTTGTTTTTGAATGTGATGATAATAATAATAATAATAATAATAATAACAATAATAATAATGTGTATGTGTATAGTGCATCAGAAAAGTATTCACAGAGCTTCACTTTTCTTCAAATATAGGTGTTTGGTAATGATTTGGAACTAAAGTCCCATAGACAACAGTGCAATGTCAGAGTACTCAATAAGTCCTAATAGGAGAGATAGTTGAACCTTCCAGAAGAAATCTGCTGCACCAATCAGGCCTATATGGTTCATAAAGTAGCCTGACAAAAGCCTCCCCTGATTAAAAGGCACACGACAGCCTGCCCGGAGTTTCCCAAGAGGCACGTGAAGGACTCTCAGGACAACGATTTGGTCTAATTGACAAAGCGTCAGGCTTGGAGGAAACCAGGCACCGCTCAACACCTGACCAATACCATCCCTACAGTGAAGCTTGGTGGTGGCAGCATCGTGCTGTGGGGATGTTTTTTAGCAGAAGGAACTGGGAGACTAGTCAGGATCGAGGGAGAGATAAATGCAGCATTATACATATAACATCCTTAATGAAAACCTGCTCGAGAGAGCCGTGGACCTCATACTGGGGTGAGGGTTCATCTTCGGAAAGGACAACAACCCTAAGCACAGCCCAACATACAAAAGAAGTGGCTACCGGACAACTCTGTGTATATCCATGAGCGGCCAAGCCGAAGCCCAGAAATGAACGCTCAGGAGAGATCTAAAAATTCAATTCAATTCAATTCAATTTAAATTTTAAATTTTAAAGCGCTTTTACAATGTGGCCAAGCTTTACATAATACTAATGTATGAAAAGTGAAAATCGACTGTTTCTTGTTGAGCAAGCCAGAAATGAAAAAACCCTCAGGACTCAACAGAGATCTAATTTGGGTTGTTAGTGTTGTGTGTGTGGTTAATGTCTGTTTAAAACACCCGAGTGATAGTAGCGAATATGAAAATGATAGAAGTTATTTAATTATTCCCCATCCAACCTGATGGAGCTTGAGAATCAGGTGTGCCAATCTTTTAGTATCATATACAAAGAGACTCTAATTGGTGCCAAAGGTGCCTCAATAAAGCACTGAGCAAAGGCTGTGAATATTATAATTATGTGTATTTTTGTTCAATTTATTATTTTTATGAATTTAAAAGTTACCTTCAGGTTTGAATGATAGGTAATTATAGAATTTTGAAGGTAATAATGAATTGAATACATTTTGGAATAGGCCATAACAAAACAAAAAGGTGGACAAATTGAAGCACTATGAATACTTTCCGGATGAACTGTATTTACTCTGGTTATCTTTGTGATGTATACAAATAATGATCTGAATCATTGAAGTGTGACACATATGCAAAATAAATGACAAAATAAAATAAAATGGTGATTGCATATACATCATACACTTATAAATGAATTAAATATATGCATCAGCTCCAGACAAGCAATCATAATTACACACACACACACACACACTTTTTTCCATGGGTTTTGTCTACGTGCTGAAACACTCACACATTGCATCTCGCGCTGGCTGAAGAGTCGAGGCAGCAGGAACCTCCTGAGCGGCACGGTGAGGATAAGGACAAAGGGAAATGCTAACGAGGCTTGTGTAGACATGACGGCCCAGAGCCCGGCCAGACACACCACCTGGATAACTGTGAAAAGGTGCATGCGTAGAGTGCGCACCTGGAGAGACGTGACAAACGTTAAAGGGATGCTCAAACAGACTGATGGATTACGGGAAAAAGTGGTTCGATGTGTCTCTAAGACATTAATAAGATACTAGGTCAGACAAATTGATGGGTTTGGGAGCCGGATGAGGAAGAGTCTGGGTTGGCTAGTCGGCATGTGACTCGTACTAACCTTCCGTACATACGTGTGGTCCGGATGATATTTAGGAGGCATCAGAAGCAGCATCATGCGCTCGGTCAGCTGGATGCCGTTGAGGGACATAACCCCCATGTAGAGGAAAATCCCAAACAAAACAGCGATAGGGATCTTCCTCAGCACATCCCCAATCACAATAGACAGACCTTAAACAAAGCAAAGTCGTGGTTAGCATTATCAAACACTGAGAAGATTTGCTACATGTTAATTACTTGCTTATTTGTGGATGCTGATCACCACATTCCAGTCGTGGGCTGTTTTGTTTTTTTTACTGTTTATAATAACCTTTAAATAAACAATGATTTCTGTATCCAACACAGCCAAATTAGCATTATTCAAATAGACCTCACTATACATCAACACATACTATCCACTTATATTGTTTCCTATGATGCCTCTTACTTGGGGTGTACAAATTTTTACCGAATGCAATTCTTTTCGTGTGCTCGAAGCATACGTTTCCACAGGAACCTATTAAGTGGCGGGCCGCAAGTTTGTTTAGTCTATGCTTGCACTTTAATTAATTATTAAACTTTGCCAGGGGTATTTTAAAAAAGAAACTAGAGATAGCGCAGTGACACTGGGGTGACACACTCCGTAATGGGAAATATAGATTTGTCGTGCACATGCCTGCAAACACTGAAGAATCTACATCGCTAGCGGTAGCCTCTAACCAGTAGCCAGTGGCTAACAGCTAGTACTATGGATTTTAATGACCAGCTTCAAGAATTGCTCTTCAAAGGAGAAAATCACAACCATTCCATGTAGAGGGAGTTGAAGCTGCCCCCTATAGTCCAATACTCTGAACTACATCCGCCATCTTTTGTTAGTATATTGTGCCACCCGTTAGTATATATATTGTGTGTGTGTGTGGGTGTGTGTGTGTGTGTGTGTGTGTGTGTGTGTGTGTGTGTGTGTGTGTGTGTGTATATATATATATATATATATGTGTGTGTGTGTGTGTGTGTGTGTATGTGTGTATATATATGTATATATATGTGTGTGTGTGTGTGTGTGTGTGTGTGTGTGTGTGTGCGTGTTTGTAAAATGATCTTGATCTCTAACGACCTCAATAATGATCTTGTGGCTGAATCCTAACTACTACTTGTATTTATATTATATGCAACTTTATTGTCATTGTGCAGAGTACATGTACAGGGACAATGAAACGCAAATGGTATCTACATATACACATATATGTGTATGTAGGTATGTATGTTATAGATTTGTGTGCAACGGTTGATCTCACCAACAAAAACTGCTACCAAAAGTCCAGTGACCCTCTGCTCCTTCACCTCCTGAATACGTGGTTTATCTCCAGGTGCCACAGCCTTACTCATGACAGTAAGGGCATTCGCGTGGGTCACGGAGCGCACCGTTGCAGCAGCCAACCAGGGTAGGCCAAACAAGGCCGAGATCCCACCCACAGCGACGATGATCAGCAGGTCCAAATGAAAGCCTGACCCCTTCACCAGCATCCTCTCTTTTTTACTCACAATAAGACTGGGGGGAAAAAAAGGACACATTCATTTCAGAACTATCCCATGTTATATATTAATCCATGCTATAAATCAAACATGCTGTGTATTCTAATCAAACCTTCACGGCACGACCGTACGAATCGAAAGCACACGTTAAAGACGGATATCATGCCGAGTGAAATTTCAAGTGTGCAGAGTTTCCATCAAGACGTACAGGATTGTACATACAGTCTATATGCTCTCACTCTGTAGACATGTGCAACGTCAGAGCAGAACCACAGTGCAGTGCACAGCAAACACAGACACATGTGAACAGCCCAAAGTGCAACCATTAAACTAAAACAAAGAAAGAAAAGGAGGAAGGGGGGTCGAAGTGGGAACAGAATAATACGGTGCAGGTTCAGGAAAGCAAGTAAAAATGATACTGAGGAGGAATTTCACCTTTAAACTAGACGACCATCCCAGTTCAGCTTTTTAAACAGGTTTGCACAATGGAATTTAATGGAGAGCACTTTTTATTATGCACATTTCTATTTTGCCTGAATATAAACGTATAAATATATATATATATAAAAGCTTATATTCAGGCAAAATAGATGACATATATATGACATGTAATTCCGACACTAAAAAGCCGGCGATTATTTTAACAGTTGACCTGCCACAATGCTTCTGAATGTGCGTGTAGGAGAGCTGCGCATACAACCTCCATTTACCACAATACATGAACTATAAGACACCTCCCTGTGTGATTTAATGGGAGAAATTAATCTTGGCCACGTTGTTAAAATTTTAATTCCTTTAAATGTGCAATTCCGAGATGTTTGCTGACCCGTCCCCTCCCACCCAGACAGATCGTGTTGCCTCACGTGGTGATCTGTGTCTCCATGAAGATGAGGATGAAAACGAGCACGGCAGGCAGAATACTGGCAGCCATCATCCAGACTGGAAACTGACCATCCGAGCCCAGCGGGTTGATGAACCAGCCCCGTTTCTCTGGGCTGGTCACACTGAAGCCGTCCGGCACACTCAGTTTCTGTAGAGGAATACAAGAGAGACTTTACCCTGAATTTTCCTCTCCCTGAATGTGTGTGTGTGAAACGCCAGGGCCCGACATGTAATACTTTATATGTAATTCAAGTAGGCTTCTTTATGTGTAAAAAATCTGTAATTTTACTTTTACTTAAGTGTGTTCTGTTTGAAATATTGTCATTAAATAGATTGTAAGTCGTATCCAGTACTAAGCAAAAATAAATAAATAAATAATAAAAATTCTGCAAGGGAAAAAAAAAAAGTGCCCTGGAAACTACTGAACTGATTGATAGATTGACGCGAGTTCAAATCTTCTGTCCTGAAGGGGTCTTTTTCTGATTTCTCTCATCCAAAATGACAAAAAATTATTTTTTTTTTCCTGTCAAATGTATCGTAAAATTGTTTGCACAACTCGCATTAGACAGTAGATTACAGCACATTTACTTGAGCAGAATACATTACTCTCTCCACCTCTGTGTAAAACATGTGAGTATAAAGTGCTTCACCGTTTCCTTTACCAACTCACCTGAGTGAAGGTGTCTTTTATGCCATAATCCACCAAAACCATGATGAAGATAGCAATGGGGACACCAAAATCCCCAATCACCCTGCGGAGCTGCGCCGTGAGAAAACCTGGTTTTAGACTTTGGACTTCAAATAATTCATACAATAAAGCAGGGGTCACCAACGTGGTCGCCCCCAAGGACCACATGAGTAGCTCTCAGGCCTGTTCTAAAAACGTATCAGTGAGATGCATCTAAAATATTAGTTAATGCATTGTTGATACTTATTGTGAGAAATCATCAGTGTCATTAATTATAATATATAACTAAAGGCAAATGTGTTATTTCAGAAGAGTGCGTCAAACTGGCAGCCCTTTGTATGACTTTGTATATCCATGAAGTAGCTCTCAGGTTGGTGACCCCTGCTATAAAGTGTATCTACAACAGAACTTTGTTCACCAAAACTGCCAGATACAGGAACAGTTTCTTCTCTCAGGCAATCACACTAATAAATAACTGAGCACACGGATGCACGCTACAACTATTTGCACTACCATGCACTCTCACACTATGTACTGATCTGCCATAATCTCTGTATATATAAGCTGTACAGTCTGTATTGTCTTGTATAGTCTATATTGTCTTGCACAGTCTGTGTTGTCGGGTCTAAATCCATGTTGTTGTGTTGTCTTATATAGTACTGTCTGTAAGATAAATGTATAGCGTCTGTACTTTTGAGAGTCACCAAACAGCTGGAAACAAATTCCGTGTGTGTATAAACACACTAGACCAATAAACCTGATTCTGATAAACCAATATATTCTAAAATTGCAGAGAGTGCAGAGCGTCCACACAAAACGATGCGCGTTAGCATAATATTCCTACGACGGTATCAAAATCTTACACTGCCGGGGAAGAAGGCGCTGTTCTTAAATTTGCGCAGGTAGAACGCGATGAAGAAGGTTCCTGACATGAGCACCAGGGACAGCAGTGCTGTATTGGGCTGGTTCAGTACTTTCTCAGCGACGTCTGGAGCTCTGCTGGAGTTCATTGCCAGCTCTTGCGTAGTGTCATTTTCTGCGGTGCTGTTGCAGGAGGTGAGAGGGTGGTCTTTAAAGATCTGGTGTGGGAGGGGAAAAATTTGAACCCGTGTAGAAGATCGTGTTAGGGTTAGTCACCAAAAACAAACAAACAAGAAGAAAAAAAAACATTATCCCAGAGTGAGTTTTACCTTGGCAAGCTTTGCAAAGGTCTCGTAGATGAAGATGAGGGAGATTAGGAAGGAGAAGATCTCCTGCGTGAAGCGGGAAACAAAACGCACCAGGAAGCTTCCCTCAAAGGCCACCATAACCACCACGATAATCACCAGCCAGAACCCGATCCAGACCCGCCCTGTCAGGTACTCCATGCCGTAGGATGTACAGAACTGTTACGAATAAACAGAGGTTAATACGAATGAATTCTGGATATTACAAACAAACTGGATGTAGATAACAGCATTAGTATGGAATTATAATAATTACTATTAATACACACACACACACACACACACACACACACACACACAACACACACACACACACACACACACACACACACACACACACACACACACACATACATATATATATAGGACCGCATGAATGGTCAGGAGTGGAACAAAATAATGTATATATTTTTGAGGGAGCGGGAGGAAGCGAGGCATAAACTTAAATATTGTGGGCGGGCAGACAAAATAACATTTTTGGGGGAGCGGGACAGAACAGGTCTCTAGTGCAAAGGTCAGCAACTTTTTAACAAGGTTGCAGCTTGTGAAAAACAAAAACAACTTCAAATTCATTCATTCCTTCATATTCTGCACCTTTATTCGACTTCTCTCGGTTGGTGGGGAACCTGTGCCATCTCAAGAGTCTTGGGGCATTAAGACAGGACACACTCAGATTCACACACTAGGGACAATTTTCCAAGGTGACAATCCACCTACCGTGCAGACCCCGGAGAAAACCACCTCCGAGGCACGGGAAGAACATGCAAACTTCACACACACGCACACACACGCACACACGCGCAGCGGAGGCCCCCCAACCCAAACCCTGGAGGTGTGACGCGAATATGTTAACCACTAAGTCACCGTGTCCCCTACATTTCTAAAATCCTTCCATCAAATCAACATGGTTCAAACTAAATACAGCAATGCTCTACGTACACACTAACGGATCAATCGAAAAATATACAGGACATATTTTCTTTTTGATTAAATACTGTTTTGATGAGCTAAATGAGCCCTTTTTTGCCCCGCCATCACCATTTTGATGCACTCATCTGCACTCACCAAAAATACACTAATCTGAAATGTTACTACCACACTTTAATGGAGTTTTTTGATTGGGCACGATGTTTTGATTAAATATTTTTATAACAGCAAAATCAGCATGATTGGTCTTATATCATACAGCTGTTAACACCATTCCTACATTATTATGCTTTGTACTCCTCATTATTGATCATTTTCCTATTACAGCATTCCCTTTCTTCATTTACATTGAAATTTACATCTGGCAGACGCCCTTCTCCACAACCACTTAGACGCATCTCATTTCATACTTCTGAGAAGTCTATGTATGTATGTATGTATGTGTGAATCTATGTATGCATGTACGTACGTACGAACGTATGTATGTATGTATGCATGCATGCAAGCACAGATGGATGACTGTATGTATGTATGTATGTATGCATGCATCTACAGTATGTATGTATGTATGCATGCATGCATGTATGTATGTATGCATGCATGTATGTATGTATGTATGTATGTATGTATGTATGCATGCATGCATGTATGTATGTATGCATGCATCTATGTATGTATGTATGCATGCATGCAAGCACAGATGGATGGCTGTATGTATGTATGTATGTATGCATGCATGTATGTATGCATGTATGTATGTATGTATGTATGTATGCATGTATGTATGTATGTATGTATGTATGTATGTATGTATGTATGTATGTATGTATGTATGTATGTATGTATATATATATGCATGCATGTATGTATGTATGTATGTATGCATGTATGTATGCATGTATGTATGTGTGCATGTATGCATCTACGTATGTATGGATGGATGGATGGATGGATGAACAAATACTCACAGAAAAGAACGCCTCTTCAAACACTAACAAGGGTCCAGAAAAACCAACCACTAGAAGGGGCTGAGCTCCAAGTAAACAAAACAAAACCCCCTGTACTGCAGTGGCAACGATTAATTCGGACACGCCCATCAAACCATCAGTCTTATCGCCTGCATGGGGGAGGAAAAAAAGAAAGACCAGCACATTTAGCATATACAGTGAAGTTCAATGCTTTCAATTAAAAGCAACATGCAAGTGAATAAAAAAACAAGCACACAAACAAAACATCCCAAGCATCAACTGACCCAGCAGTCCTCCGAATGTAATAGCAGGGGAGAGGGCGGCGAAGTAAATGAATATGACAGCAGCCATGCACTGAGGGTTGAGGGCGTCTTTGAAGTCGCTGAAATATTTGGGGTAACGGCTCTTCGCATCTCGGATCGCCCCCCCAAACGGGCGTCCTGTCCTGCGCAGGGGGTCGTCTACGGGTTTACTTGGGGGCAGAAGAGCTGCATAGACAATGAGAGGTAGACTTGTTTCAATGTTTATAATAAGATAAATTAATAATATTAGACACATCAGTAATTCAAAGGTAGAAATGATTGACAGTTTTACTCAAATATCTTCATTTTCTTAAAATAAAATAATAATAATAAAAAAAGATAAATTCATACCTTCATCCTCTGGCCTCTTGGGTTCCTTGGCTTGCAGTTTGAATTCTTGCTCGTGCCTCTTGCGCAGCATCTCTCGCTGGAATCGAGCCACCGAGTGCAACAGCTCGTCACCTCCGACCTCGGATGGAGGAAGCACGATGCTGCAGTCCAGGAAGCTGTTAATGGCTGTCAGCAGATCGCTGCGCTCATCCGCCAAATATGCTGCCTCATGAAATTGCTGTCAAGTCAGAAAACAGCTGGTTAATAACGTTAAGCATTTTATTATACTTGAGTAGAGTTTAAAGCTTTGTTGTTTTTTTTTTTTACATCTTTACTTAAAGAAGGGGCATGGTGGCTTAGTGGTTAGCACGTTCGCCTCACACCACCAGGGTCCGGGTTCGATTCCCGTTTCGGCCATGTGTGTGTGGAGTTTGCATGTTCTCCCCGTGCCTCAGGGGTTTTTTTCTCCGGGTTCTCCGGTTTCCTCCCGGTCCAAAAAACATGCACAGTAGGTTGATTGACACCTTGGAAAATTGTCCCTAGTGTATGAATGTGTGTGTGTGTGTGTGTGTCCTGTGATGGGTTGGTATTCCATCCAGGGTGTATCCTGCCTTAATGCCCATAGAAGCCTAAGATAGGCACAGGCTCCCCGTGACCCGAGGGAAGATCGTATATAGCGGTAGAAGATGAATGAATTAATTAATTAATTAATTATTTTTTTTTTTTTTTGCGAATTTTTTACTTATATTATATTATATTATACTTATATTATATACATAATTCTTCAGGTCACAGGGAAGTGTTAGCTCAGTGGTTAAAGGCATTGGTCTGGAACAGGGGTCACCAACGTGGTGCCCGTGGGCACCAGGTAGCCCCCAAGGAGCACATGAGTAGCTCTCAGGCTTGCTATAAAAAGTGCACAACTCATCAGTGAGATGCGTCTAATAATGTAAAATGTAGTTAATTCGTTGTGATGTCACTGTCAAAATGGTCACTGGTCAATCAAAAATCACAAGTGTATTTAGATAAATGATAGATAAATGAGTATCATTAATAATAATAATAATATATAACTAAAGGTAAATTTGTTATTTCAGAGGAGTATTTCAAACTGGTAGCCCTTTATATGACTCGGTGTCCATGTAGTAGCTCTCAGTTACAAAAAGGTTGGTGATCCCTGGTCTGGAAGATCACACCACTACCAAGCTAGGCCCTTAACCCTCAAATTGGGAGGTGGTGTAGCCCAGTGGTTAAGGTCTTGGACTCTGGACCGGAAGATCACAGGTTCAAACCCCACCATCAAGCTGCCACTAGTGGGCCCTTGAGCAAGGCCCTTAACCCTTCAATTGCTCACTTGTAAGTCGCTCTGGATAAGGGTGTCTGCCAAATGCTGCAAATGTAATTGCCATAAATGTAAGTATGATTCCTATTAAATCCACACAGTGTATTTCTAATAAGGACGCATTTCCATTATTTACAAAGTCGCACATTTGCGTTTTAAAAATAACGTGACTCGGAAGATCTGTGCAAGCATAGTAAAATGAATCGCTCTGAGCTTACTTTGTCAGACATCAGGGTGGATATGGAGCGTCCGATTTGGTGGTAGTCCATGTTAGCGATGGGCGGGCCGAGGAGGACGAACAAGAAACGCACCGGGACCGGCACCTCCAAGCACCGACTCCAGCAGCACCGCCTCCTGCAGGCGCACGAACGCCATGGACGGCTGGTCCAGGAAGTCGACTCGGCCTGTGTGGAGACGCAGAGTGAGACCAGGCAGAAAACAAAGTATATTACAAATTCAAATTTGTAATATTTCCAATATTTTTACATTATAATAAATAGCTTTATATTATTAATTAATTGGATTACACCAAAACCGATGGTATTAAGGAATTAATTATGCTTTTAAAATGCTTTTATAAGAAGAACAGTTTGTTTTTTGGGTTTAAAGTCCTCCTAGGGGAGATGGTAACTTTGGATCTGAAGGTCATGAGGTCAAATCTCAAGCAAACCAATGATGGATCCCTGAGCAAGGCTACTAACCCTGGAGCTGCTCAGTTTTATGAATGAGATAAATGCAAGTCGCTCTGGATAAATTCCATACATTTATAGCCGTGAATGCCATAACATTAAACACTGATTTTAAAAAAAAAAAAATCCAAAGGTGTCATTTTTTTAGCAAATGGATAATGTTGACAAAACAGTGCTATAACAGGGACCTTCAGGGCATGCCGTTATTGGAACGTAATCATCACATCACACGTCGGCACATAGTCGTGTGAAAGCCAACTCACCCACGAGCACAACGGTGGCTTCAGCGTTTTCCGGGATCTTTTCCAGGAGCTTGAGCTCGTGCTTGGATTTGGATTTGTGCAAGCCCAGCCCTAAAGAACTGTCTTTCTGCAGGGAGATGGAGCACATGTTATATCCTGATTAGGGATGTGTCTGAACACCTGATTATACACCATTAATCACTGCTGCATTGCCACGTTATGTATTATTACATTCTGTATTACAGTCCATAACTACTATACATTCCATCTATCCTGTATCATACAAGCACTCATGTGTGTGTATATACACACATTATATCATTCCTTTGCACAGCTACTATACAGATATATATACCCTAATTTACATACACACACACACACACCATACAGATGTTCCCCACCCTACGAACAAACACTTTACGAACTTTCGCCGATACGAACAAACCTGTCTGCGAAGTAAAATTTATTCGGATTTGGGAGGAAAAAAAAAACAAAAAACAACAAAAAAAAAAAAAACGCACCGCTAGTTAGTCAGGGTAACTTAACGAACGCAGAGCGTAGTGAACAAGTATAATACCCATATAATGCCTACCACCATCCATACAGGTATTAATGACAATATTCCATCATAGGTACAGTACTTACTGTATACATTATTGTATTATTTTACATGGTTTACACATTTGAAATGTATTACTGTTATTGTTTTTTTTTTTTTAGAACTTTTCTTAAATGCACTATTCAGGGATGCAGTTTTTATAGCTTATTTGTTACGAACATAATTCGGAGACATGCATAGACAATAGCGAACAACCTCAATGACTTACGAACAAATTCATACTAGGAACGAACTCTTGGAACGTAACTCGTCCGTAGGGTGGGACCCGTCTCTATATTATCTGTTACTGCACCCACTGAACGCTATTCCCTTACACCTCAGTAATTATTTATAATACTGCTTTTGTAAATTGGCCAATTATGTCCTCCTGGTTAGACGCTAACTGCATTTCATTGCCTCTGTACCTGACACAGTGACCAATGAATCTAATGGAATCTAATCTGATTTGTATAATAATTAACAACGTGATGGAGCGATTTTTAAAAAGCTGTGAATCTCGAGGAAGGTGGCGAGTATCATAGCGTGTATATCGCATTAGACTTGGTATTCAAAGGTCGTAAGTTCAAATTCCAGCCGCACACAACTTCTGGGCTCCTGCGCAAGGCTTCCATAGATGTTCCATAGAAGGCTCCATAGACATTCAGTCAAACGAGATAAACACAGACAATAAAACAGAACTAAACCACACGGCGTACTTCGTTCTTGTCGACGTCGACGAAAAGGTGGGAGTCGGGTTCAGTGGTTCCCATAAGCGGGTCAGCAGCAGAAGGTTCTGTATGGGCAATGTGATTGTTGCTATGGTGATGAGGCATCAGAGAGGTCAGGCTGGCTGTTGAGATGTTCCTGTGGAAAGAACTGTGCTCCTTCCCATCGCTCGGGTGACTGAAATGAGAGAAAGGTTTTGGTCAGGATGGAACTGCAGCGATGGTTTAACACTTTATAACGAACATTGCGCAAGTATACTCCTGCCA
>JACRUU010000017.1:15593206-15935706 GCA_030449085.1 Kryptopterus vitreolus | reverse complement strand
TCGGAAAACGCCACTTCATACTGGGCTTCCAGACCCAGACACATTACAAATGCGTGATAATGCAGCATTACATTAGGGATGCACGTAACCGGGTGGCGAACTCGATGCGTAGAAAAATGGCACGGTATATTAAAAAGTACGTAAGAAGAGGCGACCGATGTGACCCCTGTTAACAATGATCCGATTTAACGAAACAAACCTACCGATATGGTACAGATCGCAAATGATCACTTTACTTAAAACAACCATCCCTTTCACAAATCGATAAACAAACAAATAAACAAACCCAGAATTCCTTTTCCTGTTCTATCTCCAGGAAGACACAGGTCTACCTCTGCCATGATAATCTATATTTTATGCGACTCTCATATTCTACGACATATTGACGTTTACAATTTAGCAAGGAAAAATTGATTCCAAGTATAAAATATGCATCATCATAAAAATCATTGGTCACTTTCTAGCTAAATTATTCAAAAGTATCTACTAATAATTATATCTGAAATAAATACACGCAATTACGTTACAAAAAAAATCTTGCTTCTGATGCTTACTTCAATAATTATTAATTCAATAAATGACATTGTTAACTGTTATGCCGGTACACAGGTACGATTTTCATACAAATAAAGATGTAGTGGCCAACGGCGAAGCCTAGATGGAGACAAACTATTTACTTGAGGTATGTTGAGCACGGTTTAATTCGTGTACAAACACTTGTATGTAAATAAAGCACCTGTGAAATAGGATGCAGCTGATAGCAAGAGGTTCCTCTCCTAACGAAGCTACAGGGTTTGGATGGTATTAGTAAATACACTGACCGTATATGTGCAGGATAGCTGAACCTGAAAACCTCTATGACCATTTTCGCTTCGCCATCCTTGATATGCCGTGTTAAGAACACTGATCTGCTCGAGGACAAGAACGACTCGCTGTCAGCCCAGACACTGACTGTGACTCAGCACTCTGAATGCAGCTTAGTCATGCATACCAATGCAAGAGGAATTCCTAAAATATTCAGTCACGGTGCATTTTTTTCCCTCCGAACCATGGAGTTACGCTGAGAACATCCAGTGCACCGTCGGGGTAAATTAATCGGAGATGCGGGATGCTTTAAATGACGGGCTTTCATTACGGGAAAGCGCCTCTAATGGGCCTTGAAGTTTGATAATACAGATAAAGCGGGCACCGTTACATCACGGCGCTCAAATGGCAGCCGTCCGTGATAAGGGACGGAAGAGTAATTGTGCTTGACAATGAGATTATCAGTGAAGAGCGACGCATTATGACACAAGGTCTCACTGATGACACATTAAGAACACAGTAAGACAAATTGGGGGAGGGGGGTGTAGCCCAGTGTTTTACGGAGCTGGGTACTGATGGGAAGGTTGGGGGTTCAAGCCCCAGTATCACCAAACTGCCACCTTGAGCTGTATCATGGCCGACCCTGTGCTCTGACCCTAGCTTCTAAACAAGCTGGGATATGCGAATAAACAGTTCCACTGTGCTGTAATGTATATGTGATAAATAAATGCTATTCTATAAAAATAAATAAATTATATATATATAAATAATATAATATCGAAATATACAAAGCGGCATGTAAATATACGTTACAAAATCAGTAATTTTGTAACATGCCAACAGATGGCAGCACAAAAAGCGGCACGCATAGTCACAGGGAGCACTGGCCTTTATCCTATTTCCTCATTTCCTACATGCGAATTTCTTGCTGAAAACATCTCTTTTCCGCAGCCACCCCAAATCTCCACGTTTGGCTCCTGTGGACTTCTTCCTGAAGCTCGCCGTTGCAAAAGTAGACTTCCACGATGCAATCCAGAAGTTTGCAAAAGTGTATACGATAACAAGTAAAGTACTTTCCGGTAAACAGAGCCTATGACATGACATCTAGTGATATCAGTATGCATCATCGCCTACACACTCTGGGCTAGGAAAAACTGAGCCTCGTTTCTTCTTAAACACTCTATTCGTATTACAACCAAATATACTATTCCGGGGGAGGTGGTAGCTCAGTGGTTAAGGCTTTGGAGTCCCAGTCGAGCTGCCACTATTGTGCCCTTGAGCAAGACCCTTAACCCACAATTATTCATTCTGCCCCAGCTGTTAGGGTTGCACAAGCCGGTGCATTCCCAAGCCCGGATACATGGGGAGGGTTGCATTAGGAAGGGAATCCAGCGTAAAAAAGGCACCAAATCTAATATGTGGACCATCCGCTCAGGAAAAGAGAAAATACTACTACATATTATTCTGTTCCACTTGGCACTCTTGAAGTGGTTAACAAATAATATCTTGTCTTTTGTTTTTTGTTTTTTAAGTCCGTGAAGGATTCAGGTTTGTATGGTTAATGAAGACCAGGATTCCTTTTAAATCTGACAAAACTGGATGCTTAAAAAAAAAAGAAAAATCTCAAGCCCTGTATCTAGTCTCTGATCAAATGAGCCATGTTCAGCTATATCACTTACATAAACACATGTGATTGGATCAGTGACAGTGTAAGATGTTCTCCAGAAGCTGGTGGATGTTTACAACGCTTTTTTGATTTTGGCATCGAGACATTTTGTTTTGTTTTTTTCCATGGCTGATCCCAGGGGGTTGACGACCCTAGCTCTAAAGAAACAAACCCGGTATGGGTTGGCATCGAGCAGCACTCGTTCTCATCGTTTCCCGAGATGTTTTTCAAAACGCTCCCCCACCTTTGCACCCCAATCCAAAACGTACAAAGCTTGTGTATTGGGTTACGCTTTCCCACAGAAACTGTGCTGCTTTCAGTGTTGTTCTGGACACTATTTTAATATTGGGCACAAAGCTCATCCTAATAGAGGCGATCGCGTTACACTTGAGACAACGGCCTCGGTGGAAAACATCCCCAGCTGAAGCCTTTTCTTCGCCGTGGCCTTTATTACCGCCACGCTGAACTCCGGCGTAATCTGGAGAGATCAGCGTTCTAAGAAGAGACCTTTAAAAACCTGAAATGACGTCGGTCGGGAAGCCGCGAGTGATTGAAAGCACAGGGTGTTTCCGCCCGACGAGATAATCTCGGTAACCCGAGATGCGGGATCGCGATGAGAACCCTGGTACGGTGATGTGGCGAAGCTGACCACAGAGTCATCCTGCTGCCGCACCTAAATATCTGTTTAGCTGAACAAGCTTATAAGCCGTCCTCAATGAAGAATTAAAGGGTGGTCAGGATTCCTAAAATGGTCTCGGGTAAGTGCACAGAAGCCGGGAAGGAAGTAATCTTGATTGTTGCTACCGAAAGGTGCAGCTGTTGCAGTGAAATTACAGATGATTTGTCTGAGGAACCTGTCATTGAAAGATTGCATCATATAAAGCTTCGTGGGTTGCTATAATACTCACCTTGACACAAGTCCATGACGTCATGCCAAGACTAACAGAGTGGGAGAAACGCAAGTCGCCTCAAAGAACAACTTGGATGAAAGATGATAGTGTCTGGTAAAGTCTTGATAATCCACTACCCACATAAGCACGACTGTCCTGACATATCCTGAAGGTGTGGTAATGAATTACGAACAGGCTGAGTCTATATACACAATATATAGTGAGTATTCTCAAACACTTCCACTTGCTGACAAAGAAACCTATATAACACATGTTAAGGCCATGGTTTTTGGCAGCGTTTGCTCCTGGCAACCTACTGGTATGTGACGTCACAAAAGCATCTCGAGCTAGTGAAACATTATATGGCTCCGGCTACATACTTAATATGTTCTTCCAGCTGCAAAACAGTTCTGGGAAAGCGCCCCAATCCTCCCGTCCCCATAGTAACAAGAAGCCTAATTATCCCAGATGCGATGTGTTGAGGGACCAAACAGCCAGACGTTTCAGACCGTCAAGCACCGGAGTCGCATCCACGAGCGTACACACGCTGCAGAGATTACTCGGGTTAAACCAAAGCCGCTTTTAATACGTAAAGCTGTGCTGGAATGCTGGCGTGGAGAGCAGTTGCAACATAGCATGTGCACCGACCTAATGTTTGTCACTAGGGCAACAAAGGTTTGTCACTAGGGCAGATTCAGGGGAATTTTCAGGCATGTTATACGTTTGTTATACGTCTCCTACATTTAACATATCATCATTTACTATTGTTCCGGTTTCACCCCAATTACATCTCTTGTATTTTACATATATTTCTGCTGCCCGGACATTATCTACCCCATCTTTATAGTAGCATACTTTATACTGCAATAATATATTACACCAGGGGGGGGCAATTATATTTTCCAAAGGGCCATATGAGAAACCTGAGGTGTGTTCGTGGGCCGAACCAACAATAACGTTGAACGTAACTTATGTTTAATATGAATTTTTTCCTCTTGTAAAGAGTGTTAAATATCATCATGTTCAATAGGCTACCCACTATCCTTAAGAATAAGGATATTCTATTTAAGGAAAAGAAACAACAAAAAAATGGCTGTATTTTTCCTTCATTTTTAACACGTAAGCGTTGCTGTGTGGTTATATATTCTTCTCGTGCGGCAAAGAAGCCAAAGCAGTTCAGCGGGCCGGATTAAAAGGACCAAGGGGCCGGATGTGGCCCCCGGGCCGTAGTTTGCCCACCCCTGTATTACACTGTGATGACATGTCCTGTCCATCATATACACTTACACCTCTCACAGGAGATTTCTTTACAACTGTTTACTGACAAAAGAACTGTTTACTCACTAAAGAAGCTTTTATGCTTACCTAATTTAAATATATATATATATTAAAAGTTGTATTTTGATGAGGGGCACGGGGGCTTAGTGGTTAGCACGGTCGCCTCACACCACCGGGGTCCGGGTTCGATTCCCGTCTCGGCCGTGTGGAGTTTGCGTGTTCTCCTCGTGCCTCAGGGGGTTTTTCTCTGGGTTTCCCCCGGTCCAAAAACATGCACTGGTAGGTTGATTGGCACCTTGGAAAATTGTCCCTAGTGTATGAATGTGAGTGTGTGTGTGTGTGTGTGTGTGTGTGTGTGTGTGCCCTGCGATGAGTTGGCATTACATCCAGGGTGTATCCTGCCTTAATGCCCATAGACGCCTGAGATAGGCACAGGCTCCCCGTGACCCGAGGGAAGATCGGATAAAGCGATTTTTTAAATTGGTAGAAGATGAATGAATGAATGAATTTTGATGTGCATATAGTTTGTCTTCACAGATCGTTCTTGTTTGCAATTTTAGCAATAAAAATGTTTCTAAAAAGGATACAAATGACTTGTTTTTTTGAGAGATTTTATCTTTTATATTTATTAATACTCTAATAAACAGAAAGAACTTTTCATCCATTCATTAAGGAAGCGACACTATCCCTGACCTACTGGGTTAGTATAGGTTCTCTCCATCGTTCTTTTGAACTCTTCGGCAAAAAGATTTGATATAACAGAGTAAAAAGGTAAGGTCTCACATGACCTCACATGACCATCACCCTTCGCCAGGTACCTGTTATATGTTGGATAGTGGGCGTAAGAAGCCAAACAGGGGAGAAACTCTATGTGACGTGTAACTTACCGAGTCATACCTATAATTAGCACGATTCTTCCCAGAGATATCATTTAGGTAAGGAAAAATCTGTGGTTTAACCACAAGGAACAATTAAATAGGCAATTTCCTATTTAAATAACCGGATTAAACAGCGCGATTGCTGCTACGCGTCAATAAGAGCGCTGCATGAAATGATATCCGAACAGATGGTGTTTCACCAGGTACAGTAAAGCGTGACATAAATATACGGTTAAAACGGTTAAATACAGGGACTCACAAAGGGTCCGGACAGTCCTGCAGTGGCGATAGTGTCTCCATTATCCTGAGAGTCACTCATGGCTTGGTGCGTTGTATTCGCTGTGCGTCTCGGGGATTTCTTCGCGTTAGCCTTTTTCTCTTTTGCTCAGACTCAGCTGGGAGGTTTTGGACAGCATAACCTGACAACACAACACAAACACTGAGTGATCTGCAGAATGGAAAGGAAGAAAATTTGTTAGCGGGAACAAAAGTCTACACCAAAAAGACCTTGAAACCATTCAAAAGTGAGGTTGAAGCCGGAGTCGGTGCTTTTTCACGGTGCATTCGCTTTCTGCTTCGAAAGGCCTTGTGTCGAATGTACAAACAAAACGACGCTGAGATTCTCTGAAGAATTATGAAGAAAGCCGACCCGAGCTTTACGTGTGGTAACGTACTGCGTCGCAATCATTTGTCTTTTGAAGCTGAGCGAATATGAAATCGGCCCCGAGGTCAAATTTAGGCAAGAGAAAGCAGAAAAATGAGCACTTGCAAAATCCCTTGTGTGCTCTCGCAGTAGCTTTCTAGCACACAAACAACATCAGGCACACATTTAGGTACAAAGAAAGCCAACACGCACAATAGAGGTCAATAGAGCGCTCGACAAAAGTCTGATATGCACCTGAATGCTTTGAGAACGCACAGTAATTACTAGCATCGTGCCTCTACGAAGTTTCAGGATATAACCCCGGGCCGTTCACGTGCCGACGTAGACATGCGGCGATGTTTATCATCGATCAATCTCTGCTTCAAATTCATGTTTTTTTCACCAGTCACAGAGAATTTTCTCGGGTTTCTGCACAGTTTCTCAGATTCACTTCCCCTAACTCCACACCTACAGTGTCATTTCAGAACTTCTCTTTGTTTTAGGACCAACTTCTTAATTTTGATGCTGCTTTATGAACGTGACAGCAAGTGAGGTCTCTATAGAGAGGAAAAACTAAGATCAGAGTGAAATCAGTGGACATGGCATCCGGACAGCACTTAACAACCCAAATGAGGATGGGTTCTCTGTTGAGTCTGGCTCCTCTCAAGGTTTCTTCCTGCTCTCAGGGAGTTCTTCCTTGCCACCGTCGCTTCGGCTTGCTCAACAAGAAACAATCAGGGTCAAACTGATTTTCATTTTTCACACATAGTATTATGTAATTAGCTGTTTTGAGACGTATGACAAATTGTAAAAAGCGTTCTACAAATAAAATTGAATTGAATATACGATGTGCACCAGCAACACAAATGTGTGTAAATGTGTTTCAAGTAGGGCTGTCAATAGAGTGAAAGATTTATTCGCGATTAATCGCATGCTTGCCACGAGTTAACTACTGATTAATCTCATTTTTAATCGTACATGTACCATAAAGGAATACTTTTCACATTTCGAATACTCCAACTGTAACCGATGTTATACACTTATACATGTCACTCAAAATGTCTCTTTTTAATAAAACGATTCATTATTTAATGTTCATTTCAAATTTTAATATTAAGTTCTTGTTCGTTTCAACGTTAATTTTTTAACGCGTGTTTTAATTGTTAAATATGGTACGTGACTCCTTTAAGAATTCTGCTCCGGTTATGTTGCTTACTTGGTGATGCGTTTAGATTACACGCGCTAATATAGCGGCTAGTGTTGTGAATGCGCAGCTAGTAGGCGTAATTCAGGGAAGTTACTCATCCGCTTCGAAAGAGTGCGAGTTTCGAGATATTCTCAGAATGATAAACTCTATTTACGACCAAACTGAGCAGAAAAGCATCTCACGACCTTGAGATGACGATTATTGATGGGGTGAGATTTTCCTGTCAGCTCAAATCGGTCGACCCTTGTTTCTCCAACCATCATTCATCACTATTAAACGACATTTATTAGACTGTTAAAATAATGGATAGAAACGTCCCCCAAAAATGAGTCATTCCTAGTGGGTTTGATGTTATCTGGGGCTACTTTGCAATGTCAGAAAGCCTAATATTCAACCGGCAAAGATTTACTATCCATTATAAGTTATGACAAAAGAAAGAAAAGTAGAATGCGATGCTATATTTGTAACTCTTCCAAAAAAAAAAAAAAAAACAGCTGACTCATCCATAGTTCTGAGGACAAGCCCGAGTCAGTGTTGTTTTGATCTCCTGTATAATGGCCTAATGTCGCTTTCCAGTCTGGGACCTGCAACGTGATAGAGGACGAGAGAGTCACATTCCTCGCACTCACCGTCCCGAATCAAAGCTTCTTTAAACCGGCACAGCGGTCTGACCTGGCTGCAGCTGCTCGCATATTTTAGTCGGCGGCTTTTTGCTGGCAGAATAAGCAGAATTCGGATGAAGTTGAGCAGTTTTTTTTGGGGGGGGGTTAGAAAACGAAGCGCTGTGGACGTTTCTCTTGCACGTCGCTAAACTATTTTCCCATATCCGCTGGACAGAAAGGTGGAGCTTTTATTAGAAATACGAATCTGTGGAAACATTTAACAAGTACCTGATCCAGCAGAGGTGACAGTACAGGGCTGGACATATTGAGAGAAAATCATACCAACAGCATAGAAGTCCATACTTTCTCAAAACGAAAGTAAAGAGGAGGGGGAAAAAAACAAATAAACAAACAAACAAACAAACAAAAAAAACTCACCTTTAAGTGCTTACTGCAGGAAGCCTACAGCCACAGCGGTCATTGTAGTGCGATGGCAAGCCAACTGTAATCCCGTTCAGGCATGGAGCAAGAGAGAAAAAGCAAGAGAGAGAGAGAGAGAGAGAGAGGGTGGGGCAGACAGAGAGGAGAAAAGAATGTGATTGGAGAAGAGTGGTGTTTTCTCATCTCGTGTCATTCCCTGCCTCTACACCATACCCCCGCATTCCCACACTCAACCCCTACCCTATCTGACACACATGCACATGCACACTGCTCACTCAACACACACACACACACACACACACACCCACACACACACACACAATTAGGCTTCCTCCTTCTGACAGACATGTGACTACATGACTCGGCTTCAGGCTTTAAACTCTTCAAAGCTCTCCATACACACACCACACACACACACACACACACACACACACACACACACACACACACACACACACACACACACACACACACACACACACAATGCAAGTATCCTAATGTCAAATCTGATACTCTCTTCACGCATGCATGCACAACGGACTGTGTATTACTGACCACCTAACAAGTAAATAGGAAAAGAAATAAAACATGCAAAGGGCATTTTGGGTAAAGCCGGTATATCTATACCCTTTTTCACATCTTCCCCAACCCTTGACTTAACTTTAGCGCTCTATTAACATTATTACGGACTGGCGTTTCGACCGTACGCAATCCTAGATTATCCTACTTAGCCCGGGCGTCTAGCAGGACCATTATGTACGATTATGCGGTGAACGATTGTTCCCAGAAAAGATGGTACTCGATGTTCACCGTATGTAGAGGCATCGTGCCTGTTATCGACAGAACTTATCGGGACGTTCGAGGAAGGACAGAAAGCTGTCGTATCTGCAGAGGGGGGGAAAAAAAAGGGAAAAAAAAGACGTAATATCAAGGAGCCTTCTGACGTTACGAAGGCTCCATGTGACGTTCTGAAGTTTCGAAGGCTCCACGTGATCCTTATCACGCTACTTGCGCGTTTACAAAATCACAACAAAGATATTGATACTGTCTCTAACGGGAGACACACACACACACACACACACACACACACACAAAACACACATGTGGACAGAAATACAACTTTTCCAGCCATAACTGTTACTATACACAATTATACACACACACACACACAATATACACAATTGTATATATGTCTTTTTTTATACTGTATTAGAGTTGGGAATACGG
This sequence comes from Kryptopterus vitreolus, assembly GCA_030449085.1. Classification (NCBI taxonomy): domain Eukaryota; kingdom Metazoa; phylum Chordata; class Actinopteri; order Siluriformes; family Siluridae; genus Kryptopterus; species Kryptopterus vitreolus. Next base: position 15,926,070 of record JACRUU010000017.1, on the reverse strand, counting down.
TATATAAATATAGCCTATCTTTAACAGTTTTTAACAGCACCACAGACATCTCATTAGCCGTGCTGCTTCCTTTAGTTTAGACACATTTTACAGCAGGCTTTGGATTGTTGAACATCTGAAATGGCAAAAGAATTTCCATATGACTGATGAAAGCACACCCCTTTCAGAAACAAGCTCCTGGGAAGCGGCGTCATGTTGTATTTCGTATTTTGCAAGTGTAATGAGGGGCGGGAGGCGGAGACCTACGGACGCTCGCTGTCAAACTGAGGTGATACCGTAAAATCGACTTTCAGATTAATCGATAATGAAGATTTCTCAACCAGCTCTAACTGTAGCACACAATTTTCATTTCACTTGAATGACGAGACACGACATCATGGAATGGAAGACCCTGAGTGGCCTGCGATAAAATCCTGACTTCAACCTCAACCTACAGAAGCTTAAATGACACCAAAACCTGATTTACGACCGTAATAATGGCACACATGTCCCCAGCAACACTCGAACATTTAGCGGAACATCCTTCCTGAAGATGTCGATTAGTACATCAAATGTGGACTAAAATGTGGAACGGAGTCGTCCAAAAACCCGCCTCTATATTGCGTGAATATATTTCCGTGTTGTGTTTATTTGCAATACAACAGCACTCAAAGCTTTTTTTTCCCCCGTTAGACAGCATAAAAATGACCTCCCTGCACTTTCTATATTTGGTGAGAAGTATTTTTATGGAGCTGCCAGTAATGGAAGAATGTATAATATTTACACATGACGCCTTGTGCATCCGAGGTCTTATTCGCAACATGTTTACTTGCAGGCTCGAGTTTCGCCTTTGCGGCTTTCACATACAAATAAACCGGTCTGACGGGCGGACGTAAATGTTTTCATATGAAGCCGATCCATATTTTGGTGGACCAGAGGAAACACTGATTGGTGTAGAAGACTGAAAGCTCAAATCCTGATTTAGAGCCCGAGAATAGATCTGAGCGTTATGCTATATAAATTTAATCAGTTTTTTTTTTTTGACAAAATTGGATCTTAGATACCGTGTGGAAAATGCTATTTGTACCTGTTTTTAGTCAGTTGAGCAATATGGTTGTGTTTGAGTAATTTTGTGTAAATTAGTCGTGCCGATTCCTTTATTTGCCACAAACTTTAGACAAATTTTACAAATTTTGAAAGTCCCAAACAGCGAAGCGTTTCCGTACGACTAATGAAACCCCGACCCCTCCTAGATACGAGTTCTTCGTAGTCGTCAGAGCGCGCCGCTATGTTGTAGCGAATTTTGCATTTAGCACATGTAATGCGGGACGGGAGGCGGAGAACTACGGAAGCTCGCTGCGCCAAAACCGAGGTGAAATCATAAAAATCGATTTTTGTATTTTTAACATCGACATAAACCCTAAAGTTGAATGAATCGACAATGACGATTTATCGCCCTGCGGTATGTTTATTCAGTAAACCTGGACACAAGTGGATTCAGTTGCAGAGTAAATTGACCAAGTGTGACCAAACAAGAAAAACAATGATGAACCAGGTTAGAAAAGATTTTGTGTATGCTCCCGTTAGACGCCACCACAGCAGATCATCCGTTTCCATCCCGTCCTTCAAACCCACTACCTGCATGTCTTCCATCACCACACCTATAAAACCCCATCCCTCATCTACACCCGACCAAACCATCTCACTCTATCCTCCCTCACAACAACATGCGCCGTCCTTCTAATAAACTTGTTTCCAGTCCTGTCCATCCTCATCAATCTCAATCTCAATATCTTCAACTCTGCCACCTACAGCTCCGCCTCCTGTCTTCTTGACAACGCCGTACGTCGCAGGTCTGTGTTTTTATTTACTACACAACAATTGATTGATTTCTACATTACAAAACTAAAAGCAAGTCACATTGTTGGCCTTTCACAGGAAAAAATGTTGGGTAGTTTTTAAATCATGCAAATTGTTTGAAATGTGACTTATCTTATTTACTAAACACAGGTTTTAGTAACGCACGGTTTACCAAAGTGAAGTGCGGCTGGCCAGTGGTCATAAATTTGCTTCCTTGCTGCACTTGAGCCCACCTGACCCAATCAGATTTGCTGATGAATCTCGACCAATCAGTTGCCCCATCATTATTTCGTATCTTTTTTGTAAATAAATATGTTTATGACATTTTGAGAATAATAACACAGGATATCAATACAGAAGAACAGAAATTTTGTAGCTTTTTAGGGGGAAAATAAAACATTTTAAAACAAGCAAATACAACATGTGGTATACCTTTAGCATTTAAATATCTGTGGTTCAGCCGGCTTCAAATACATGTACATAAATTGAAGGGAGGGGGGGGGCATTTTGTGGCAATAGCCCAAATATATAACATTTTGTTCTGACCGAATCTATTTTGGCCCCAGGAGGCCAACGACCTTCTTAGCTTCTGAGTAAGTCAGTGAAGGAGAGAAACACTGGTGTGGAGTGAAAAACTCCAAAGTTAGGTCCAGGCACAGACATCGGTGAAGATGTCCTTTTAAGAGTCATTATTTCAGGGTTTTAAGTTAAAGCAGCGCTCTACGCTCCCTGGGTTTAAATTATGGCCTGGTTTTACAAACATTCCAGAGATTTGACCGGTCGTAAAAACGTAATACAAGGGCAGCAACAGTGCGCCGAGAGGAAAGAGGGGAAAAAACTTGACTACATCATTATTTGGCCAAGATCTCCCGCATAAGCATTACAAACAAGCGGGATTGAAAGGGACGTCTACAAAGAAGCCAATCAATTAAATATGTTGTGTACCCAGCTGAAGAGTCAGGCCACACAAAGAACCTATTTTTAGCTGCAGGCACAAGTCCAGCTCCGGAGGGGCAAAGTCAAGCACAATGTGGTGATTTCCTTGCTCAAAGATATCGACTAAACATGGTAATGATCTCATGTGTTTGAATTATATAGTGTCTCAGAGAAGAACGGTCGCTCATTTGTACCAGTTCTTCACGATCAGGCATCAACGTAGCAACGTGTGCTTTTCTATCATCCTCCACTTTTTCTTTTTGAAAAGAGTTTGACTGTGTGACTTGTGTGAAGAGTGTGACTGTGAGAATTTGCTCATTCAGCTGAAAGAGTATTTGGGAACTGATGTTGAATGACTCCTGGGGTACCAGCTGATCCCATAATTGTTCAGTCGGGCCGAGATCAAGGTTTTATGGAGTTCGCAGAAACAAAACGGTCATGCTGGAATAGGTAATTAAAGTAGATTTTACTTCCTGTTAAGAACGTTTGAACTGATTCGATTATATCTAAATTCTGATTATATCTAAATAATGTGCTTCCAAAGCAAAATTCTACCCACAGAATGCATCCTTTACCAGGAAAAGGAAAAAGGATTAGCAATGTTGAAGAAGTTTGATTCCTTCAATCTTTTAAAAATGTTGTTAGTTGGTGTGACTACACTAAATGTGCCTTGGCCAGAATGACATTCAGGGGCTCAAGTGTTCCTGGGACAGGCTCTGGACCGACTGCAACTACAGGACAAATCTGTTACCAAATAGTGAAGGTTTAACCTGAATACAGCAGCTCCTGATGATATAACAGATGGATAGATCGATGGATGGATGGATGGGCAGAAGTCCTCCATAAAGGTCTTAAGGATAGTGGAAGGGACTGGGTCCAGATAGTCTCTTTACAACAAGGGGTGATCTGATAAAGACTTGGACGACTTAATGACAATAAAAATGACACACAGGTGAATGAAAGGATAGACATATGGAAGAATTATCTTCCATATGTCTATCCTTTCATTCACCTGTGTGTCATTTTTATTGTCATTAAGTCGTCCAAGTCTTTATCAGATCACCCCTTGTTGTAAAGAAAAAAAAATAAGACAAATAGATGATTGCATGGACGGATGGATGCAAAGGGCCAATGATGGAGAAAACAAACAGAAGACTGGATGGATGGATGGATGGATGTATATGTGAGTGAATAGATAGGTGGATGGACAGGAGAGATGATGAATGACAGATGACTGGATGGATGAATGACAGGAAGATGATTGAATGGATGAAAAAGGGGTGGATGACGTATGGATGGATTACAGATAGATGAGTGGATTGATGGCTGGATGACAGATGAGTAAATGGATGGATGGATGAATAGATAAATGGATGGCCGGATGATGGAATGAATGGGTGAATGGATGGACGATGTCAGACACAGGACTAACTGGATGGATGAATGGCAAGTGAAGGGATGGATGGATTACTGATAGATGAATGGATGGATGACTGAATGAACTGGTGAGTGAATGGATGGATGATGTCACAGATGCATGGCTGACTGGATGAATGGATGAATAGGCAAGTGAAGAGATGGATGGATTACAGATAGATGAATGTATGGATGATATCAGACAGATGGATGTTTGACAATGTATAGATGGATGAATAGGCAAGTGAAGGGATGGATGGATTACAGGTAGATGAATGGCTGGCGGAATGAACGGGTGAGTGAATGGATGGATGATGACAGACGGATGACTGACTGGATAGATGGATGGATGGATGAATAGGCGATTGAGTAGCTGGATGGATGAATAGGTGACTGGATGGATGAATGAATAGGTGAGAGATAAATGACTGCTCACTGAAGGCCAACAAGATGTCACAAGATGAGTGTGTGGTGGAAACCCATTATGAAAGAAAGTCGCTTGTTTTCCTCCATTGTCCTCATCCATCCATCCATCCATGAGCACCCTAATATATCTGCATGTTTCTAAATATTCTATTTTAGTTTTTATTCGCTGGAACGTTCCTGCTGAATGTCTACACACAGCGTCTGTCAAGTACACAAGTCTGACTCAAACTCTCGAGGCTGAAAATAAACTCAGGATTTATATCAGTCACACAACATCTATGATTCAGGCGAACTAATGACCAACCTCCTCCTACCACCAGGAGGGGAAACGGAAAGTACACAACATATGTCATGTCTTTATCTATTACTCCTCCATAGACACCGGTACAACTTCCAGTGCAGGAGGATCTTCTACACATATGTAGGAGACATTGTAGCACTTTTGTACACATAATATACATAGCTCATGTTACCTGTAGGTCATATTTCTCTACATATAAAGTGCCTGATAATTGACTTTTTTCCTCAAATAGTGTGTACACACACACACACACACACACACAAGCTTCTGCACATATTTGTACACTGCTGTAATTGGGCGCACTATTATTATTCATCAAACACACTTCCTAAAACATCATCAGCTATACTTAGAGCACTAAATCGCGGTTTTAAAACAACAATGCAACATCACCACCTCATCTCTCATCACACACACACACACACACACACACACACACACACACACACACCCTTGGTTGCGATAATCACAAACAGCAGACAGACTGATCCCATACTGACCGTGAAAGCAAAAGCAGCTGTCTGTATCCGTCCGTAGTGTTGAAACTCCAGCCTTTTCCGTCCAGGGATGCTTTTTTTTTTGTTAAAACCTAAATCTTTTCTAGGAAACTAAAAAAAAGGGGGGCCCTGGTTTTTTAAACGCACAACCGAGCCAAGAAAAATGCACGAATGGAGGAAGAAAAAGTAAACGTGGCCGGTTGAGGGGTCGGGCTTCAGTGCTGCGTGTCGTTTGGTTGCGTGCTACACAGGCAACACGTGGAGCCGAATCCTGGGCTGGATTAGGACGCTACAGCTAGCTATTCCGCATCATTACAAAACCCGATTCGTTAGCGTTTGGACGGAAAATCCGGAACAAACGGTCCGAATATTGTCCGAACTGCCGTCAAAATACATGAAGCGCCTGGTATTTGCCGTGCTGCTGCGAGCCGGCTGTGTGAACCGGCTAAGTGAGAGTCTGAGGGAGCGCCTGAGGGAGGCTGTACACTACCGCAAGCCTACTCCCCAATCGTGTCTATACCCGCTACAACTGTAAACATTCTATATCCTTTCCGTTTATAGATCCCCAGTAAGACAAATCAATAAAAAATGCTCTATTTAATTAACTATTTCAGTGTTTAGGTTTAAGGAGTAAACCGAAAACAACATCCTGCAATACACCGAAGGGCGATAAACATCTCACAAACAACAATTGTGATTTTTAGTACGAAATAAAACTCTCCAGAAAGTTTTGTTGTAAGTTATTCTATTTTCACTGAGTAATTTTACTAATAGAAGCAACTTTTACCCCCTACAACAAACAACAATATGGTTTGTTTGGGGTTTTTTTTTTGGTTTGTTTGTTGGTTTGTGGGAACACAAGCTGGCCCATAAAAACACTACAATACAGCAACAATACAGTACAATACAGTAAAAACAAACTGACTGAAAAGTGACACACTTATTTATTTACAGTCAGTCAGCAATGAATATTTGTTTGTTTGTTTTTTACGTGATCTAAAGTGATTTCCTTTAATTATATTTGTCCACTGAACATTTTTCTTGGAAGATTGTTTTACTACTTGTTTAGTGCATCTCTGATCCTACGACCAATACGAGTAAAATACTCAACTTCCAATCAGATCCTCTTATTTATTGTGAATAAACAGAAACAAAGGGCTCAAAAGAGTAATAAATATTAAGAAGCTTTTGATGGTCTTAGAAACAAACCCTTATCAAAAAATGAGCGAGAATTCAACAAATTCTGAGATCGCTCTTGTGCAAACATTTCACCTTGGAAAAAAAAAGAAAATTTATTTATTCTGGCTTCTTGAATACAAAGGTGAAATCTTGGTAATGACTAAATATGTTTGGTGGATGAAGCTTAAAACTAAGATGTATATACTCTTGGATTGTTATTTCCTCATTATTCATATTTGTGCTTCAATGTGTGCTGTTAAAGAATAAAAGGTTACATAAATTATCACCAAATCTAATGGTTTCACTTATGAATATCTCAATACAACATCAGCTGTTAACCATGAAAACATTACTAATTGGTTTAGATTAAATCATTATCATCAAACAGTAGAATCCACTGTGATACGTTACTGGTATCTGGCTGTGTAATGGTCCCTATTGGTCTTTACTTTCAATGGACGCCTTCATATGATATACAATGTGCCAAAAGTTATTTTTATCCACTAAACCTGACAAGAGGGACCATTACAGAGTTTTCCCCATTACTGAAGACTCTAACACTGTCTTTTAGAGGTACCAAACTGTACATTCCCTTATAGGTAGGCTGTTTTGTAGCACCAATGGAATGTACAATCTTTTACCTCCAGAATTAGACAAGATACACAGTTTTAAAAGTCATGTTACTGAGTAAAACATATATAGTAAAGGCATTAAAGATGTACCATTGTTTTCTTTGTCACATTCCAGGTAATCTTACCTTGCTTCGGCCATCTTGGATGAATCTGGGTTGGAAATGTATGAGGCAGTGCACACTGTAAGGTTTCCTACCGGGAGAAAAGGTCAGGTCCTTGAAGAGAGCAGACTTTGTTGGAGAAGGACCAGGATTTGGAATCAGACCTGGTGTCGTACAGTGCTGGTGTGTTTTCACAGGGTGCTCTTAGAAAAGCTGGTTAAGCCTTGATCAGGGGACACTTTATAAAGAGCAGCATGGCTTGTGTATGTGTGTTTGAGCGCGTGTACATATTGTGCTTGTCTACGTGTGTTAATTGGTCAGCTTTTAAATCCCCAGGGAATCAGGAGAGAGGCCGAGGGAGCAACAACAACAGCGAAGTCACATTGCCGAAGTTTGGCAGCAAACAGATTAGCCTTTAATTTCACAAACTATTATGTCATTGTGGATCTGTGCATGCCTGGTTACACACTAAGTAATACCCGCATGTGTGTGTGTGTGTGTGTGTGTGTGTGTGTATCGGTCACATGATATCCTTGCAAAAATGCTTTTTTCCCCCTTTGTTCCTTAATATAAAAATCAGCAAAAAAGAGACAGCATGGATCTGTACAGGTCCTGCTTATGTAGCATAAAACATGCTGTTATTTTAACCCCCGAAGTCTTTTCCTGCCATTGTGATTCGTATTTGTGTGTCTCTTGTCTGACATTATTCTTTTCTATTCGGCTTTAGTTCCTCAACAGTATTAAAACATGCATTTTCGCATTTTCTTTAATTAAAGTGCATGTTATAATACAGTATCACTTATTGCATATTTATAAAAAAAAAAAACAACACAAACCCTGTTGATATTTTTTACTTGTGTTGCTCAAGCAATACAGCAAATCCTAACGACCTTGAACATTCAACGTTATCGACACACCTCTTTTCTCCTCCTTGTAGAGTGTCATTACGGCTAAATCGTTCCCACGACGAAAACCCTGAACGATGCCGAACAGGAGCGCATGGACTGTGGGAACCCCGGATACGTTTTACTCTCATTAATTATTGTTTGATGACAATTACACTAAATAATCCCCAAATAAAACCAATAATTAACTCGTGCCGGAGGAGCATCGGCACGGAACGTCACAGGAAAACAGTGGGTCAAAAGTACTGCGGGGCTGAGAAAAGCTCATTGGATTAACATTTCGAAAGCTACAGGACGAATGAAAAGCTGATTTGTTTACGGCGGGACGTTATGGCAATTCAACACGCAGCTTGGGCTTCGTGCCTCGGTTCAGTGCATATAAGCACATACGACGAGCTATAGGGTGACGGATGCTGCAACACAATGTGTGTTTTTTTTAATATTAATTTGACTTATTACAGATCTCCATAAGGCCACATTTAGAGTACAGCAGATTTATATTCACAGCACTTACAAGTTTACTTCAAAGCTTTTCATGAATAGTGTTTGTGTCTAAAAGGCGTACAGCTAAAGTTTTCCAAGGCACTCTTTTTTTTTTAACCGCTCAGGATTCAAGACCACAACATTTTTTGTTGTTAACGGCGCAGGCTGCTTAGACTCGCAAGTGAGGCCGAATACAATCCCAGCTGAGGCCTTTACTTAAACACCCAGAGGCTCTCAGGCAGTGCTAGGAATTAACCTCTTTGTTTTGCTTTCGGAGGACGTGGTGGTGAAAGACGGGGGTCCATGATGTGCCTCTGAACACGTGTGCTTTTTAAACACCCCATTCCACATAACATCCTTGTCTCTTCTAGGAAGATGTACTGCTAGAATTTAGAGCGGCGCTTTTGTACTCATTCAGCCAATTAGTAAAGTCAGGTAGTGGTGTGTGTGTAAGGAGACCTGTGGCGCATACTAATTCATCCCAAAGGTGCTCAATAGAGCTTTATTTAACTTCAAGCATAGAGACGCTTTTTGTGCACAGGGACGCTGTTAGGTGGGAGTGAGGAACAGGGAAAAGTCACTGCTAAAATACAATTCAATACAATTTCTGGTTTGTGGTAGCAGAACCACACATCATCTGGTTTGGGGAAGAACCACACATGGCTGAAAAAAGTCAGGTGTCCCCCAGTGTATGACAAGAAGGACCCGGACTCCATTGCATGTGTGAAAAGAAGCTTGGGCGTGTGCGGCTTCGTTTTAGTTCTAATAGAGTTCCTACAGTGTGGTTAGGACGAGCTATAAGCTCTGGTAGTTTCAGGGATTATAAAAATAATTCTAAGCACAAAAGTAAACATATAAAGAATGTGTCGCAACTAAATTGAACTCATCTAAAAGCGGAAGTAAACCGAACGCACCGGTTGTGTAAGAGATAAGGCACGGGGAATAGCTGCAACATTCATTCATTCATTCATCTTCTACCTCTATATCCAATCTTCACTCGGGTCACGGGGTGTCTGTGCCTATCTCAGGCATCTATGGGCATTAAGGCAGGATACACCCTGGATGGAATGCCAACCCATCGCAGGGCACATACACACTCACTAGGGACAATTTTCCAAGGTGCCAATCAACCTATCGTGCATGTTTTTGGACCAGGGAGGAAACCGGAGAACCCGGAGGAAAACCCCCTGAGGCACGGGGAGAACATGCAATATCCACACACACATGGCCGAGACGGGAATCGAACCTGGACCCTGGAGGTGTGAGGCGAACGTGCTAACCACTAAGCCACCATGACCCTTAGCTCTAACATGTGATTACAAAATAGATGCTAAATAAGATTGATATATAAAACTTGACAATTCTCAGGCAAATTGACTTCAGTCGTTAGAAAGTTGTTCGAAGATGATTTCCATAAAATGTATTAAGAAAATGACGAGTCTCTCAGAGCCTTCTCAGAATCACTGACTTGCTTTTGAATATATAGATATATATATATATATATATATATATATATCTATATATATATATATATATATATATATATATATCATATATATATATATATATATATATATATATATATATATATATATATATATATCCATTTATTTTCCCATAAATATGTACTAAATTATTCCCAATTAGTTAGTTTTAGGGGGACAGTGGTTTAGTGGTTAGCACGTTCGCCTCACACCGCCAGGGTCCGGGTTCGATTCCGATCTCGGCCATGTGTGTGTGTGTGGAGTTTACATGTTCTCCCCGTGCCTCAGGTGGTTTTCTCCGGGTTCTCCGGTTTCCTCCCGGTCCAAAAACATGCACGGTAGGTTGATTGTTAACTTGGAAAATTGTCCCTAGTGTGTGAGTGTGTGTGTGTGTCCCTGTTGATGGGGTTGGCATTCCATCCAGTGTGTATCCTGCCTTGATGCCCATAAACACCTGAGATAGACACAGACTCCCCGTGACCAGAGGGAAGATTGGATAAAGCGGTAGAAGATGAATGAATGTATGAGTTAGTTTTATTTAGCTTTAGTTAAGGAGAAAATTTGGGGTATCTGTACTTTACTGCAGTAATTATCTTTCGGCCGACTTTTTACTTCTACTCGTTATATTTTAAAAATAGCCTCCAAAATCCTTTTTCATTTCGGCTTGTTTTCATTCAAAAAATAAACATATCCAGATAAATGGCTCCATTCGGATAAATTGAATGTGGTTGTAGTTGGATGAGATATAAACATATACCATTCCGACACCCTATCGGTTTGTACTCGATCCATCGCACCTGCACACGACACAAATCACGTCACACTCCAGAAAGGACATCACCAGTGTTGGGCTCGTTGTTACTCAAAATCAGATTATTTCTTAAAAGTGATTATTTCTCCACTACTGGCCAATTTATCAAACGCGCGCTTCCTCTTCGTCCGCCGCAAATCAATGTACAGCAGGTAAGCCAACGCTTTTGTTCTACGCATTTTGCCATTTTTTTCCCCACTTACATTTTATACTTCAGGTAGTTTCGAAACCAATATACTTTTACACGAGTAAAAAGCTTGAGTTGATATTTATTCTTCCACAGAAGTCTTTTTAGACCGTAGTATCTATACGTCCACCTGAGTAATGAACGTGAATACTTTCAACACCAGTGACTGCGAGTGCTTAAGGCTGTTTTTTTGTGCATCGGATGACCAGTGAGTGCTCTATTCAAAGATCGCAAGACAGGACAACACTAAAGGCGCAGATGTGAAATGCTCAGCCCTCCACTGTCTACTGTACTCCGTATGTAATGCGATCCATCCTGATGCCCCATTTACAAACCGAGTTCTCGTTACTTAGAAAGCTTGCTGTTTTTGAGGATCGTCCTGGACAGAACAGAGTTCATGTCAAAACTAGAATGAATTTATCTTGTGGTTGGACTTTCAGCCACAATGCTTTTTTTAATTTTTATTTTATTTATAACTCATATTATTAGTATATCATATTATATAATATCAAGTGTCACCCAGAAGAGGACAAAGTTCCCGATTCACTTCCCTTTTCAATTTTCTACCTCATGTCATGTCGGAGAATTTGTCCCTGTTGGAGACAGAGGTAAATGAAACGCTGATATTCGGAATTGATATATTTCGGTTTCGGCTTTATTGTGAAACATTATGGAAACTTTACACAAATACATCGCGTTTAATTGATTGATTGATTGATTTGTTTATTTATTTATTTTTTAAGAAAACATAGATTCCTATGGGTGCATTAATGCATGTAAGGTTATGTTGATACCTTTAGATTTAGATTGGTCTGTTGATTGGTCTATGAATGTAATTTGTTAATGTAATTAAGTAGCTTTTTGCAAAATCTTTGGTTCCTTTCTATTCATGCATGGATGAAAACTTAACCGGTCAAGCATGGAGCAAGCCACCAATCAGGGTAGAGGGCACATTTTAAACGTGTCTTTTTTTTCTTTTTTCTACTTAGCACGAACGTACAGTTCAGCATCAGCCATCAGAGCAAAACATACATGAGCAAAACATTATATAGGTTTTATTGATGTGTCCAATCATGCACAAAAACCTGCCATGATGCAAACATCCGGCAATTAAAATCATCCGTGTGGAAAGACTTCATTTGTACTGAACTACTTGAAAATTTTAATAAATGTAGGGAATTCAAACCAATTCATTCATTCATTCATTCATTCATCTTTCACCGCTTTATCCGATCTTCCCTCGGGTCACGGGGAGTCTGTGTCTATCTCAGGCATCACACACACACACACACACACACACACACACATTCATACACTAGGGACAATTTTTCCAAGGTGCCAATCAACCTATCGTGCATGTTTTTGGACCGGGAGGAAACCGGAGAACCCGGAGAAAAAAACCCCTCAGGCACAGGGAGAACATGCAAACTCCACACACACATGGCCGAGACAGGGAATCGAACCCTTCAGGTGTGAGGCGAACGTGCTAACCACTAAGCCACCAAATAATAAAGATTGAAATTTCTGGCGTAGCTAGAATATATATATATATATATATATATATATATATATATATATATATATATATATATATATATATATATATATATATATATATATATATATATATATATACACACACACACACACACACGTGTCTCAGACATCTATAAAGTCATTGTATTGTAGAAATAAAGAATCCTTTAGACTGTTATAAAACTACAGCAGAGAATAGAATTAGCAAAGGTTTTGGCATCACTAGGAATCTTAATTTCCTGACTTCTACACAGCGGTTTGGCTTTAGTAATTACATCCGCCTCGAATGTCCGCTCGAGAAAAAGGAACATGCCCGCGGAAAAGTTATTTCGGCGTCAAAGCTAAACAACAGCCCGCAGTGTACTGATTCGGTTAGTGGGAATTGAAACAAACCGACCCTTCTTGACAGAGTGGTAGACAAAAGACTGGCTCATGTAAGCCCATAATTAATGTTCTGCTGACGTTAATACGATCAGCTGAGAAAGGTGAGCACCGAGACTGTCGCTCTGTACCTCGTCGCGCTCGGTGTGGTCTTTGTTGCGTCCGTGTGAGGTACAGAGGGTGATGGGAACCTGTGCTGCAGATCAACCGAGCTCAAACCCTGATTAAGGATCTCATAAAGAGAGGCTTACGGCTTGCGTCTGGATACAAACGCAGCGTCAATGCGACGTTTCTCAGGAGAACGAGGAAGCAAAAAGCACTAATATCGTCACAGAATTAAATTGGTCTATTGTGCACGGTCTATTGGGTTGAAGTCCTGGATCTTGTACGTGAGGCAGAGACAAAGAAGTGGCTCATTCGGATCTGTAAAGATCATTCAAAAGACAATATTCATTCATGCATTATGTTGTTATGAGTATCGTTCCCTCCAGGAGTTCTCAAAATACTCCTGCAATATATATATATATATATATATATATATATATATATATATATATATATATATATATATATATATATATATATACACACACACACACACACATACATACATATACTATTCCTAAACACGTTACCAGTTTATATGGAAAGCAACCAAAACCGGAACATAATTCTTATTATACCATATCTTGTATTGAATAATTTACCATATTCGTACCATATTACGTAACAAATAAGACAACCATTAAAAAAAAAATTAACATTGATATTAAAAATAAATTATTTAATTAAGTAGAAATTAACATTAAAAGAATAATTTCCAGAGTAAAATACATATTAAATAATCCTATATTCATATTAATAAGTAAATAATCAATAATTTTATCACTGAGGAAAATTTATATCATTATATAGCATGTTACAGTTAGGTAGAGGATTAGAAACATGAAATGTATTCATTTATGGTACATTGAAAAAGCCTGGTAACAGTAATTAATTGCGATTAGATATTTTAAAAACCGATTGACAGCCCCTAATATGTGTGTGTGTGTGTGTGTGTGTGTATCTATATATATATATATATATATAGATATATAATATAATATATTATATATATATATAATATATATATTATATATATATATATATATATCGGCCATATATCATCCAAAAACATATATATATATGATATATATATGCCCATATATGATCGATAAAGATATATATATATATATATATATATATATATATATATATATATATAGATATATATAGAGAGAGAGAGAGATAGATAGATATAGCTAGAGATAGAGATAGATAGATAGATAGATAGATCGAGAGAGAGATAGAGATAGAGAGAGATAGATAGATAGATAGATAGATAGAGATAGATAGATAGAGATAGATAGATAGATAGATAGATAGATAGATGCTATAGATAACCCTTTAGATAGATAGATAGATAGATAGACACACACACACACACAAAAATCCTCTTAAAACTTTGGGATCACTTAGAAATGTTACTGTTCCAAGGAAACACGCACTTGAAATAAGTCTGAACAGAAAATATAGCGAAAGAACAGGCACATGCTGATATTGTCAGAGTTAGAACGAATGATTTGGATGAAAATAATGAATGTTTTCTTCAAACTTTGCCTTCATCAAAAACCACCTTTTGCAGCAATTACAGCCTGACAGACGTTCAAACTGTCCATTTTTTAAGATAATTTACTCAATTAGTACAACGGTTTTTATCTGTGCCACACAATTGCAAAAGGGTTTCCTCATAATCGAATATCCATATAAAATAATAAACTTAGCAGCGATAACAGGAGACTGATGCAGAGAACTGAGACTAATAATAAACCTCTATACAAAAATATTTCATTCTTTTAAAAAAAATAAATAAATAAATAAAATCATATACCCAAACTTGTTTGTTAAAGGGATCAGATTGTGAATTCCCTAAAAACTGTCATTTTAAAGTGAAATATACTAAATATAATATATTTAAAGTGTATATTTTTATAATTGGAGGTTCGGATTAAATCCATTATAACCCCCAAGTTCTCATTATCATATAATTGCCATCCGTGTACACACAAAAAAAAAGACCTACTAAAAATCGCAGACTCTGTGGCTTTGCTGCTGCTTCACTGACCCCTGGATGACTCCTTACCCCACACTGAGAACCGGTGATCTAGAACATGTTCTCTGAGATTTTGAGTTTCTTCCTAACACTTTCACATAGTAGGATTCGTGTTCGGCGAAAAAAAAATGCCCGGGCACCGAAAATAATGCCGGAGCACTATTAGCGAAGGGTCACGACCTCTCCGAATGGTGCGGGCAATGACGAAGAACGGAGCTAACAGTTAACCCGAGCCGACTGATTTTTAACTCTTTATCTGCAAGCTGAGACTAATGAACAATAACGCTCATGTAAGGGATTGTTTTCCCAGCCGCAAAAATTGCAACACCTAAACAGAAACTAATTGATCGTAGACATTTTCCACATCTGCATTTCGGTGCTTAAGCAACACATTAAAGGGAAAACTTCCCATTACAGGCGACCGTTGTATGAAAGCGCCATCAGCAGGAATACGTCTCAACCTAAAAAGTGATACGGCTGCATTTTAATCCTTTACCGTGTCCAAATCGCTCGGCCCTCACGCACACTCTGCTCACACACTAACCGACTCGCATATCGATCCTATTTTAGCGTTCAGTGCAGCCGAATCTTTGCTCTAACGCCCGAATCGGCAAAGTAGCGATGGAAAACGTTCAGATCGTTTTAGTGACTTGAACCTGCAGGATCGGAGGTCATTTTATTTCTTTAACCCTTTATAGTGTATGTGGGAGTCATGTGACACAAAGAGGAAGCAGACCAGAGGGACACATGAGATGAACTACTACATTCCGTTTCCTGGGTAATGCACTCTATAACGCATATAGGAGTCACGTAATAAAAAGAACGGACGACAGCGACTAGAAAAGTCGATTGTGTCCTGTCCATAATCCACAGATTTTCCCCTGCCATGCTCATGCAGAGATGACTCATTCTTCTGAATCACATTAAAGACTCGTTCGATACAAAGGAATCGCTCACGGACAACCCGTCCCTACAGCAAATCATAACTCCAATGCACTTGTATTGCAGTTCTCCTTCATTACTTTGTATGTCAGTGAAAAGAAAGTGTAGAAAAAAACATGCGTTAAACACCCGTGTTGCGGCACTAACAAGGTTTGATTATGGTTTCAAGTAAATATAAGGCAACTGTGGCTGCAATATATAGTATATACAAACATTTCGGATATATATTTCTCAATGTTTACATTTGTTTTTAAATAATACATATTTCTTATGCCCTATTAAAAAAACTGCATGATTTTTTTGACAGATGAAGAGTCTGAGGCTGAGCAGTGTTGTGTATTGCTAGTACTGCTATGGATGCTGCTTGAGGTTATGAACAAGATTAATGGTGCTACGACTCTTTGTAGCCAACAATTCGCAAATGACAGTATTTTGTGTTTGTTCAGTATCTTTTACCTGAAAACCAAACCATATCACATATCTGCATACATGTCTCTTTTCACACCCGTGTTGATTATGTGGGAGAGGATGGGGGGAAAGAAAAGGAAAAAAAAAAGAAAAGAAAAAAAGATCAGCCTCTTGAGTAAGAGAATGTAATATTGCACATATGATGCATTCTTTTGGGAAAGTATGCTTGAATTGGAAATATATATTCACAATATTTTCAAATTAAAAAAAAGATTGTGATACCGTCACTAGTATTTGATATATCGACCAGCCCTAAGACCAAACAGCCAAAAATAAATAAATAAATAAAGGCAGAACAACTACACATGCTATGTAATGAGTTTCAGGCTGGAGATTTGGTCTGAATGATATTTAATTTGCAATAAGAACACACACAACACACACACACACACACACACACACACACACACACACACACACCACACACACACACACACACACACACACACACACACACACACACATACATTCATAAAGTTCTTACAAACAAGTTTGCTCGTTTCACTGTGTACACACTATTAACACAACATTCTAGTGTTCATACTGGTTTATGTTTTTTGGTGTATATTCTGGTCTCCCAGACAGTGTTACTGTCACTACTGTTTACACTATTATTTGTAAAACTGTTCTCCAATTGCACATTGCACCGTATATAAATATGTATACAGGAGATTACGGGCCGCTGTTAATTTTGTGCTTGTGTATTTGTCCTGCACTGTCTCGTGTTGTCTGTTATACACGGTTTTGTTTTGCGCTGTTTGCACTAGGATACACTTTATGTGGCTAGGACAACTTAGAGCTACAAAACACAGAGCTGGGAACTAGACTATGTTGTGTTATGATGTCTTATTTCACGGCGTCAGCTATATACGGTTAAAATGACACTAAAAAGCCTCTTGACTCGACTCGACTCGAAGGAGAAGAATTAAGACCATGACGTAGAGAGAGATTTATATTCAACCAAAATAGCGCTACTCTGTTAAGAGTGCAAGTTAAACATTTGACTTAGTTACTACAACACAGCGACCAGCCAATCAGGTCACGGGAGGCCCAGCTGTGGGTTTGAGCTTAAATGTTTCATCATCGTGTGCGGAGTAAAACTAATGTGTGGTTAAAGGGTAAAAGAAGAAACCAATAGTTAACTGTTGCAAAACAGCCACAGAGTCACATCTAGATTTTAATGTTCGGAAGAGGACTTGGAGGAGCACATGTTCACTAAACAAACACCGTGCACACACACACACACACACACACACACACACACGTCACTTAGGGGAAAAATCATCACCTACAAATGAGGGACATCATTATTTTCCAGATGTGACACGTTCTCATATTCTCTCCATCAGCACTTCCTGAGTCACCATTTTTCCCGTCTGGGATTTTCCAGAGGAACTGCAAACAAACAACACATCCATACATCGTTGTTTTTTTTAAATTAACACCACATAGCGTGAACTCAGCACTAAAAAGAATCCAGTGGAAAATTCACTAATTCACTATGGGACGATCAGCATGATGAAGGACCACACAAATGGTCATGTGCTTCCTTTTAAGGAGTTCATACATCCGCAGTTGGAGCGGGAATCGTCGAGTCACTGCGCGGCGGATCGATCCTCGTCCTTGCCGGGCGTTTTTTCCTCTCTCCGCCTGCTCAGCTCCTTCAATCCTTCCTCACACTGCTCGACGGCCTCCGCATCTCCGACCGCCTGAGCCAGGGCCAAAGCCTCCGCGTAGAGCTTTGCGGATTCCTCGAACTCACCTGAGAGGGCACGACACTTCTTATCATGACAATTTATCTATTATCTATTTATACTTTTAAATCCACAGAGCAAAAACAGTCCAGACAATAACAGGAAAGCCCTGACCATATCCTAATCACATATCCTAAAAACACTTCTCTTTACTGCTTCTCTCAACGTAATGAGCTACACAACAGTGATTCTACAGATTATGAACAAAGAGTCTTGGTTAAACCCAGATAAAGACTAAAAGATAATGACTTTAATGCAGTTAAAGTGGTTTATTTGCTACATAAACCACTTTTCAGACAATTATCTTAACCCTCTCTGAGTGTTCAGGCGTACACTAAAACCGAAACGTGAACAAATCAAACGTTTTATAATGACCTACATGAATTTTGTTCTGTTTCACAGTGGCTCATTGTATGTCACACACTACACAAGTACTGCATTTATAATGTGTACAGTTTATAGCTTCAAATAAAAAAATTACCCCCCCCCATAAAGCAAACATGACAAAAAACACTCAATGGTAATGACTTCAGATAAGGAAGAAAAGAAAGGAAAGAAAGAAAGAAAGAAAAAGAAAGAAGGAAAGGAAAGAAAAGACAGGAAAGGAAAAGAAAAGAGAAAATAAAAGAAAGAAAAAAGAAAAGGAATGAAAAGAAAAGGGGTGGAAGGAAAGAAAGAAAGAAAAAAGGTAAAGAAACACAAAGAAGGATAAAAACATTGTCTTCTTCACGGAGATGTTCAACAACCTCTTAATTGTTTGTTTTTTCTTTTCTTACACACCAGAAAGAGAAACCATCTCCTACCTTTGTGCATTAAAATGCCTGCCATGTTTCCCAGCAGCACATGCTGCTCCGGGTTGCCAAACGCATGGCCCAGTTCTACAGCCTTCTTGACCTGAGCCAGAGCTTCATCGTGCTTTCCTTGTAGGTCCAACACTGTGGCCAAATCGCTCATCAAGACCAGTGTCTATATCAGGCACACAAATGATATGATGTCATATTCACAATCTAATACGGTGGTATCTTGTACATATTTTGCTCCTGGGGGGGGGAAAAAATAAACAATCGTGAAGGGTTTGTGCATGGTGTCCCTCAGGAAGCAAAGGATATTTTAAGGAAGCCGGCTAAATGAGTCCCCCGGCACTAGAACATTTCTGTTGATCATCTGTAACACTGGCTGGACAACCACCAATAACAACCTCCTTAATTTCACACCTTTTTAGTGTTCGGCTAATATTTTTATTCTGGTATAAAAATTCTTCGACTTCTACAGAGAAATTTGCATCCCTTGTGCTTTCTCCTGACCCCTTAGGGATTTTGGGGGCGTCACCAAATTCAAATCAGCCAAGCATAAGTTGTTTATTTAGTGTTTTTGCAAATCCAGGGTAAATTTGTAGTTCGGTTTGACATAAGCAAATATTTACGCACGTTTTAAGTTTGATGAATGAGGCCCTCATATGACACGAATAAAGGGTTATTCTTTTAAAGGCTTGTTATACAAATGTTTGTGACTGTTAATAATTATAATGCAAAACACGACTATATTTAATGTATATACAGTGTAAAGCCTACCTGAGGCTGTGCTGAGGTAGAATAACTTACGGTTCATGAAACTATTAGCTGCTTTTCCCACACAGCTTTAGTTAAATCCAGGTAGGGGTTGGATTTAATATTGTAAATGCCCTGTCAGGCTTTTACTTTAAGTAGTTCTTAATCGTGTTTGTTGGCCATTATTATGATGAGAGCAGGGTTTTACCACTTGGACTGTCTGTGCTTTACCAAGTCCTTTAAGATTAAGGCAAACTACTGAAAGGAGTTGATGAAATCTTTTGCTTTTATTGATTTATTTAAAATAATCGCCACAGGTATGCAAATACTGCTTGGTCCTTCTACTACAAGCTCCGGCCTCAAAGCTTCCCAGCTTCCTTAAATGTCTTTATTAAAGCACGGCTTGAAAGTCTAGTGTATCTGAATACGCAGCCAACAGGACGCGACAATCCTTTTGAGCTCCGTTTAATGACGTCTGATTCTTATGAACTGATTTCTTCATATGTACAGGCAAAAAGGTCTCACTAATCCATCTACCAGCATGTTTTTGAAATAAGCGTAAATACAACAACTAAAAACAGTCATAAGGAAGAACATTTTTGAACAAGAAAGACCTTTTTGTGCTCACATACATTTGAAATGGGCAAGTAAAAGAAAGTGATTCATTATATTTCATTTTAAATATGCTTTACTAATATTATATTTGTATTTGTACAAATTAGTAAAGGTTTATTTTCAAACCAACATTTTTTTTTACTTATTTAAAATACTGATAGTTGCTTTCTGGAACTACCGCCAAAAAATCCATACCGATAAGTTTTTCCGGCTTTCGGGTTCGGTTTTCATTACGAGAGCGCCCTCTAGAGGCGAATCACGGACGCCACGTGCCGTCTTTTTTTTTTTTTTTTTTTTTTAACAGATGAGAAATGTATCTGTAATTTATATACACAGTTTATTAGGAATATATTAACATTCCCATTCAGTAATGCGTTTTATTTTTGTAATAAACATAGTACTATTTCACATGGAGTGTTTTCTATCCCGTACCAATAAAAAAAAATAATCGGCTGATTTATCGGCAGGTGAAATCAATAGCAATGAATCTGAAGAAAAAAAAGTAGTCATTATGATAGTAATAATGGTCTTTTACTGGGCTCTTGATAATCATTCATTCATTCATTCATTCATTCATCTTCTACCACTTTATCCGATCTTCCCTCGGGTCACGGGGAGCCTGTGCCTATCTCAGGCGTCTATGGGCATTAAGGTAGGATACACCCTGGATGGAATGCCAACCCATTGCACACACACACACACACACACACATTCACACACTAGGGACAATTTTTCCAAGGTGCCAGTCAACCTACCGTGCATGTTTTTGGACCAGGGGAAACCGGAGAAAAACGGGGAGAACATGCAAACTCCACACACACATGACCGAGACGGGACTCGAACCAGGATCCTGGAGGTGTGAGAAGAACCTGCTAACCAATAAGCCACCGTGCCCCTTGCTCTTGATAATCATTAACACTCATTTGTGTGTATGGTGCATAACAAAATTGGTGCAATATTAATTGTACTACTACTATTTATTGTTGTTATTATCATTATTATTATTATTATTATTATTATTATTATAACTGATTGCACCTGAGGGTGGGCTTCTCCTTGCTCCTCCTGGCAGATCTGCAGCGCATGGCGGTAATCCCTGCATGCTCCTTTCAGGCGCCGGGATGACGCCAGGTATCGAGCTCGGGCATCCAGACTAAGGCCAAGCAGAAGCCTCGTGTCCTTCCTTTCCTCTTCTGCTAGGACAAAAGCCAAACGCTGTGTGAGGGGGAATTTGAGACATTTGTCAATGTAAGAAAGTGATCACACACAGGAGTATCAGGCTCCTGAAAGATGATACAAGGACATCCATTTGACATCAAAAAAGAATAGACTGGTTCCTCAGACTATTAGAAATGATATGGAAAATGTTTAAACAGTTTTCCAGCTACTTCAAATCAGCTGTAATTAAAGACACATTTTTTTCCACCAACTCTGTATCGCTGTCAATATATTAAAACTTTGAGTGGATCTGCGATGTATTACACTGTGTTTCGTTTTTTTGACACTCAACTGAAAGCAGTGCTCTTCAATTATGTGCTACTCAAAATTAGCCTAGATCTGTCTGAAGCAGTACATCACACGCACCAAACGCACAGCGGCTCATGGACTATGTGTGGTTCACTTCCATTTTCTAGCAATCGTTTTTTTATAACCCGCTCCACCCACGTGGAAGTTAACTACACGGAGAACAACGAAGGTTGACACCAAACTGCGCCAACGGTTTCTGTTTAACCAAAATGGTGTCAGCTTCCTGTAGTATCCTCACATCTTCACCGCAGTGGTTTCACGTCAAATAACTGCATCAGATGATGCTGACGTGCATGCAGAGGTGTAGAGGAGAGTAAAATTGATCCCCATTCGGTAACACACTGGTAAAGCCCCTTCAGACGAGCGGGGCATTACACAAAGTGTCATGTCACTGTGGCTGATCACACACACACACACACACACACACACACACACACACACACACACACACACGTCACCCTGGTGGTGGAAAAATTATATCGGAGCGTTCACACCTACACATCCCTGAAACGGGTAACATTTTTTCCCCATAAGCCATCCGACTTGCAAATGAATAAACACCGTTAAAGCAAAGTACTGGGGAGTCACAAATGGGTCGGAGCATGAGGTTTACCACCACTGGGTAGAATGCCTTGGGGGTCAGTAGAAGCTGTTTACGGATGGGCGGCCAGGCTTCCTGGCTGACATGACAAGGCAGAGTAACGCCCTCTGCAGATGTCTGGAGCTTGAGGGTAGGGGGACCCTCGAACCTCTACAGAGGGCACCACTCTGCCTGATCAAATCAGCCAGCGGGCCCGTCGGGAACACAGCCCCTGAGGGTGGTTCACCAAGAGGTTGGCCTTTCCGGACCTCCAGGGCATTCTACCTCAGTGGCGGTCCACCTCAAACCTTGCTTGCTCTGCCACTGACATCCAACCTTCCTGGTCCCCCGACTCATTCGTGACTCCCAGTACTCCCCATTCTCCCACCTCTTTCTCCCCAGACAAAGGGCTAAAGTTGGCTGCCAGGAGTCGGTTGTTGTGTGTGTGTGGGCATCTTGGTGAATTTTTCCTCGCCACCCGGTATTTAAGAACATGGAAACAGTGACTCCCTGATCAATTGATTACTTTACAGGTTTTGCTGCCCTTACAATAAGTCTTACCAGGCTCAGTTTCCTTGACCCTGCACACCGTCTTGCCCTGTTTCGTGGATTACCTGGTTTGTACTTTGGATCGTCTTGTGGATTACCTGCATTGTCCTGTTTGCTTATTCTCTGACCCTGGACTGTTTATTAGACCGTCAGTGCCTGTGCCATGTTGCTTTGTCTGCTGCCTCAATCCATCACAGGTTACTATTATTGAACCTGTTTGCATTATGCACTTGGTTCCTCCCTTCTAACCACTCTTACCCGACAGCCTCCTCCTTCTTATTTTAGCTGCTCCCAATAGGGGTTGCCACATTGTCATTCTTTATATCTGCAAACCAACAAGTGCATTTCGCAAATCAATTTGTACAAACAGCACAATACAACGAATTTCTTGTAAAACCCATGTGTTTTCATCAAAATCCTTATTAGCTCCTTTCATTAAAGTAAGAATACAATGAACACATTGCCATCAGAATGACAAGTGCTTTTGCCGTCAAACACGATGGTCAAAACAATTTGATGCTAGTTTGTTGATAGTGTTGTTTGTACAAATTTATTTGCGAAAGGCACTTATTGGTTTGCAAATATATGGATGATTCATACTCTGAAGAAACTGAAACAAACAGTAACAAAAACAACACGCGGCATAAAGGCATATGACAAAGACCGAAACTCCCAACAACAATCCAACCCAGACAAGGAACTTGTACCTAAAGAGAGGTACTTCTGCCATTTGGATGTAATTTGGGTAGAAAGAAATCAGACACTGTCCAGAAATTTGTACAGTCATTTGTAAAGTATTCTGGTCATGTACACGAGAAATTAATGCATGCATCTATTGTATAGATATTAAAGAAAACATATTGTGTTATTATATATATATATATATATATATATATATATATATATATATATATATATATATATATATATATATATATATATATATTCTATTCTACCGCTATAATCCAATCTTCCGAGCCTGTGCCTATCTTAGGTGTTCATACCCTAGGGACATTTTCCAATTTTCCAAGGTGCCAATCAACCTACCGTGCATGTTTTTCGGACCGGGAGGAAACCCGGAGAAAAAACCCCCTGAGGAACGGGGAGGAGAACATGCAAACTCCACACACACATGGCCTAGGACTGGGAATCGAACCCCGGACCCAGGCGGTGTGAGGCGAACGTGCTAACCACTAAGCCACCGTGCCCCTTTATTTTATATATATTTATATTTTTATATATATAAATAAAGGCTATTTTAAATTCTTCTTCTTCTTCTTCTATTGAAACAAGGTATTTAATGGGGTGTTGATTTGGGTTTGTTCTGCAGCCACACGCCTCAGTCACCGTCACTGAGATACGAACGAGCAGCCAAGACATAAGAAAGACTAATACATTTTATGTCCTGATACATAAAACCATTTCAGGTAACTGTTTAATAATGTTATTATTCATATGGTAACATGATTTTTTTGGTTCATGTTGTCTAGTCCTGTAATAAAGTATGTGATACCTGATATAGCATCTGGTGGCAGGTCCTTCTGCTTTTCGATCTTAGCCTCCAATGACTCAGTGCAAAACTGGAAGCCGTGCTCAGCCAATTCATTCCTGTACAAAAACACCAGCGAATCGAAAAGTTAAACAGCAGCCTACGTATGTTCTGTTACAGGAAAATGACATGGTGGTGCGATTACCACGCCAAATATTACCGCTTCTATTTTCACAACTGTATAGAGAAAAAAAAACAAACCAAACGATTTATACTCCGCTCTTTTTTCATATAGTCATTATATAAATATAAATAAATAACATATATACATACAGTATACATTATGGCAATTTAACTTGCTCTGTTTTGCTAAATTACGTAATAAAATTGGTTGAATTCACAATAAAAATACTCACTTGTTTTGGGTGGCATAGATGCTGGCTAACTTCAAGGACATTTCAATGACTGCATTGTCGTCCTGTTTAAAGTAAAGCCATATACATTACAAACATACATGCAAAGATCACATATAATCTAGTGCATTTGCTCAAAAAGTAAAATATTTAATACTGAGAGCCAAACGATTTTATTCCAAACGTACACAAACTTCCTGTAGAATTAATTTCCACATGAGTTATTTGACATAGAGAATTGTACACTTGTTTCACCTGCGCTGTTCCTCCAGACAGCATGAAACTCATGGCAGCTTTGAAGAGTTTCTCAGCCTGCACAGGACAATAAGAGAACAGGGGTCATATACACCTCCTCCTGTCACGAGATCAAAAGAGTGTCCTTCAGGTCCCGCTCCGTTTTTACTCACATTGTCCAGCTCACCTTGGACAAACGCCAAGTTGGCCATCTGTACAGAAAGGCCATCCCATGTTACTACAATTTCTACATTCTGACCACACGTTAGATGATGTATCTAAAATACATAATGCATATAATGTAAAGGTATCGATGTTACCATGCTGTAGGTGTAGATGATGGCGTCATTGTTGTGGCTCTGATGGGCGAGTCGAATTGCTTTATGTAAGAAGCCGTTGGCTGCATCCAGCTCCCCGAGCATCATGTTGTACTGTGGGGGAAAACAAATGGAACCTATTGGGTGCTTTTTGATTTGATCAGTATAGAAAATAATAAAATTATTTCAGACTGCTTATAAAAGAGAGGTCCCCAATCACAGGGTAAAGACCCAGGTGCACGGAAAAGGTGCTACCTGGTCGCATGAATGTTTTAGGGGAAATATCCATTACATATGATATTGTATTAGTTACTGTATGACTTGCGCTTTAAAAACTGCTACCACATTTAAATACAGTGACTATATATATATATATATATATATATATATATTAAAAAAATTATTAATATTCAACATGCCTTGTACAAGTGTGTCTCTACTATTTCGTCCTGTCCTGTTACTTTCGAATCACCTATATATTCGGTTTGTAAATCTTGGTTTTGTTCTAATAAAGAAAAATCAATAAACAATATTGGGAAGAAACCCTTTTTTTCACACTCAACAGGATGAGCTGATTTTTAACATGTGCTTCACAATCACTCCTTCAAAATTGTCTTTAGTGGGGAACGGAAGTAAAGACTAAGCGATGGTGTTAATTTATACTCAATTAAGCCCCCCCCCCCCTAATTAACAATGTATGAACCACTTAAGCCAAACCTAAAAATAAACAGTGGCTGTTAATGCAAAAAAGAAAAGGAACGAAAAAAGAAATAAACATGTGCATTATTACATACCAAAACTTAAAATATTGCATAAAAAGACGCCTAAAAAGAATTCCTAAGGTATGGATTCTAAAAAAAAAAAAAAAAAAAAAAAAAACAGCTTCAGTAGACATACAAGTAACACAAGTTAAGAATTCTGAAATGATCATTACACAATCCTTTCAAAAAAACAAACAGTCGTTTGTCCCCGAGCCAACTTTATTTATTTCTGGATATTAAATAAAAGACTATTGGATTTGTTTGGTAAGTGCCTGACTGGGAGACTGACCCAACTCAGAGACACGATTAACACATAGAATCTTGTGTGAACACAAGCACCTGGATATCTTGGGATTAGTGCTGGTTACTATGCGATTACGACGTGATTATTATTACCGGCTCGTCAGTTTACCTTTGCTTTCTTTAACAGGAGAATGATCTCGTCCTCCATCTTCTGGGCCTCTGTTCTTTCATCTTTACTGCCAAACAGTGAGAACGCTGCGGGAAGACGGAGCACCTTTTTCAATATCGTCAGGCAAATGCAACACATATTGTGCCATCACTTTAATACAACAGGTAGTTTTTTTGTATTTTTTAAAAAGGGGGTGCGTTAAAGGGCTGGGAGAAAGTCAGGCATCCCTGAAACACGTCAGGTTAAGATGTTAGTGCTGGGATTTGACCTGGCAATCAAAAGACAAACAAGCTGCTGCCTAGTCCTTCACCTTCAACTGCTCAGGTGGACATTGCTCTGGATAAAGGTGTGTGTAAATGGGTTATGTTATATTGCCTGGTGGGCATTCCTTTCGTTGTCATGATGCTTCCTGTAAACTAAGATGAGCCAAAACAGAAACGTTTCAGACCCAAAAGTTATTTGAGTCATCCTTAAACTGATCCTCAGACCGGATGTACAAACCTGATCCAGGACCCGACATTGAACAAATACGACGGGTAAACACCGCTGTGTGATTCTGGTTAGACCTTGATATGGAGATGCAGAAGCAGGAGCCCATGTTTTGGGATGCTGCACTTACCCAACGCACTCCACATCACAACCCCGGAGGCGGTGTGTTCACTCCCACCCTCCTCATGACGGAAGGACGCTGTTCCGCCCAACACAAACGGCCGACTGTGTGCGAATGAGCGCTGCCGGAGCGCCCGGGGCCACTTACACCCGCAACCCGCAGATTGCCACAGCGTCCTCGCCGCCTGCCTCACCGGCCGTCTCGTACAAAGCCCCCGCGCCACCAACAGACGACTGGTGAAGGGCAGCGCCATGTTTTCTGTTCGACTGCGTCGTGACGTGCGTTGTCACGTGATACGGAAAGACGCCCCGACACCGCGGCCGCGCTAATTGACTCTGACGCATGCTCCGTACCACATCAGTATCCCACGCGTGGCTGCTGAACACACACGTACACAAACACACTCCAACATCTACAATTACAACACAATATTATAATATATAATATAATATTTTATTGTTCATTTACAATATCTGTTTCACCTCTCTCTGTATGCTGTTTATATATGCAAATGATCACATATTCTTTAATTTTGTGTGTATATGCAAATCATGGCACACACACACACACACACACACTAGTGGTGTTGATCTTGAACATTTTCTAACGTAACTGTAACAGTTTACTGTTTTATTTTGTAATTAAATTACGTATCGTCGTTACAATTAACTAGTTACTCCCCAACACTATATGTATATCTGAGCTCATGAGTCCCTCATCATTCATTCATTCATTTTCTACCGCTATATCCGATCTTCCCTCGGGTCACGGGGAGTCTGTGCCTATCTCAGGCATCTATGGGCATTAACGGCAGGATACACCCTGGATGGAATGCCAACCCATCGCAGGGCACACACACACACATTCACACACATTCATCATACACTAGGGACAATTTTCCAAGGTGTCAATCAACCTACATGCATGTTTTTTGGACCGGGGGGAAACCGGAGAACCCGGAGAAAACCCCCTGAGGCACGGGGAGAACATGCAAACTCCACACACACATGGACCGAGATGGGAATCGAACCCGGATCCTGACGGTGTGAGGCGAACGTGCTAACCACTACGCCACCGTGCCCCTCCCCTTCTCATATTCATATTATATATATATATATATATATATATATATATATATATATATATATATATCTATATATCTATATATATATATATATATATATATATATATATATATATATACAAGCTATACAACTATACAACCACTCGAGACTTTTCAGAATCAGAATCAGAATCAGAATGAACTTTATTGCCAGGTATGTTTGCACATACGAGGAATTTGTTTTAGTGACAAAAACTCTACAGTGTAACAGAGTGACAAGACAAGACATGACAAGACAAGACAAAAATGCAAATATACAAAATATAAAATTTACAAAATAGAAAATTTACAAAATAGCAGCAAATTTACAAAAAATAGCAGCAATACAATATATTAGGATATTTTAAGTTGTGCAGGTGTATGTGTTTGTGCAGTTATATGCAAACTGAATATAAATTAGTTGTGTGTTTAAATAAAAGCTGTATATTAGTGTTATAAAGTGTTCATGGCATGGACTGCCCGGGGGAAGAAACTGTTCCTGTGTCTGGTCGTTCTGGTGTTCAGTGCTCTATAGCGTCGACCAGACGGCATCAGTTCAAAGAGAGAGTGTGCAGGATGAGAGGGGTCCAGAGTGATTTTCTTAGCCCTTTTTCTTACTCTGGATGAGTGAAGTTCTTGTAGAGAGGGGAGGGTTGTACCAATGATTCTCTCAGCTGTCCTGACTACCCTATGTAGTCTTCTGAGGTCAGAATTGGTGGCTGAGCTAAACCAGACAGTGATTGAAGTGCAGAGGATGGATTCAATAATCGCAGAATAAAACTGTTTTAGTAGTACCGGTGGCAGGTTGAACTTCCTCAGCTGACGGAGGAAATACAATCTCTGTTGGGCCTTTTTCACAATGGAGTCAATCTGGGTGTCCCACTTCAGGTCCTGAGAGATGGTGGTGCCCAGGAACTTGAATGACTCCACTGCTGCCACAGTGCTGTCCATGATGGTGAGTGGGGGGAGAGTAGGGGGGTTCCTCCTGAAGTCCACCGTCATCTCCACAGTTTTGAGCGTGTTAAGCTCAAGGTTGTTCAGACTGCACCAGACAGCTAGTTCTTTAACTTCCTGTCTGTAAGCAGACTCGTCACCATCCTGGATGAGACCGACGGTCACTCCATCTTTAGCAAACCAGGTACTTATGGGTCTTGCTTTGTGCACTGTGCTTAACATGTGTGTGTGTGTGTTTTCAATCTTCATAGACCTGTATATAAATCTGCAGCAACAATAATGACACTTGTTAAATGGCTTAATGAATTATGGTGGTGTTATATAGTTGTGTTCATATAGTTCATATAGTTGTGTTCAACGGATGTTACATATTATAAAAGGTTGAGGCAAACCAACGCGTTTGTGCTGTAAAAGTGTTGTGAAAGTGTCTCCAGGAAACAAAAGGTTTTCTGTTCTCGGTAAAAGGGAAATGTGGCTTCATGCAGTATACTGTATGTGGTAGATAGATGTTAGGTTGGAATAATATTTTCATTCCTGAAATGCTTGCTTAAAACTTCATGGTCATTATACAGAGCTGGTGATTATGTAGTAAGATCTGCTGCATTGGAACAGCATTAAGAAACAGGTTTGTATAGTAAAACAATATTAGGATTTTTAAAAATGTGTTTTTATTGTGCTTTATTCCATATAAAAAAATAAAATTGTAATTTAATGAATGAAAATTGGTCATTTCCCCGAAATATTGTCATACGTTATGTTATCATATGTTATCAATATATGCAACTGCATTCTCAATGCTGTTCCAGGCCTCAAATAGGCGTTATTTATAACTGTCTAAATCAGGGTTGTCCAGTGTGGGTGCAGGTTTTCATTCCAACCAAACAAAGTCCACCCTAAAATTGTCCTGCTTCAATCTAATGATTTTCATTTTCAATGCCTATCAGGTGTGACCCTTAATTGATTGGATTGAAAATCTGCACCCCCACTGGCCCTTCGTGGAAATGATTGGACATTCCTGTATTAGTATTACTTAAGTCTTAATCCAATCAATTAAGGGTCACACCTGATAGGCATTGAAAATGAAAATCATTAGATTGAAGCAGGTCAATTCTAGGGTGGACTTGGTTTGGTTGGAATGAAAACCTGCACCCACACTGGCCCTTTGTGGAAAAGATTGGACAACCCTGGTCTAAATGTACGTTTATTCTTTCACTTTAAGGACGTAAGAGAATTGAACACACAGACTGTGTTTTACAGAGCAAGGGTGACATCTAGTGGAGACTTGGGGTTAAGTCTCATTTACAATTTCAAGATGACGTACATGTATAGCAGGGGTGTCAAAGTCAAATGGACGGAGGGCCAAATAAAACATTTTGCTACAAGTCGAGGGCCGGACTGTCCGAATGTTAATTGAAATCAAAATTTGACCTACTGAAAACCTAACAAATATATTACGATTAGATAAATAAAGTAATATTTTCTTATGACTCTGTCAGTAATTTTTAATTTTCAACAGGCTGGCACAAAAGACAAATGTCAATACAAAAACACCTCATAACATGAACATTAAATGAACAAAGTGATATTATTCAAGGCACCATCAGCTATATTTTCTCATTTAGCAAAAGTGGGCTGAATTTAAGCAACTTCAAAGAAATAAATAATATAATATATATAATAATATAATATAATAAATTTCTGCCATTCACTCCACTTATTTATATATTGCATTAAAATACAATAAAATAAAGTACAAAAATCTATAAACCAGAAACAAGACTTTCTTTAAGGAAAAGTCATATGTGCAAACAATGAGTGAAAACAAATATTATTTAACTTTTAAATGTAGCCTTTGTTCCATGTCTATATTCTCGTTTTTGTCTGCGTGTTTTGTTTCATGATGCCGTCTCAGATTATACTCTTTCATCACCGCCACACTTTCTCCACACAGAAGGCACACGGGTTTTCCAGCGACGTCCGTGAACATGTACTCAGACTCACACCTTGTTTGAAACCCCCGTTTCTCAGTGGTCCACCTTCCGTTTTGCCATTGTTGATGAGTAGGCTTTTTGCTGTTATGCTAATGACCGCTAATAAAATAAGGAAAGGAAGCCGCCTCTCGCTCGGTGCGTCACCGTTGCATTGTGGGAAATGTAGTTTTGGTGCGTACATAATATCTGCGGGCTACTGGTTTGCAGGAGCCCGCGGGCCGGATCTAATAATAAATTAATATCATCACGCGGGCCAAATAAAACCCACTCGCGGGCCTGATTTGGCCCGCGGGCCTTGGCTTTGACATATGTGATGTAGAGATATATATATATATATATATATATATACATGCACAGTATGTAGTGTATACAGCTTGCATTAATGTGAATTACTTTTAATAAATCTAGTCATATTACTATATTATTTACAATAGAGTGTGCGAGGG
The DNA here is from genome assembly GCA_030449085.1 of Kryptopterus vitreolus. NCBI lineage: Eukaryota > Metazoa > Chordata > Actinopteri > Siluriformes > Siluridae > Kryptopterus > Kryptopterus vitreolus. The sequence continues at coordinate 15,894,093 of JACRUU010000017.1, read as the reverse complement.
AAGGAGACAGAATTCTCACTCTGCATGCAAGTGTGACTGCGTGTTACTACGGACGCAATCGTTCTGCTTAAATCAATATATTAAGCTAAAAAAATTCAAATACACCAAAAGATTATTTTTTCTGAGCACTTTTACTGCATACCACCCCAAATATGTGCCTATGAAGGTCATGTTAATAAGAGCTTTCACAAATTTGCCAAAGAGGAACCAGAAAAAAACCCAAATGGAATTTGCTTACTTGATTGTATTCACAAAAAAAAAAGACTTTCAAGGCTGTTTAAGGACCATTTATAAGCAGTTCTCACTCATCTTTCCAAACAGCTTTAAAAAAAAAAAAAAGAAATAAAAGGAATTAAAAAAAAAAAAAGATTGCAAACTGACTGACAGTAAAAAGAGGTCAAGCAACAACTGACAAACTACGTTTGTGGTCTACGAAAATATAAAACGAACAAATACATTTTATTTTTTTATTAATAAACAGCTCAATACTTATACAGTTATACTTAAACATATGTTGAAGCATTTGTAGAAGATAATTTTTATAAACATGAGTTTAAAAAAAAGCAGTAGTGTTAATTATGAGGCAAGTTTACAGAATAAACTGCTGCACTCATTCAATGACATCAGGCAGACAAGAATTATCTTCATGCTAAACCTTCTCATAATCCATGAAGAACCATTTATACCTGAAAACAAGCACAAGAATGTGGCGAGTGCTACAATTATTGTACCTAGAAATCAACCCTAGAATTTCAGTTCTTCTATTTTGAAGAATAAAGAATAATGTCAGCCATGACTTATGATGTCAGACTTGTCTTAACACTGCCTTATCTGAAGCATTGTGCTCTGTACTTGCAAAGTACTAGACATGTAATGTCTATTGCTTATGTGAACAAGTGTTTCCATACTGTGTGGAGGTGGAGAAAGGAGGGAGGGAGGGGGGGGGGGGGGGGATAGGGGGAAAAAAAAAAAAAAAAAAAAAAAGAAAAAAAAAAAAAAAAAAGAATGACGACCAGGACTGTCTGATAGAATCCTGTATCACGTGTGTGAGAATTTCTCTCCCACAGTTCCAGCAACTGGTCCAAGTTCTCAGAAATATACAGACTGTTGTTGCAAGAGCATGTTAATGGTTAATGGTAAACAGCTATCGCATTCAAAATCACCATCTTTGGGTTCAGAAAAGACTTAGATGGCAAACATTTGGTTGATAAAAGCGGAAATCGCGTGACAGCACCCGAAATAACTTGAGTCAGAGTATTAATATAAAGCCACCTCAAATTTCATATTCCGTCTTTGGAATGATCATCTGTACTATAATTATCTATGGAGAACACTCGGTCAGTGTAATAAGGGGAAGTGGAAGCTCCGTGGATAAAAAGCAATGGCCTCTGGACCAGAAGACTGCAGGTTCAAATCCCACCAAGTGGGCCATTAAATCACTCTAGATACGAACTTCTGCCAAATGCTGTAAATGTAAGAAAACCCTCTAAACAAGTTGCACATCATGTGATATTTGCCTTTAACCAGGAGAGGATACATTTTTACAAAGGATTAGTTCCAGTGTAGGAATAAAAATCTACTTGTACCAAGTGTCCAATAGATATTCAAACATAAGACAAGCCAAACTTTGGAAACTTAAAAAAAAAAAAAAAAAAAAACACACACATTATCACAATAACATTTAAGTACTGACAAAGGTATTTTTATTTAGTTATGCTCAGACAAATGCGTTATTGCAGATATAGCCTTAAATACTTGAAAAATAAAAGCTCAATAAGAGCCCATGTATACATATCAGTGATACGTCAGCATTTGCACTGTTGACACACTGCTCTTGTTTAAAAAAAAAAAAAAGAAATGTCCTGAAAATACTCAAGTGCACACCTGCTTTGACTCTTCTTATTTATTTTAGACAACAACCAAAAAAAAAAAAAAAAAAAAAAAAAAAAAAAAAGTAAAACAGTAGGTGTCTGTGGAACAGATGGTATCTCTGGTGCGTGCATGCGTTGCTGTGATGAGCGGTAGTAGAGATGACGACTACCTTGGATGGACGTGGAAATGCGTGCTTTTATATAGATTTATCGATTTTAGATTTCAGATGTTCTTTGTAGGCCAAGATGTCCTGACTCCATTTGGTAATGGTCTGATTTTGACAAACCCAGATCTCCTGAGCGACCTAGTAGCGGTGGAAAGACATACAATAAGTTCTCAAAAGTAAAAAAGGGGAAAAAAAAAAAATAATTTGACAAGCGTTTACAGAAAGGGAAGGGGGGATAAAAATAATAATTTACCTGCTGAATGAGTCTGAAGTCGTGGCTGACCAGCATCATCCCACCTTCAAAGTCATTAATGGCATCAGCAAGTGCATCAATGGTCTCGATATCCAGGTGATTGGTCGGCTCGTCCAGGAAAAGCATGTGTGGGTTCTGCCAGGCCAACCAGGCAAAGCACACACGGCACTTCTGACCATCCGAGAGATTCCTGATGGGACTCACCTGCCATGGGGAAAAAAAAAACCCATGAGAAATGGCATTTGACTCTGTACTTCGCAAGCTGTCCAATCACCTCATTACAAAATCATAGAAACCGACCGAACAGCACCTGAAAGGAAGGACTGCAATCTAATCACGAATACCAAACTAAAATCTTTATTACATTTACATTTGCAGTATTTAGCAGACGCCCTTATCCAGGGTGACGTACAAATAGTGCATTAAAACGCATAAGGCTTTTTTGGGCCACAAAAGAATTTCCGTTCAGGTTCTAATCTTTTGAATCTCCAGCATTCAGAAAGGAAATTCGTTTGGGCAGAGATGAAAAACTAACCTGCTGCTTGCCCGTGAGTCCGTAGCGGCCGATGATCTTCCTCATCTCCTCTTTCTCCTTGATCTCTGGGTAACACTTCATCATGTACTCCAGAGGAGACAGGTCCAGATCCAACTGCTCCGTCAGATGCTAAAGCAAAAACAAAACGCAGGTAAAGACAAATCCTCTACTCATTTATCAATGCAACCTGACAAGATGGTATAAAGAGATGATGTGAAGTACCTGGTGGTATCTGCCGATCTTGACATGGGAGTGTTTTCTGATCATACCGTCAGTGGGGAGAAGCTGAGAGGAAGTAGACAGGGTAGAATTATTGGTCTAATAAATTATTAGGCAGAGTTTAGGGACGTTACACGTTTGCAGTTAAAATGTCCACATACCTCCCCTGTGAGCAGCTTCAGTAGTGTGGATTTGCCAGCGCCGTTGGGCCCCACAAGGGCCACTCTGGTATCAAGGTCAATTCCAAACTCTAGATTTTTATATATGATTGGCTGAAGGGAGGAAAAACAAACAAACAAGTACACGCTGTAAGAACACACCTCAATGAAAAAACTGATACTGCAGAAAATAAATATAAACTGTAATTTTTAAATTACAAAGAAAACAATGAGATGGGGAAAGTAAATAAATGCACACATTACCCTTCTATAGTCCATAAGCACCTGTCATTTTTAAAGTACTGGTTACTAATAAAATTAAGAATTGCACCCCTTTTTAAAATCAGGGTATCACCATACTTTTCTAGTATTGGAATATCATGTAAAACACTAAATACAGTATTTTAATACTAATACAGACTTCTGTCTATAATTGCCTTTTCCAAGGCAACGCTTTACTTCTCAGCTATCAGCTGCAGAGTTAAAGCTGAATCAACGCTTGTGTGAGGCCTGTGTGTGAAACAAAGGGTGCTTGGATTGATCATTGATCACTGATCATATTGGGCCAATAAACACACTGGGAAGTTTGAGCTTAAATTCTATACTAAAACATGGCTACATGATAAATAAAAGACTTCAAATGGACCCTGAAATTTCAGATTGGCATCATGTGGAATGCAGTTTTGTGGGTACGGCTGGTCTTTACCGTATTCTCAGAGTATCTGAAGCTGACGTTTTGTACCATGATGACTGGAGGAGGGATCTTCCCACATGAAGGAAAGTAGAACGACAGCGTCTGTAAGGAAAGGCAAACGGTCCTGTTCAGAGTTGCTCAGTTCCCATTAGCGGGTCAATCTGCGACAGGTCGTTAAAAAAAAAAAAAAAAAAAAAAAAAAAAAAAAAACACCTCACCTTGTCATTCACTACACGTTCCGTCAGCCCTGAGGCAACCATCTTCTGCAGCGTTTTCTCTTTGCTCTGAGCCTGCCGGGCCAGCTTGGCCGAGCCGTGACCAAACCGTGCAATGTAATTCTGAGAAGGGAGAGAGAAAGTTTATTTTGCCAAACTTGGTCCACAATAAATAAATGTAAATTCCTGAATTAACTTACACCAGTGTGTGCGATTTACCTTCATGTGTGCAATCTGGTCCTGCTCCCAGTTAAAGCGTTTCATCTGGTTTTCTTCCAATTCTTCTCTGGTTTTCACATACTGGTCATAATTACCCTACACAGAAAATTATATGCAAAACCAACAGTTACTCTACTTCATAGTCTTTCAGTGCATTGTATAACAAATGGGTGGAATTTTCTGGTAAATTCTGGAAATATACCACGGTGGAAACTTGTGAGAATTTATGGGAGTAATTAGCCACGTGTGACTAAGGGGGACTGTTTGTAGGGGATACTTTTTAAAACATATTCCTACCACTTACGCCCTAAATGTCTGCACAGTGCATTTGTTTTTACAACTGAATATGTTGCACAAAAACATAAACGCACATCTTTTCTTATATCCGACACAAAGGTGTTCATATTAAACAAGAATTAATGTCTTTGCGCTATGTTATGGACAAAGGTATAGTGTGTTTAAGGGGTGTAGCCTCAAAAGCCCTGTAATAAGTGAGTTTGTGTGTGTGTGAGAGATTGTGTTCCTACTTCCTCCTAACTGCTCCCGTTAGGGGTCACTACAGCAGATCATCCGTCCCTATACAACCCGGTCCTCTAAACCCTCCTCCTACACATCTACCTGCATGTCATTCCTCACTTCATCCATAAACCTTCTCATACTCCCTCTTTCCTAGCACCTCCATCCTCAGCATTCTTCTACCTACCAACACACCACCTGCCCCCACATCCCTCCTCTGCACATATCTAACAAATGAGCAACATGCACAATCTAATAAAACTTATTGCTAATCCTGTCCATTGTTCCAGCTCCACTTTAATGTAATTGATGAATGTGCAGGATAAAAACTCAACTAAAATGCATTTAATCTGGTTGTTTTAACAAAGATAAGCCTTTGATACCCATAATTCCCATAAAAAGTTTCCAGTCTTGAAAATTCCAAGAATATTGCAAACCTTCAAAATCACTCACTGTGTAGTATTTCAGTTTGCGCTGGTGCAGGTGCATGATGTTGGTGCAGACGCCGTTGAGGAAGTCTTGTGAATGGGAGATCAAAACTAGAATTCGTTTAAATCTGTAACAGAGGTTAATTTTTTAAACTTGGGGTGAAAAAACAAAAACAAACAAACATTCGTTTAATCTTGTAGTCTGTGGATCAGTTAAACGCTTCGGTCTAGTTTTTGTCAAAGCCCCAGCCGTAGTGAGAAACAAACTGCTTGACGGCAGAGCTACAATTCGGCCTTTTGTTTACATCATAACAGCAGACAAACGAGCACGGAGTCAAACTTGTGATTGGAACAGCAACGTACTCCTTTAGTTCTTCCTCTAGCCACACACACGCATCCAAGTCCAAGTGGTTGGTAGGTTCGTCCAGGAGCAGCATGAAGGGTTTGAGGAACAGAGCTCTGAAAACAGGAAGGCACAAAGCAGTCGAATTATTTTGGGTCAGAAAGTCAACAAAAAAAAAAATCGTACACAGAGAGAAAGAGCTGCAGAAATCAGAAATACGCTTCAGACAGATTTTGTCACTGCACAGTTGGACAGCAAGTTATTGCTTGGTATCTGTGCTATCATTCGGCCTTTTGTTGCATCATCTTTTAGCAGCGGATGAAGGTGTGCGTTGCCGCGGTGAAAGCAGACACGTTTAACGGGAATCTAAATGCATCTGAACGTACCTGGCGAGAGCGACGCGCATCCTCCAGCCACCACTGAAGTCTTTCAGCTTCTTCTGCTGCATGGACTTGGTGAAACCGAGGCCGTGGAGAATGCGAGACGCTCGCATCTCTGCCTTGTCTGCGTCCAACTCCTCCAGTCGTTCATACAGCTCCATCAGCTTCTCACACTCAGCTAACGGACACATGAGAAACGCAAAATTTATAATTAACCCTCATTTGTTGTCAGGAAAACTAAAGACAACTCTGACTTGTTTGTTTCTTAAGCAAACACTGTCTCCTTAAAAAATGAAGCCATTGAGGAGTGTGCTCAGAAAGAAGACTATACTGTACCACGCCTAGGAAAGGAAGCTATGACAGACGATAGCCCCTATGAAAACGTGGAAAGCCCTGAACAAAGCTTTGACATTGTGATTTACAGCAAGACAACAAATCTGTAACTCACAGTCTTCGTGAGCGAGTCTCTCTGCCTCTCTCTCCAGCTTGATCCTCTCCTCGTCCACCTCCATCACACACTGCAGGGCAGTCTTCTCGCTAGGAGCCATTTCGCGCGTCAGGTGGTAAATGTCAATGTGCTCTGGAATGGGCACCTCTCGGTGACCGATGGCCGACAGCAACATGGATTTACCTACACAAAGCCAGAAAATGCGGCGGCTTGAGTTTATTACTTGCATTTCAGCAGCAGTTGCGAATTTAGACATTTTGATGGAGATGACAAACTCCAGGAGAAGTGATGAATTAACCTCCAAGTGAAACGGGGTTGTTGTCATATTTCCTATAATCTAAGCACAAATGCATCATAAAAATACAATATTGATCGATTAAACCTTTTGTACATCACCCAGCCATAATCCCTAACTATATAGTGTAGACAAACAGGTCAAACGTACATTTCCTTCTTTGCACAACCTGGCATATCAGGACGATGAGGTCAGAACACAAGATCAGTTATGATCCAGCACTCTTGGAATGGAGATTTATGAGCCAACTTGCCCATCAACCCAGGGCCTAAATGTCAACAAGCTATATTTAAATGTTATTGCTAATCCAAAAGTGATTTAAATGAAAAAGAAACAAGAGGTTTCAAGCCCACTTCTAGCAAGTGTTACATTTCTTTGCTACAATCACCCTGGCTTGGGTACACGCACACGAAGGTTTCTAATAGGCACGAGGTATGCATGCAAAAGTGTGTTCACAAGCCCTTCAATAATCCCATGGCATGGCATTACTTTGACATCCAAAACAATTTCTAGCTCCGACACCATCAAGATCATTCTGCACTTCTCCCATGCTCAGTATTTCAGTCTCTTTTTTCATGTATTCAGCAGGACACTTCCTCGGCTTTTCGGGAGTGTAAACCGTACCAGTTCCGTTGAGGCCGATGAGGCCGTAGCGACGACCCGAGTTGAGCTCCAAGCAGGTATCGCTGAGAAGCTCCTGTCCGTGGAACGTTAGCGAGAGACTGCTGATGTGCACATCTGTGCTGTTCGGATGAGATGCCAGCACCCCTGTAACAGCGCGTGCCTCCGTCTTCTTCAGCTCAAACTCATCCAGCTCCTTAGTAAGACTGGCTACTCCATCACCTGTGGGAAAAGGTAGCAAGAATCTTGTAAGGAATGTAACTTTCCCCCCTTTTAGAAACAATTACATGTTATATCTGGACCAATCAGACACAAGATGGTGTTTTCAGGTTGACTCAAATACTATTCTTGGGATATGGAACACTCACCGTTAAGATCAGATACACCATTTTCTTGGCTCTCTGCTTTCTCCCCTTCATCATTCAGTTCTTCTGCTTTTTTGGGCCTCTGACGAGCCTTGGCTGCCTCCTTTTTCTTCGCTGCCTTCTTCTTGGCCAAATCGGACGGCATTGTGACTGGAGAACGGGAATTATAAGATGATCTTGGGGGGGGGGAAACGGCAAAACTGTGGAACAGAGTTAAAGGTTACTTACAAACAAATAAAGTAGTTCAGAGTAAACAAAACCATAAAGGTACTCGTTACCTCCATTCTGTTCTATTTCACTGGAACCTGAGCAATTATTTTACCCAATAAATACCATTATATAAAGAACATACGGTGCGCGAGATACTAATAAATGAAAGCGTGGGATTACCGACAAGTTTTCAATTTGGAATTTTGGGATAATTTGTAGAAACTTCTCAAATCCGCTTGTTGGGAATGGCTGACGTGGTATACACTGCACTCTAGTGGTGGGATGGCGTTACATGCATTGTGGGAGATTTAGTCGATCGCCAATGCACGCTTTAAAGAAGCATAGCCTTATTTTAAGACAATCATACATTCTTTTAAACTCTTGTGGGCCACATAAAGTGGCACAACCCTGACAGGTGACTTGGACATTAACCCCTTACCTGATGTATATTATTATCTAGTTGCCACGAAGTGTGTCTACACGAAAGAGGTTGTACAAATTTGTACGCTAGTCTTGATGCCTACAATTACCTCCTTAACAGAGAAACCGAACAGATTTGGACATATAACGTGGATGGTGTTTATACCGTATCTGGTGAGAGTTGCAAGCATCACAAGCTGATAAAACCGTCTTACGTTTGGATCGTTGCTATGGGAACCAGGGAGGTTATTGGTATCACGTCTACGCTAATAATTGGCACCATTAGTGAAGTCGAAACGTAGCGAGTGGAATTTAAGGTTATAAATAACTTACACGAGGTGCACCGTTTAATCCGCCTCAGTACACACATCAATTTTAAAGCATGCTATGCACCGACAAGCAGTCCGGTTAAGATATTTTAACAACGCTGTTTTTCTGCATTTAATCTTTAATCGTTGAAACGGTTCGTATTCTGGACTCGTATTTTCTGTACTTGGCAGGAATATATCTACCGAGTTTAGTCTTTTTTTCGCATTAAGCCAGGCTAAACATTTTATTTTCTTTTTGTTTATGCTAAAGTTATAAAGCCAAATCTAAAAGACTTTAATTTTCGACAGTTAGTTCCTGGTCTGGTAGAACGTGAACAAGACGGTCCTGGTATTAATTTTGACAATGATCTATAAAGACATTATATCGCTGTATATAAACAGTCAAACCGGAGACGTCCGAGGACTAAAGATGACAGTTGTTTACCAGAACGAACGGCCTTTGAAATCCAAAGTCGGTGCAAATACCGGCTCACCAGAGGCCCAACGGCCAGGCTCGTGCTCCCACGCTAGCTCGAGCTAACATGCTACATCGCTGAGCTGGGCTTAAAAAACCCTCGCAAGTGGTTTTAATCAAAAGACATCAAAAGACGTGTTTCTTTTTACAAACCCGGTTGTCAGTGTTAAATTAATAATCTAATATAAGCAGGTCGAGTGAGTTTATTTGAATAAAACGCCACGAGCGGTTCATCCGCATTGTGTGCTCGCTATACCGGCAAAAAAAAAAAATCTGGGTCACATCCCAAACGCCCTGATCCTTACTACAAAAGGGTAGTACATAGGCTTCAAAATACACGTTAAGTAGGGCCCCTCTTTAGGCAATGAAGGGGAGTTTGGAATTCAGCCCCGGCCTACCAGAAGGAAAAGTAACTTGACAATTCTGAGCGTTACAGCGGTTAGTATGAGCAAATGAAATGTTAACAAACGACACATAAATACATTAATGTTGTATTTAACATGTATATTAAAAATTAGAATGGAAAAAAATCCCTGACTGTAGAGCAGGTTATTACCTTTAACCCTTCCGCTGAGAAAGCCGGCTCACTAAGAGGAAATCAGCAGCCTCATGGCTTTCCGATGCACGGCGTCGGAACGACGCGCGTGCTCAAGACCGGCTCGTCGGCCAATGAGATTTCAAAACCAGTCGAAGCCCCGCCCATATAAAGGCGGAGCCCAAGAGACGGACAGTGAGTCGGTTCATCAGATTCAGTCTGTGTTTTTTCCACGTGTTCATGCGTGTTATTGTATGTTGCATACTGTAATTCGTTTTATATACAAATATAAACTAGACTGGTTTATATCATCATAAACGATATCTATCTATTTTATTCATTAGAAATGTATCAGTGATAAAAAAAAATACTGCCTGGCAATTGTTTCCTTGCCCAGATGTGCCCAGGTTAATTGATTGTTTAAACATTTCACAGCTCAGAATCTCTGTTTTCACATCTGCTGATCAATGGGAAAAACACAGGATAATCACACACACACACACACACACACACACACACAAACAAAATCACTTTACACCCAGTGATGAAACAAATGCATTTATTCATTTACACTTATCAAATGTTTGCAACATGAGAACACTTTTTTTTCATTACTATAAATTAAGAACATTCTTTAAAAAAATTACAGGACCATCAGTCCCAGAATTAACAAATCTGACATTCATTTTCATAGCAGTGTCAGTGCCACCATACTAATTAATACCTTACCTATAGTAGATATGTGACTACAGGTGACTAACACCATCCAGACCACATTAACCTGTCAGTAATCTGTCTCACAAGTAAAAAGGTAGTCATCACTATCACCAGTCCTTTAAAGTATTATGACTGAGTGTATGTATATGACTATCTACAGGCAATAAAAAATATAATAATGGTACTAAAAACAAAATTGGCCTACACTTAAACTTTGGTAAATGCTTTTTTTTTCTTTTTTTAAAAAATAAATCGGCATCCTCAATAAGTTTTTAAGGCAACAAAGTTACAATGCTGACTGGTTCATGCTAAGCCGTTTCCTAAAAACTCATGCAACATGCACTGGTGTGATGAGAACGGATGTCTGACAACAGGGAGGCAGAGCCGCTGACAAAAATGAAACCACTGATCGTGGCATGACATTAAAGGAGAAGTATCTTTCTTCTCCCGCAGGTCCTTAACATGTCCACATCACCAGAGTAAAAAGGCTTTCGTGATGTATTCGTTCGCGGAAACGTGAAAGCGGGCAAGTTCTAGCCTAGCAAAGCGTCGGCCACGGTGAGCGTTCTGTTACGACCCATAGAGAAAGGTTTACACAGTGCTTCAGTTCACAGACACACAGCAGATCATGAACGAAGACGAAGCTGAATTTAAAAAAGTGATATTCAACACATCCAGTACTGTTAAACACATATTCACGTACACTAATACCAAATACTGCTGACGAAACAAACAGAAATAGAACAGTGGAACTTCACAGTACACATTTCGTTCCCTTTTTATCCAAGGTTTAAACACATTCTTTGCCAAAAAAAGACAATAATGTTTGCAGTACAAAACATTCCCTCAGAAAGAAAAAAAAAGCCAGCGAAATGTTCGGCCCCCCCCCCCCCCCCCCCCCCCCCCCCTCCCCCCCCCCCCCCCCCCCCCCCCCCCCCCCCCCCCCCACTCTGGTTTGTCGCACAGGAATTTTCCAGAAAAAGGCTTTTTGTTTTTGATAATACTTACAAACTCAACATTAAACTGTAATCCCATATACAAAATGTCCAATAAATAACAAATAGTGCCAGTTGCCAGTAGTGTTTAATATTGTTCAAGGATACCCGGGAAAAAAAACAATTGTCCGGTATGTTTCGGATTCTTAACAAGATCAAAATTCCCGGGATCATTCGACAGATAAGTGTGCTGGTACGTTTCGCTCCAAACCCTGATTGGCGAGTTTAAGTGGTGCGCATTGCCAAAGCCTGCTCGAGTTCTTGTCTTCGTTGTTGGATCTGTTTCGCAAAGGAAAAAAGAAAAACATTTGAAATCAGTGTAAAAATCCCTTCCTTGTAAATACAATATATTTCCTATATATCAGGGATGTGCATCTCTGTAACTGAGGCTGATGCAGAGACAGTACCTGGATATGTTAAATATACACATGAAACGGCGACTGATGTAATGCGATATGATAAATTGCTATTATGCAGTGCTTTGATTCGATTCAGTGCAATGGAAAAAATATGAGGTTATGTGTTTCAATATGGTACAGATAGGTAGCTTTTATTAATTTCTATTAGACAGAGCAAATCATACATCTAACATATGACTCTTTTGCGGTGCAAAAAAATTAAAGGGCCTTCATTTCGCATCTGTCTCCTGGAAGATACCTCTACCTTCTTAATCTGCATTCTGTGACTCTCAGGACATGACTCGGCCTGTTGTGCCACATCATGTTCACTTAGCCAGCAGTGGAGAAACGGTTTATCAAGAAAATAAAAATCTACATATAAAATATTAGTCATTAATAATTACCACAGCTGTCCAAGTTAACGCAAATTCACTTTAACGGCACTCATTTTATTAACACTGTGTGAATGATCTGCTTCTTCACTCTGCGTTGTGTTGGCGAATAAACGAAACCCGGACAACAAAGACTCATCGGGACCATTTTCATTCTGGACCAATAAAAAACCCAAATGAGTAAAGAAACTTCAGTCTGTGTCCTTCCAGATAATTTCAGCATTGACCTTTCCACAGCCATGCTTCAAGGGTCATAAAACCCAAGAAAACATTTTCTGACATGTTAACAGATATATATAATATATATATATAATATATATATATATATATAATATATATATATATATATATATATATACACACACACGTGTTGCGTCTCTACCGTCTGCACAAATGGGCCATGCGTTTGCCTTATATATATATATATATATATATATATATATATATATATATATATATAGATATATATATATATATATATATATATATATATATATAATTATTTTTTTTTCCCTGTTTGAATTCATATTATATGATTTTATTTTAAACAACTTTGCTAAATTTTATGCAATCTCCGCCTTTTCTCCACACTCGACCCCCGCAACCTTTCCCCAATGGACAATGCCCCTTTTCAGAAAGTTTTTCAAAACATAGGTGTGAAAAAACACCTCTGAAACAAAGAGGTTTCATTACCATTTAACGCTTGTTTTATCAGGATGGAATATAAAAGAGGAGATAGATGCATTTTATTAACAAAACAAAACCAAAAAACCAGAGCAATGTGCATCCACTCACGCTTCCTAAATTTCCCCGAATTATACCTACTGGCTGTGAATTCACAACAGGTATCATCTCCTCACTATATATGTGACCTAAACGTATCAACAGTTTATATAGAAAGCAACCAAAACAGGAACATAATTCTATAAAGGAGCCACGTACCATATTTAACAATTAAAACAACTGCTAAAAAAAATTATTAATAAGAAATGAATGAATTAACAAGAAATTCAATATTAAAAGAAGTCATTTTTCCAGAGTGAAATAAAAATAAAATAAGCAACCATTTTATGTTGAAGAGAGATTTGGAAGGGATTTTATATATTTATAACATATGCCACAATTAGTTATAATAATAAAAACATCACATTGAGAACAGAAAAAGATGCGAATAATGAGTTAACTCATGGCAATCATGTGATTAATCACAATTAAATCTTCTTATCTATTGACAGCACTAATAATTCTATATAAACAATTTTTAATGATGCAAATATGTTCAAAATGATGAATTGTGATATAAATGTCAACTGTACCAAGCGTCCCCTACTCTACATACAGTGTCTAAAGAGCATCTTTACTCTAAATACACTGTTCAGGTAATCGATCATTTGGATAAACACCAGTACTCTGCCTCATGGAGAAAATAAAGAATATATATATATATATATATATATATATATATATATATATATATATATATATATATATATATATATATATCGATATATATATATATATATATATCTGTCGGTCTCATATATAAAGAATATATATATATATATACACACACGCGCACACACACACACACACACACACACACACACACACACACACACACACACACACACACACATATATGGTAACCTTTATCTTTCTTGAGGCGCTCTCATGTTGGCGTGAATCATTTCCACTCACCTTGCAGTAAAAGTAGCGACTCACAGCTTCTTGAGACCAGGGCTGGTTATAAAACTCTGCTCTTCGTTCCTCCTCTGGGTTTCCCACCACGTCCGTCATGAGCTGCACGAGTAAATCAGAATAATCCTGCCTTACTGGTAGTAGATCACTTTCACTTTAAATGAACAACACAGTCTGTCAGGATTATATAGATTTTTCTATAAACTTACTAAGGCTTATTAAATCAGCGGTAAAGCACTGAATTTTTGGAAAACTGTTTCTGAGCTTGAAAAGCATATCGACAAAAGTTTGTGGACACCTGATAAGATTTGCTTTTCAAACACTCCATTCTACATTTAGTCCCTGATTGCTGTTATAAAAACCTCCACCCTACTGGGAAGATGTTCCATTTGATTTTGGAGTATGTTTGTGGATACTTCACATAGGTGTAAAGTCAGGTAACTAATGTATGGGGTGATGACCTGAGGTGCCTTAGTGTTCCAGTTTATTCCGAAGGAAAGCGCTTTATAGCCGGTCAATCTAGAGTTCCCCTTCCCGAGTACGTAAAGCATATCTTAACGGAGCTGACTTTGTGCATGTCATGCTGGAACAGGTTTGGGTCTCCTTGCTTAAGTGAAGGGAAATTATTGTTGTCCACATGGAATATTATGAATAACATTTTGTACATTTATATTTCATTCAGATTCTCAAAATGTATGAAACTTAAAAAAAAGAAAGAAAATGTGTAGATTTTCATTAAGCTTGGATGAAAAAAAGACTGACCTTGAGGTCTCGATTTTGTGAACAGATCCAGTCCTGGATGTAGCCTTTGGGATCTCTAGAGAAACTGAGCATGAAGTCTCTTTGGATCTTCAGCTGGTTGATGGATTCAATGGTCTCATGGATCTGAGCCGGCACAAAAAAGCTTATAAAAATGTTGGCTGATATGCATATACATCTCTATATAGTACATTAGTGACACCGAGACATCTTGTAAAAAGGGCAGCAAGATAATGGAGAGATTATTGTGCCACATGATTCTTGATTCTGATTGGTCAGGAGAGGCTATTGATTTTTGAGAACGAGAAAATGTTCTTGTTAATGTTTACAAGGGGCCAACAAAAATGGTTCCGGGGACCATTGCTCAGCATTGAAATTACTCGTCGTGACTGACTCCTTAGCAGCGGATAATGACATGATTAAAAGCTCAAAATCAACTTTTAGTCTATACATATTCATCCAGAGTATGACATGTAGTGAAATGCTTTATACAGCCATCCAAGATGTTAACATGAACATAGAGTATGAAACATAAAAGAGTGTTTATAATCACTCTGTGCTACACCAGTCCAATGATAAAATGTCAATTGTGCAGGGAAGGAAATGTGTAACAGAGTGAGAAAGTTCATGTACGAGGTCTTTCTGTGTTTTTAGGTCTATACACAAAAATGCACATTTGCATATCTTTTAATAGGTATTTCTTCATTTTCCAAGCTCAGGACTACATTTTTATGATTTTATGTGGCCAATGTATGTAGTACACCATCAAAATGCAAAAAGATCTTTACACACAAACCCAGGCCAAGTCCAGAATAAGCTTGTAAATTGAACCATTACAATAAATGTCTAGAAACGTTTATTTCCATTTTGCTGAAAGTATAAAGCCATTGTAAGCCAAGAAAAGTGTTAAACCACTATAACTTGTTTTTACAATCAATCAGCATTTTTAAACGTAGTCTCCAGTATTATTAGTGATATTATGTTGAGTTTACAGATTTGCAAAAGTCTTTAGGGCTTTGTAATATCAACCAAATATCTCCTAAGGGATTAATAAAGTATTATTTACTCTGAATTTTAATGAATGTATACTGTTAAAGAATGTTTATTCTACTAAAGAATGTCTTTTGAGGGAATGATCACAAACAGTTAATACAAATGAACAGTAAGTGTTAACAGGAAATTACTTTTTCCTTTTTATTTTTTGGAAAAATAAATAAAGAGTACAGTTCTATAATAAAGAAAAACGGGAGGTTTGGACAATGGGTTGGTATAGTGACACTTAACACAGTTGTGTTTTATAAACTATATTGAAAAATTTTCTGACACAAACTTTCTAATCAATAGATGGTTGTACAATCAGTATACCAGTGATATTGCAGCTGTTATTGTGGTGTTCTGACCTTGTTGTCTAGTGACGCTATTTCCTGCTGATTGGCAGTTGAAAGCAGAAAACCATTCATCTGGGTCTTTAAAGGATCATCCACTTCGACGTCGATATCATAACAGGCTGTTTTCTTGTGGTCATTTGGATCCACGCTGTTAAACAACATTTGAACTTTTTTAGAAAGTAAAGCTTTTAAAAATGAGTAAAGCTCATTAGACATTTAGGACACGCGTGAGTTAAAAGCATTTAGTACCTGATGATATGGTTGATCACAATCGGGTCTGGAGGCAGCAGCAGGTTTGTGAGCCGCTGAGGAATCTCACTAAACTTCAGACGCGGGCAGTCGAAGATCTGCACCATGAACCAGACCGTTTTATATTGTTTATACCTAATCAGTTATTATTACTTAGCCGTACGTCAGTGATTCATGTGACTACATAAAAATTATAATGTGCTCTAGTAACCTGGATTACATTACAAAATATATACACAGACAGAAGAGGACAAATCTCCAAAATCCAAATAACAGCGGAAAATCTGCTTAACAGTTATTACAGCGGTAAATGGAGACTAAATGTGGAATGGGAATTGAAAAAAAGAAAAAAACACGTACAAATCTCACAGTCGGGTGTCTACCATATAGTGTACATCTTTTTTTTTTTTTAACAAAGTCTTTTCATAAGGAACGAGAACAAGAAGCAAACATATGCATACATCCACGATAAATTAGACTCCTCCCCTATTTCTCTTGTCTATCCCTCTCCTCCCTCTCCTCAACCCCAAATGTGGGAAAATAAATAAAAACTAGGAAAAATAGAAATAAAGAAATTTTAAAAAAAGGTACAATCTATATGCATATAGTGTACATCTGACCATGGCCTGCATTTTGCTCTGGGATTGAATTTTGGACACCATTAGTATAATATAGTGTCACGGGCAGAAAACAATACTTACAAACTGCACTATATGTATTATATAAATATATAAGAAGGAATAATGAACAGTCAAATATGGCCCAACAAACACAATCACACACTGTATTACATTCAGTAATCATGATGATAATTATGCTGTCATGCTGTTAGACACTAAGTGTTAAAGGTTCTAATGGTACCTGCTGGAAATACTTGTCACAGTTAATATATTCCTTTTCGTGGGAGTCCTGCAGCTTGTTTGTCTTGACGTACTGCCACAGGGCCTGGATGATGCAGGAGCGGGTCTGGGTGTGAATGCCCAGCAGACGAGCAAGCCGAGGGTCGAGCTTAAACTGGGGTGGCTTGAGAAAGGAGAAAAACAGTAAAAGGAGTCCAACAATGGCGTTCTCAAAACAAAAGTAACAACAAAAGTTCACTTTATCATATGAAGATCCCCTTAGTCTTCGCAAATACAAATTTCATTGCAAAAAAAAAATAACATGGTTACATGATACTAAAACTGGGAACAAACAAAAGCCCAAAACCAGACGTGCTAGACAAATAGGAGTGTTAATGTGGCAAAGTGTAAACCATCAATGATCAAGTTAATAGCTCAGTCATTACAGTTCATGCATATGTTGAGAAGTGTTGACTTCAATTAGCATGAAAACAGTCCTTGAGCTATTTGCGTAAACACATGATAGTCATCCGAATTTCTTTTCTTTGTTTTTATATATTTACGTTTTTTTTTTAATTGCAAAGAGATACCGTTCACAACATCTTCTTATGACATTTCTTATTTATTATAACACTTCCAAAATAGATACATTCCATAATCAAGGGAAAGAATGAGATTTAGTTATTTATGACAATAACTGATCAATATATCTTCCATTTATAAAAAAATACATTTGCAAAAAAAAGGGGCGGTGGATGCAATCTTTATAAATAAACATAAAGCAACACAGATTTGGTTTAATACGAGTTATTTACTCAATACATTTGGACAACAAAAATGTCTTTTTGATTAAGTCGCGCGGAATGTCCGTTTCTCCATAGTAAATAGTCCTATCCAATCCTAATGTATGACAAATGTATGGCCAGCAGGGGTTGATGGGTAAATCCTGTACAATTCAGTACAACTCCACCACATCACTACATATTAAATGTAATTACAGTAGACAGTTCTGTATGCTGAGTGATATATATATATATATATATATATATATATATATATATATATATATATATTATACACACATATATATATACACCATAGTATTATTTAGTAGGAATACGGCTCACACCTGGTAATCAAGCATGAGAAGCAGTGTGCAGCGAACATTCACGTCTCCGGGCCTCTTCACCTGGAAGCCGTCCGTCTCCTGGGTTGTGGGCAGTGCGATGCCACTAATGAAGCACAAAAAAAGAGGACAACAGACCCAGTATTACACACAATACCTTCTGAAGTAATCAGATCATCAGCCACTTCTATTGTTTTCGCTATACACTGCAGACGTTCGGATTTGAGATGGAAGGAAGAAGGGAACTCATTCTTCAGAGTTTTATTTACAGCTATGTTAAACTACTGGCTGTCCGATGCAATGCGGCGAGCAAAACTATTGGAACAGGTGATCTAAAGTACACATGCCTTACAAGCAACGGTGACCAACTAGTTTCACCAGGCCAATTGTTTTTCTGTTGTACAGTGGTGCCTTGACTAACGTCTGTTTCTGCTAACGGCGATTTCGGTTAACGCCGTGTTTTGCGACCAAAATTTTGTAGGGGATAGCAATGTTTTCCCAGGTTCCCCTTTGTCTCTCCAGGACAATTCGTCAGTCAAGCACACATTCATTGTAAATCACCCATTTGTGAACAATGGATTGTGCTATTTGGTGCTTAAAGTGGTGCCTCGGCTAACGTCCGTTTCAGCTAAAGTCACATTTTCAGCAACGGGTTAACGACATTAGTGAGGCACCACTGTAATTCTTTGCTGAGGCTTTACCAATTGTTTGTGCTGAAAGGTTTCTCTTTTTAGTCTCCTATTCAAGGGGTAAATTGTTCAACTGGATTAAGGTGTGGTGAATAACTCTGCCAATTAGATTGGATATTTTTCTATGTCAAGTGGCAGAAAAGATCTAAAATCATTCACAGCACCAAAAGATTAGTGATCTTCTTCCACGCAAGCCTATGCAATGACCACCTTTACTGTGTTTGGCGAATTAAGGAGGAAGGAGTAGCTCAGTGGTTAAGGCACTGGCCTATTGAACTGGTCTGGAGTTCGAGCCCCGGTATTGCCAAGCTGCCACTCTTGGGTCCTTGAGCAAGGCCCTTAACCCTCTGTGCTGACCTTGCGCTCTGACCCCAGCTTCCAAAAAATATCCGGGATGTGCAGAGAACGTATATGTATATGTAACAAATAAAGGCTATTCTCGCATTTCATGTGTTGACAAATTATAATCTGTGAGCAAATTGCATCCTATGTGTACATTTACATTTGTGGCATTTGGCAGACGCCCTTATCCAGAGCGACTTACAACTGAGCAATTGAGGGTTAAGGGCCCTTGCTCAAGGGCACACTAGTGGCAGCTTGTTGGTGGTGGGGTTTGAACCGGCGATCTTCAGGTCCAGAGTCCAACACCTTAACCACTAAGCCAACACCTCCCGACCTCCCTAGAGGCCATGTGTACAGTCTCTATAATTCTACTCCGAATGACTTATGATTGGGATACCTTCAAGCATGCCCTGTGGAGGCTGTTTCAGCTGTTACCTACTGTTTTTTACAGTTTATTTCTAGTTTTTACAATTTTATTGCCTCTAAGTGCTGTTGTTTTCCAACCTGTCCCATGTCTGGTTCTTGGTATATCAGTGACTCAGAACATTTCAGTTTGTTATAAGATCTACACAACTTTTGAAAGGCTTCCTTCTCTCCTTTAGACCCCTCTCTGGGCTTTATCTTATGCTCTCTTAGAGGCTCCACCCAAATGTAGGACATTCGGAGCTATTCACATGTTTAAACAATCCACACGGTCCAATAGTTGTGCTTATGTGAAAAATGTGCCATATTCCAAGTTAACACGTCTAGATGTAAAGATCAGAAAACAAATGTTGATTACTATTGTCTCATATTCTTCTTTAGAGCTCAACTCGATCGTTTTCAGTGTAGACCTGAAACAAAAGAAGTGGCCTTGCAGTTTCAATATGTTTCCGATGGGAATGTACATGAACCCCAAGGGCAGGCGAGGACAATAAGAGCAATGACTATATCGAGCAAAGACTGAGCGGAGTCCGGCTGCGAGTTGTGCTCACGATTCAAAGACATAAGTGGACTTTTCTGGGGATCTAGTTAGCGAATACCATCATTATTCATATGGCTTTCTGATGTTGTTTTGTTGCACTGTTTTGTTTTTGCCAAAACTATTTAATACCAAGGACCTTTATAGACACTTGTTTGACTCTTTCTCGGTGGACCTCTAATCATAATGACAGTGACTCATAGCTCAACTCACTTAGTGTTGTTGGACACAGGATGAGCTCTCAAGGCCTCCCTAAGAAGGTAAATCACTGTTTTATTACACACCTCAGTCTGGTATGTGGATTGATAAAAAACTTGCAGCCACCAAGGACAGTTAGGAGTACAGTGAATAAATGCGCGCACGGACAAACACACACACACACACACACACATTTTTTCTGTAGAACTGTGCCATGGTGAGAGACAGTGCTATTGGGGTGGTGGTGGTAAAGACCACCTTTTTTTTTACCCCTTTCTCTTTTTCACAAAAGCATAGTGACCTAACTATAGCCTGCATAAATATATGTATTAAAACAAAAACATCCATACGTATTAAGCAAACAAAGTAAATATAAAGCACAGGGTTGTATTAACAGCATTAGCGAATTTCTCCAAAGTACAATCATTACATACTATGTCAAGAAAACTATCCGGTTATATTGGAAAACGCACAATACAATAAGAATCACAGATAACATTAAATAAATAAATAAATAAATACACAAATAAATAAATAAATAAATAAATAATAAATAAATAAATAAATAAATAAATAAATAAATAAAAATAATAATAATTTTAAAAATCTGCACGGTGGCTTAGTGGTTAGCACGGTCGCCTGACACCTCCAGGGTCCGGGTTCGATTCCCGTCTCAGCCATGTGTGTGTGGAGTTTGCATGTTCTCCACGTGCCTCAGGGGGTTTTTCTCCGGGTTCTCCAGTCCCCCCCCCCCCAGTCCAAAAACATGCACGGATAGGTTGATTGGCACCTTGGAAAAAATTGTCCCTAGTGTGTGAATGTGTGTGTGATTGTGTGTGTGTCCTGCAATGGGTTGGCATTCCATCCACTGTGTATCCTGCCTTAATGCCCATAGACGCCTGAGATAGGCACAGAAGTCTACAAAAGAGCTAAACTCTGCTAAACTTGATTCTGACCCAAAAGCTAGTTCTATCACATAATTATTATTAAACATGGAGGCAGAACGTTAGCATGGGAAGCTAGTCATCATCAATATATATAAAAGAAAAAAAAACTCTACTGGACTCGCAGACACCCACAACTAGTATCTCACTGATTAAGCAGGGAAGCGAGCAAAATATTCCACTCTCCCACCCCATAAAAGAGGTTACAAATGAAAAATCTAATTAAAAGAAGCCATAAAAAACGTCTGCTTTCCCTATTGAAGTTATAGCATTGTAATGTCCGGCATATTTTTTTCCCCAAAGACATTTAGCCAATGTGAGAGCAATGACGCAGCTGATAAAGTGCTCTTTTATTGGTGTCTGAGATGCATTGAGACACTTCTGCAGTCAGATTACAAATTTTATGCAGCTATATTTTTTTTCCCCAAAGAGCATCTGAAGGGGACTTGAGTATTCAGATCACAATGTATCCGAATGTTCAGGTCACACAATGAAGTCTTAAACTTAGGACTGCCAAATTACAATATGATTACAAAGGACACTTGTTATTTGTCGTGCGTGTGTGGAAAAAAAAATAGCTCCTTGTTATGAAAAAAAAGGCAAAACTTCAAAAGGACAAATTATTGTTTAGAATGATATTTAATCTTGCATTCAGCCTGGCACTGGCTCGCCCACATGAAATTCACATCTCCTCTGATGTTGCTTTTCACAGCGAATTCTTAGATATTCACATTCTTACAAAAGCTTTTTCTATAGTGGTACAGTGACTTTGGAATAATCTGCAGATCATCTGCAACAAAGTCATTTAAATCGGACCATCAAGATTTCTATTCAGACTTACATTTACATCATTTACATACATATCCATAGGGACTCTTATAACTGAGCAATTGAGGGTTAAGGGCCTTACTCAAGGGCCCACTAGTGGCAGCTTGGTGGTGGTGGGGTTTGAAGCCGTGATCTTCCTGTCCAGAGGCCAACACCTTAACCACTGGGCTAACACCACCCACAAAACTTAACTAATAACTCGGCTCTATAATTGTGAATGTTCGGATATATATCGCATTTCAAATAATCTAGTCATAGTCACACACACACACACACATATAACAATTAAATGCACAATTATTGCATAACCATATTGCATTACCATTATTTAACTCTCTGTGACTAATCACAACAGACAAATTATTCTTGCAAATGTTTTAAAACTATTGTAATTTTATAAATGGCGTAAATAATGAGGACACCAAACAGAACGTTTTCTATCTTCCCAGAAGGATTAAAAAAAGTCAACATAAGTAATCAAATTTGTAAAATATTAAATAACTTAAACACTAAACAACTATAATCATTATAGTCATTGTCTTCAGGAATGAGGAACAGATGAATTCTTACCTCAACTAAGTGGTTATCAGGGCCGTACAGGTCCTTATCCAGCTCAATAACCAGACTCTTGAAGAATGAAGAGAACTTCCTTTTTTGCTTTCCAGGCTAATGCAAAACATACAACACAGTATTTATTTCAGTGTGAATACACATACACATACACAACACACACACCACACACACACACACACACACACACACACACACACACACACACACACACACACACACACACACACACACACACACACACACACACACACACACACTTCCCAGATTGCTCAATTGTGTATCTTTAAATCAGCATTGCATAATGCAGGTAGTAGAGGGCAAAAAAAAAATCTATATACACTGAACATACATAAGAATCTCTTTCAGTAAAATTTCTCCAAGGCTGTAACACTCTGAAGCACACTCGCTGGTATTCACAAAGCCCAATGTCATATCAGCCTTTTCACATCTTCCAGTTAAAAAAAAACAATATCAACCTGAAATGACTGAATAATAGTATGCAATATATGTTTTAAAAATTACTCTTACACACACACATGCATACATTATGTATACTGTATGTATGTGTGTGAATATTGTGTATATATGTATCTATCTATCTATCTATCTATCTATCTATCTATCTATCTATATATATATATATATATATATATATATATATATATATATATATATATATATATATATAGATAGATAGATAGATAGATACACACACACATTACGGTTTATTAAACATAAATTTAAAAACATTATATATATATATATAGATATATATATATATATATATATATATATATATATATATATATATATATATATATATACACATACACTACACATACACACACATGGTCTCAATGTACCATAAATGGTATTTTTTTTATGATGCTTTTTATTACTACCATTAATTGTGACAGATGTTTATGTGTATATATGTATATATGTATATATGTATATATGTATATATATATATATATATATATATATATATATATATATACACACACACACACACACACACACACAAATGTAATATGTATATACACAAATATGTACACATATACACATAAAGATACACACTCACACAGTGCTGGCAGGTGTTTGGCATTCACTTACATCATCTAGCAGCTTGCCTTCTACTCTCAGCTCCCAGGATGCTATGCTGCCCTCAGAGTCGTCTGAATCAGGCTTGGCCGGGTTAAAGGTGTTGGAGATGTACAGTCGGAGCTTCCGCTTTTGCTTTAGACAAAAATACTTTGTAAACAAATTGTTTATCAGGGAACTTTGCATCCAGTTGCAGGATTATTTGCAGACACATTGCTGTGTAATATTGTTAGTATTAACATCAGAAAACTTCTACAGTAAAGTATTCATTTACACTTCATAGCAATGCATGCCAGATTTCTTAAATAGGTATTTTTTTCATTCGTTATTTAAACCAGGGCAGAGACTCCCCGTTCTTGATCAGGATAATCTCTGATTACAGCACATACCTTCATCGGCCTCTTGAGGGCTTCTTGTATATCCACCCGCTTTCTCATAATGGTTTGGTCCAGTTTGCGCTCGAAGGCCAAAAGGTCCATGTACGCCTGCGACTCGGGCACCAGCTCACGGATCTAACGGCACGAGGTGACACGTGAGTGAGTAACGCAGGTGACGACAGCCTTTGTTAATTTCGCATGGCATGCATATCTGCACGAATGGATCATTCATCTCATGTGATGATAAAACAGATCAGGTGAAGTTGTCTGAAGTCTGAAGGTGACATTGCTCATTACTCTTCCACTAATTAACTAATCAGCTAAAAGTGCTGGACCTGACACTGAAACCGAGCCAAAAAAGAAAAAGAAAACAGAAAAAAAGCAGTTTCCTTTCCTTGATGAATAATCCTTGTTATTCAAGACACTCCAGATTTTTCATTGTGTTGCATCATTCAGAAGCACAATAAACCCAGAGCATCTAGTGCTCTTGGTAAAGACAAAAATAAAGTGTAAAAGAAACATGCATTCGAAATAAGCACGGGACAAAAAACTATCCTGTCATTCATTCTTTTTTTATTCTTCTTCTTCGTAATAGTCAGAGATGCACATTTTTCTCAGCTGCACCGTGGCGTTTTTTTTTTTCTTCTTTCTTTCCTCTGCCACCTTTAAGTAAACTCTCGGAGCAGCCGTCACGCCATTACACAGCCCCGAGAACTCAAAAACCGCACACACTCCTGAAGGCAGGAGAGGTGCCCTTGCAAACGGCGCACATTTCCTGCGTCAGAACCCCAAATTCCATCCTATAAAAGAAGCCAGTGGATTTACCTGTATGGGTGACTTGACACACACACACACACAGACAGAGACACACACAAAACAAACAACAATGCAAAACACAGACAAAACAAAGAGAAAGAATAACCACAGTGATGCACCTCACCCTCTGAGGGAGAATCTTGTCTGCCATTTTCCTTCTCTTGGCACTACAAATGGGGGAAAAGAAAGGGACAGAAAGAAATAGGGAGAGAAAAAGAGAGGGAGAGAGAGAGAGAGAGGGAGAAAGAGAGAGAGAAAGACAGAACGCATGTTACTATGGTGACTGATAGCAGAGTCCACAGGCCATCTGCTGAATAACTGGGACCCGTCCAGAATTGTTCCAGCTGTGCATGTGTGTGTGTATGTGTGTGTGTGTGTGTGTGTGTGTGAAAGAGAGAGAGAGAGAAAGAGAGACTGGATGAATGAAAAGTAAGAGGGTGCAAGAAAGTGCGACATTGAGAGCAATTCTCGAGATGCAGGAGGTGCTCGTTCGTATTCTTTGCGGGTGTGTGCGTGCATTTGTGCATCCAGTGAAACCCATGCAGATACAATACAATACGGTGCTGAATCACTAGGAGGTACTGAAGCAAAGCCAATTTGTCCTCTCTTTATACTCTCCCCTGCATAATGCTTCCCCCCTTTCCTTCAATTTCGATTTAACACCAGCGTTTCAAAGCAAAAACCCGGAGAGGACATGACAGCAAAAAAACCCCAATGTTTTCTGGAATAAACGCATGGACAGTTCGCTAATTGCACCAAATGATAGCTGGCATTCAAAGTAAAATAAATAAATAAATAAACAAATCTCCACGCGCGGTCTTTCACCCATGCTGAAAGATTTCGGGACACTGGGGGGGGGGGGGCAGGGGGGGTGGGGGGGGGGGGTGGGGGGGTGGGGGGCTTAAGCATCATGGCTTAAGCTGGCCCTTATCTCATCACCTTTAAACATTTAGAAACTCATTGTCTACATGGGCCACATCAGCATTATGGTCACCCTTGAAGGGCCAGTTGTATCTATAAGATAGTATATAGTCTTTGATGAGCGACACCGCCTCATAACACAAAAGAGATTTCTTCCTGAAGCACAAACATGGATTCGCTTTCCCATCTTTCTTGGATGGACATTTTGGGATAATTTGTAGAAATTTCCCAATTCCGCTTTCTGGAAAAATCACCCTCTGTATCTCTAGTGGCGGGATGACCTCACTTCGCAGGTAACATAGTCAGTCGCATGGATTGTGGGAGATGTAGTTTAATGTCAAGGCACGCTTTAAAGCAGAATAGCCTTATTTTAAGACAACCCTTTTAAGCGTTTGTGGGCCATATAAAATGACGTTTGGCACAGTGGACTTGAGTTTGACACAAGTGATTTACAACACATGTGTCAAGGTGTTCTTCATCCTCTGATTTTATTAGATGGGACAAGTAAGCAGTACCACACAGCTCCCCCCCCCACACACACACATTATTTCTTCTTTACACCAGGGGTCTCCAGGTGAGTCCAGTATTCCAGTGGATCATGAAAGCAATCGATCACCTTATGATTTCTTGACATGAGCCTTTTTGTTTCATGTATCCTTTGGTGAGAAAGAAAGGATGACTGGGAACACGAAGGTACAAGACTGATAGGTACAAGACATGTCAAAGCCAAACACGTCACCACTTCACACTGCTCGCAAGTGGATCTGGAGAACATTGCTACAAAGATAAGCGCCACTGAGATAGCTCAGACTCAGAACAGAGCTGTGACGCAGTGTCGCAACATTACCTACAAAACACACCATTCAGATCATCTTCTTACTCTTCTTCACACCTCACCATTACACTGTTAAGAAACAAACCCGATGCTCGCGAGCCCGATAACTGAGAAACCTATGGCTCCTTTGACAGAGGAAATGTATGTCTACGACCATTTGCCCCTTCTTGAAATAGATAAACTTTCCCATAGCCCTTCACTCTCACCCCCAGACCACAGAGCTCCTTGGGGACCAGATAATTGGACTGGAGAGGTTGGGAACTCGGATGTGGATTCGGACATGTGGACAAATGATAGTGAAACTAGCTAATAAACTAAGTAAAGGAGCCTGCACATATTAATGAAAAGGATTTTCAGCAGGAGAACAAACACTGGAGTGGGTAAAGTTATGACTGTGCACTGAAGAACACCATGCAGTCAGCGCCAATGTCTAAGACAAGACCATGTGCCTATTATATCTCACATGCACACACATGTTCATTCCCTTAAAAAAAAAAAAACACATGTTTATGTTTACTGGGAGCAAGTTCGGAGTAGAGGAAGAGTAAAAGAAGAAGATCAGCCTCACTCCTGGGAGTACTATCAGGAATGCATACATGCATGGTGACCATACAAGGCTAGTAATGCTATCATCTAATGAGCAAATCAATCAAAACCTCAGTCTAACATGCAGCATAGTTAACGGCCTACTTGGATCCAATTGCCGGCTCAGACTGGACCTCTCGCAAGTCCAGCGATCTTGCTGAAACCTCATTGGCTCCTTGGAATCCCACTGGTTTCCTATAGGTTGAAATTTAGTGACTAATGAAATAGATTATATAGTAACATTCTGGTGTACAAAAGATTCAAAGGACTATGCCACTCTGTTGGAAGACATATTATTGAGCCAATACTATAAACAAACAAACCTACAGATATGGAATTTGGCAGACACCCTTATCCGGAGTGACTTGCATTATCGGATTATTACAACTGAGCGGATGAGGGTTAAGGGCCCAGTAGTGGCAGCATAATGATGGAGGGATCTGAACTCATAACCTGCTGATCAGAAGTCAGGGTTAAGTGTCCCTCAAACATTCTCAAAAGATTTAAGAGACATTTTTAATCAGAAGCTTCGAGCATTAGTCCAGCCATTATCACAGAAGTATTTGTTTTCACCAAAAAGCTCCCAATTTATAGGATATGTCAAGAATTTCCACAGATCAGGATTATGCTATAAATCTTATAGTATTCAAACTGTCTCAATCTTAGACCCCTATGATGAAAAACTCACATTAAGAAGAAATTAGTGTCCCCCCCTTTTCTTTCGATTTTCTATTTTTGCTGCATCGAGACAGACTTTACCAACACTCAGATAGCTACATGTGGAGCATGACATAAATAATCCTCTTCCTGAACTGAAGAACACAGGAATTAGACACAAACAGATGATGATGATGCAAGTCGAAGGCAAATTCTGGCCTTAATATTTTATGGCCTATAATTAAAATGGCACCTACAACACAAGCTGCATCTGCCGTAACTAGCAAGGCAGGAATGCTATTTCTGGTCACTAGATGGTGCGGGGATAGGAAGGGACACATGAAGAGGACAAGATGAGGTCAGTATCGAAAGAGGATTCAAACGTAAAGTACTACCAGACCTCTTTTTTGTGCTTTGAAGATTAAGGAAGTACTTGGTACTCACTTTCTAGGACGGTTCTGGGCAGATGGGGTTTGCACCGGTGGTGTGGTGGTGGGCCGTTTGCGGTTTGGGTCCAGTGTGGTGTTTGGCATCCCTGGCCGAATCGGGGGTGTGCCACCATATGGAGGACCGGGTGGACCCATAGGGGCACCTTGATGAGGCATCCGAGCCCCTGAGGTCATACCTGGACGCTGTGGGAGTAGAAATAGAAGGCTATTGAGCGAGAGCGATATGTTAACGATTTCCTACAATAATTATCAAGAATGACGTAAACAAAAACTTTTTTTTTAAATGCATCTAACTGATTAATTAGATTGGAGCTATTTTTAGAACTGGCCCGCAGGACTCATGTGGTCCTTGGGGGCAACCTGGTGCCCACAGCCAGCGCGTTACTGACCCCTGGCCTAAACTATTAAAAAGCCAGGTCACTAATCCGCATAGCTACTGAATTACATTTTACCACATACACTTCAAACAAGCAAGATTCACTTGTATCTAGTTCAAATTTACTACAATTAAAAAGCACAATATCTGCCAATGGAGTAAACAAAATTGACTTGAAACTTGAATTACATACGATTCTGCTCTATTCTGTAACCAGACAAAAAAAAAAAACTTATTTTTAACCTTTTTTTTTAACTTAGTAGCAGCTTGGTGGTGGGATTTGAACCTGTGATCTTCGTTATAAACATAAGTTGGAACCTTTTCACTTTTCTAGAAGTAAAATTTTCATACTTTATGATTAATAGTCGAATTTGCAATGTGATTTTTAAGACTTTTTATCTTTCACGGCAAAAAAAAAAACAGGACATATTTTCTTAGAAATAAGCTTTTATTTCCTTTCTTAGATTTTTGCAGTGTGTCTTTATGATAATGTCCTTATATATATATATATATATATATATATATATATATATATATATATATACACATATACACACACACACACACACACACACACACACACACACACACACCACCCACACCACACACACACACACACACACACACACCACCACACGGAGTAAAAACAGGTAAAAATAGCAGACACATTTTGCCACGGTACCTAAAATCAAAAATCGAATATTGTATCAAAAAATAAAAAATAAAACCACCCAGCTCTACCATGGCATCATATTGATGGTATTAATGGATGGTGTCCTTGAGCTTGGAAGAGGCGCTATACAAATGAAACATATTATCATCATCATCGTTATGGTATTAAGAGGTGGCTTGACTCATGTAAGACACCGCTGAAGACGTTTATTTGAACCCGGGTATTTTTATACGACTTTTAATGGAGGCGCGTTTTGATGACTTGAAATTGGAAAATATCGAAAGTAAAGACAGCCAACCTAGGAGACTTAAAGAATGTTGATCAGTAAGGGCTATTATTCATTATTATAATTATTAATCTGTAGCAATTAATCATTGTAACAAATTACAGTATGCTATTGATCAAAATGTCCAGTAAATGTAACTATACAGTAGGGGATGGAGCCTAAACGGCTATGTTTACCTGCTGTGCAAAATTGTAAACATTTTGTTCGTATCGAACTAAAACTCGGCGGACCCTTCGTATTTATTTAAATAGATCATAAAATTATTTGAGGGGGCACGGTAGCTTAGTGGTTAGCAGGTTCGCCTCACACCACCAGGGTCCAGGTTCGATTCCCATGTGTGTGTAGACTTTGCATGTTCTCCCCGTGCCTCAAGGGGTTTTTCTCCGGGTTCTCTGGTTTCCCCTCGGTCCAAAAACATGCACGGTAGGTTGAAAAATTGGAAAATGGTCCCTAGTGTATGAATGTGAGTGTGTGTGAGTGTGTGTGTGTCCTGCAATCGATTGGCATTCCATCCAGGATGTATCTTGCCTTAATGCCCATAGACGCCTGAGATAGGCACAGACTCCCCGCGACCCGAGGAAAGATTGGATAAAGCGGTAGAAAATGAATGAACGAATGAATAAAATTATTTGAACATTTATAGAATACCTGAACATAATTATTTATAAGACAAGGCACACTGTACAGCTCTAGGTTTTCACTGTGGTTTCGTACGCAGAGAGCCGTGCGGTGCCGTTGCCCTTCCAATACTGTGTTCTGATCTAGGTCATGGCCACACACACCTGTCCCTGTCATTTCGAAAGCAACAGCTGCAGCGAGACCCAAGCAGAATCACACTGCAGCTTAAGCGAAGGCAGCCCTGTTGACATGAAGCAACTGAGCAACCCTCCTGCTGCTTCATTGTCTGAAAAGCGAACGTCTCACTGTGTATTGGTTTTTATTGTAATATATAAATCACATAATATATTTCTTTGTCTTCTTTTTTTTGGGGGGGGGGGGGGGGGGGGGTGGAGGACTTAGGGTTTAGGTTTAGGGGGGGTTTAGGATAGACTTAACCATACTTCATAGACACTTAACATGAGACATGCATGGACCCATATATATTTAATTCTTAGATCTTATAGACTCCTTATGAAATATCACAATATGGAAAACGACCACACAGGCTTCTACTCCTGCCAAGCAAGAAAAGGAATTTTTGGGACGGGAAAAAAATGGCTTTTTTTCTAGCCTTCATGTATCCTGTTTTAGTGAATCGGTGCCTTTGATTCTTATTCTTAACTGACAGCACCTAATGTGATTTTCGGCTGCTCCAGCTCGTTCACTTCAAGGCTTGTTTTTTTTTTTTTTGGACTGCTTTCGCTTGTCGAGTGCTTTTTTTTTTTGAGGTACTATAGATTTCCTGTCAGCTCAGGCCAGTCTGGTCATTCTCGTCTACGCATTTCTAAAACCTGCAGACCCCTCCATTTTTATTTTTATTTAATTTGGCCATAATCGATAGACAGTACGGTAAATGAATAGACCCTGGACACAAGTGTACACAGCTGAAAAATGAACAGATTTTATCCTCCCCTGCCACTTCTCCTGCTTAAAATTCTGTAGTGTATCTTGTCTGCTACTGTAACATTAGAATCTTCCCACCTCGGTATTAATAAAGGGTTGTATTGTCATTCTTCTCCCTGATCACTCCGTTCCTCATTAACGGTTGCTTTATCTTAGTCGGGATCACACTCGTGTCAACGCCTGTCATTGTGTACAGAATCGGATGCCTTTCTTTTAGCCGAATCTCTCATTTCTCAACACTGCTTTAAAGCAATCCTTAGTAATAGAGCTTTGAAAAGATTTTCCCTATAAAGGGATACAATTTTCCCTATAAATTTCAGATTTTTACCTTTTTTTTTTTTTTTTTTTTTTTTACAGTGCATTCCAGAAATGTCATCACCGGTCAAATGCGACACAAGAAGTCACCTACACAATAATTGTTTAAAAATACTGAACGACTGAATTAGTCACTTATGACTCACACACACACACACACACACACACCAGCTCAAAGTCACTGGAACTCGCAGGGCATCGGGAGAAGCTGTGAGAGCATTTGGAACTGGCGCCAGAGCTCGCAGCTCCCGTACTCGCCACAGTGCACCGCTGCCAGACGCGGTGCAGCGATCCCGCCTGTCCTGACCCGTTCACCCTTCCCAAAGTAGACCGAACCCCAGGGTTCTCTGGGTCAGTCCGATCCCAGTGCGTGCGGGAGGGCACGGGAGCAGTGGGACGTGAACATGTGGACACAGCATGAAGCGGCAACGACTTTCAAGGTCGCAGTGGAAGTTTGAAGCACAGAGGGAGGTTGGACCGGGCATCAGGTACAGCACCGGGCTGCCGTTACACTCATTACGGAAATAGCGCGAATGATGAAGCACCTCTCTGCTTTTTCAGTAAGCGAGGGATGAACTTTCTCAGGACTTGGGGAAAGAATGTCGATAATTGCTGAAAGATGGTTGTAAAAAGTTGTTCATGCCTAACAAATACACCGTTATATTTACGTCTTACAAACAAAAGTACTAGGACACCGGACCTTTCACATAGCAGAAGGCACACTATTGAATCTTGGGATGCTGTATAATGAAATTTTGCCTTCACTCGAACGTGGAAATCCCAAGCCTGTTCCCACATAGCAAAGACTGCGCACAAAGCACACTCCATGAAGTCACCTTTATTTATATAGTGCTTTTAACAATACAGATTATGTCAAAGCAGCTGTTTAGTATTAAATAAGAAGGAAATATCAATAATAAACAGAAAAAAATGTTACATTTGTGTATAGTGTTTAAATGAAGTGTCAAGTGAGCAGGTCATAGGCGACAGTGGCAAGGAACCAAAACTCCAACCATGACAGGGGGAGGGTATAGCTTTGAGTGGAGTGGTTTACTGTGCTGGGCTGGGGTTCTATCTCTGAGAATCACCCACCTGCCACTCGTGGGTCCATTGCGCAAGGCCTTTAAACCAGGGGCGCTGCATCATGGCTGACCCTGCGCTCTGACCCTCAGCTTCCAAACAAGTTGGGGTCTAAACAAGCTATTCTATTCTACTTAATGGAGAGAAAAAAAACTTGGGAGAATTCCAGGCTCAGTTGGGGGGGGGGTTCAGTTCTCTGACCAACAAACAAGTCATTTGTATCCGTAGAGGTCGTCTATAGGTGCTGACCCACCATCCGGATAAGGACTGGATCTGGGAACTGCAGTACAAAGGACATGAAGATATGCTTTGTACAGATTAGAGTGGAACATCTCCTGCTATAGAGAACTGCCATCAACCCTAAATACAAAAATAATCCCCAAAAACATTTGGGATGAATTGGAACCCTGACTGCACACCTGTAGTTTATAGAATATAGATTAACATGGCAGAGGTAGAGCTGCATCTTCCTGGACAGGAAACTACGTAAACTACATTTTATTTGATGTGCTTCTGAACAGAAGATATAAAAGCAAACTATCTGTACCAAATCGATTTGCATAATTTTTTTCCATTGCATTGAATCGCACTGTGTTGGATCACATATAATAACGGGACGGGCCGCGGGCCTTGTGTTTGATACGTCTTCTATATCAGCGCTCCCAAACCTTTTTTTGCGCCACGGATCGGTTTAATATCAGACAATATTTTCAAAGACCAGACTTTTAAGGTGTGGGCGAATAAATGTAACAAAATTAAATGATACGAGCGGCATATAAACGGTATTTTATTGCAGAACGTTTGGTCTCCAAGTGGCGAGTTGGAAAGCTTCATCGCCTCATTAGAGAGCCGGTCGCCGCTTATTAGTCAGAGCATGGTTTGGTGTGTGGGAACGACCCGTCGCAATACATCCATATTTCAAGTAGGGACTCCTAGTATTGTCCGTTAAATGCAGCTTTGAGGTTGTAGGCTCCTTCTTCTGTCTCCTCTCTGGCTCTTATATCCTGCGCAAAGAAACTTTCCAAAGACATTTGTTTTGTTTTTGCTCACGTTGCTAGCTCGGGGGTATCAATTTAGCGGTAATGTATTATGTGTTAGCGAATTGAGAAATGGAAAAACCAAGGTCTTAACGAGTGTGAATCTGGCACAGCGATGAGAGTAACAGCAATGTCTTCGCTTCCGAGTGCATTTCTTTGTCGTCAAGCTCCACACCGAGAAACCCTTTCGATCCTGTCTCCAATTGTAATTTCGCTCGTTAATAGGGTACGCTGGTAAAACCAGACATTATGTGTGTGTGACAGTAATGAGAGGGAAAGTTATAGAAGGAACCAGGGCATTATTGTGGTTGTATTAGAAAATGTCCTATGATTTACTACATGACAATATAGTGTGTATATGTGTTTTCAACAGACACAAGCATTCACTCTGCATCAGGGGTGGGCAAACTGCGGTTCGCGGGCCACATCCGGCCCGTTGGTCCTTGCAATCCGGGCCACGAAAGACTGACAGAGAACCTTCCAAATCAAATTGCAGCGATAATGCCCACCTGTCATACCCCCCCTCCCCCCCCCATTAACAATCAAAGACACAAAATGTGCATAATGTCGTCTCCCCCCATCATCAAGAATTCGATATATTATAACATATAATATAATTCGAATATCGAAAATAAGTTCCGGTTATAGTTACGGTACTCCCATATGGCCATTTGGAAAATAGAATTGCCCACCCCTGCTCTACACGGACAATAGGTATTTGGACATGTGACTTTTCCAGCCATATGTGGTTCTTCCCACAAAATCGTATTGCATATCTTAAAGCAGGAGCAAATTTAAATTTTCCCTTTACTTGAACTGGGAGACACAAAACCTGTTCCAACATGGCACTGTCTCTAGTTTACATGGGGTGGAGTGGACGATACTTGAGTCAGGGGTTTAAGGCGCTGGGCTACTAATCAGAAGGTCGGGGGTTCAAGCCCCGGTATCGCCAAGCTGCATCCCTTGTGTGCTTGAACAAGGCTCTTAACCCTCTGTATCATGGCCGACCCTGCGCTCTTACCCCGGCTTCCAAAACAACCTGGGATGTGCGAAAAAAGAATTTCACTCTGCTGTAATGTATATGTGACAAATAAAAGCCATCTTATAAAGGCACTGATGTCAATCCTATTGAACACCTTCGGAATAAATCGGAAAGCTGACTGAAACCTCTTCACCCTACATCAGTAGCCGATTTTACTAACGCCCTGTGTGGAGCGCAAATCTCCTCAACCACACCTCAACATCTGGTGCCACATTTACCCAGAAGACTCGAAGGTTGAAAAATAAGGACATGTGGAACGGGACATTCAAAATGTACAAATCTTATGTCTGCAAACTTTTGTCCACATTGTGTATTTATCCTCAGTTTTAATTATATTTTTGTCCTTCCCAATTAGTGGGCCCTTGAGCAAGGCCCTCAGTTGTAAGTCGTTCTGGATAAGGTCGCGTCTGCAAAATGCCATAAATGTAGTTACAGCACTACTGGTCATACATTACTGGCAAGCAAACAACAACAGAAGCATTTGCACATTGTCGCTTGAAACAAACAAACAAACAAACAAATAAATAAAACGGCAATGCGAATACACAAGGGAACGATCAGTTTCCGCAGAGCCCCAAAACTTTCAGTCAACACCAGCAATGGCAGCTCGACCGTGAGCCGTAAGAACTCTCAGTGGAAAAGTTTATGCTCGGAGCAGACTAAACAGAGAAGGTGCAGTCTGCCGGGGCGAAACCAGAAACCTCCCTGTGAAGCGGCGTGAGGCCTGGCTCGCTCTAACCCAACCAACACCCCCACCTTTAATATCTCGCCCCGGCTGAACTTTCACATGCAATAATTCACTGTTCTGATCCGACGCTTTTCTCCGACGGCTGCTGCAGTGCTGCAGAGAAACGATTCTAACGACATTAGAAATTCATTTAGGGGCTGAAAAAAACACACTCTCACAGACACACACACACACACACACACAGACATGACTGGGAAACGGTGGGTTTCTACAGCAGTCCTCACTTCACTCAACTGCCGAAGAGTTTGTAACACACGGCACAAAAGACGGCGCGGACATTTGACGCGATACGTGGTGATCGTACGAGATTAGAACCATCGGAAACAACCGCTTCGGGACTTTAAAAGCATCCGACAAGTAAATCTGCATAAAATTGGCGTCCAAGACCGAATCACTTTTTTCCAACGTTTTCCTTCACAGTGTCCTGCACCAGCATCTGTCCCTCAGCGCTTCATCTCTCCCTCTCTCTCTCTCTCACCTCCTCCTCCTCCTCACCCTCTCTCCTCAATGCTTTTCAAACACAATTCCCAAGGAAATCTCGCCATAGCAATCCTCCAACTACTCTGCATTCTCCAGAATGCATTCATATGCCTATGTAGCATGCTCTCACTCTCTAACACACACACACACACACACGCTCGCGCATGCAGAGTAAACCTGGCTTGCTCACCACTCCGTGGACGAGAAACTCAAACAGTTTACTCTTGGTGGCTTTGCGAGCGCCGCCAGTAGAATCCTCCGTGGCCATTGTGCGTGAGCCCCCTTCTTTTCCCCCTCACCCCCCGATCGTTCTTTTGTTGTCTGTATTACCAGCTTCTTCTCCCCGTCCGCCTCCCCTTCTAGCCGCTCCACATTCCCTCTCCTCCGAAAGAGAGCGCTCCCGCCCTCCTTCAATCTCTCCTCTCCCAAACGCTCCCCTCTCTCTCTCTCTCTCTCTCCCTCGCTCGCTCTCTGTCTTTTAAAGCATGGTTAGTGTGTGGACAAAGTCCAGCCTCCTTTTCCACTCTCTCTCCCTCTCCCTCTCTCTCTCTTTCTCTTTTAAAGCATGGTAGTGTACGGACAAAGTCCATTCTCCTATTCCTCTCTCTCTCTCTCTCTCTCTCTCTCTCACTTACTCTTTTTATCCTTTCCTCCTTTTTAACATAGCTTCCTCACACATCCCTCACACAGGGCACTGAAGTCGAGACTCACATGGGCGGCTGCTGGCCGTGATCATGACACGACTACAGTTGAAATGAATGACTGAAGTCTCGACTGAGATTTTTATTCTCTATGAAACAAGTTTGATCAAACCTTTTAAATGGATCAAATCAGATTATTATTACTAGCTAGTGTGTGAAACTGAAACTCACACATATGCACATCCAAAATGCACACACACACACACACACACACACACACACACACACACACACACACACACACACACACACACACACAGGTGTTGGGCACATCTGTGAAATCCATAGCGTTTAAGTCCTCATAATTAGATTATACACCGGTGCGACATTTATAACAGCATACTTGTTTTCTTCCACTTGTCACCTGCCTGTATATGGAATACTGGGTTATTAAAAAACACACTGTATATGAGATACTATTACTAACTGCACGATACCAGGATCTTATGATTTAAGCGTACATGCGAGACTCGGGTCTTACAGCCAACTTTATACGCGACTCTTGTCTTTATACTTTATACGCGTTATCAGAATGCCAATCATCTTTACTGCCAAACGCATCATGGGTTGTTATTATGACTGACTGTATATGATATAGTGAGATAATAATATCCTTTATTGGTCACATATACATTACAGCACAGTGAAATTCTTTTCTTCGCATATCTCAGCTTGATATTGGTAGCTGGGGTCAGAGCGCAGGGTCGGCCATGATACAGCGCCCCTGGAGCACAGAGGGTTAAGGGTCTTGCTCAAGGACCCAAGGGCGGCATCTTGGCCATACCGGGGCTCGAACCCGGATCTTCCGATCAGCAGCCCAGCGCCTTAGACCACTGAGCTACCCCCTCCCGGGGGGTAGGCTATTGTAGGCTATTATTACTAACTTTACATGAAATACTTGGTTATTATGACAAACTGTAAATGTGAGACTGAAAAATGATGAATAACTGTATATAAGATACTAGGATATTATGATTGGCTGTATATAGGATACAAGATATTACCACTAACATTATGTGGGTGACTTGAATATTAATGCTAACTGTATACTAGGATAATACACTGTATAACAGAGACTTCTAGCATATAGAATGATTGTAG
Source organism: Kryptopterus vitreolus (assembly GCA_030449085.1). Classification (NCBI taxonomy): domain Eukaryota; kingdom Metazoa; phylum Chordata; class Actinopteri; order Siluriformes; family Siluridae; genus Kryptopterus; species Kryptopterus vitreolus. The sequence goes on along the minus strand of JACRUU010000017.1, from coordinate 15,856,176 downwards.
TGAGGATAACAGAATATTAAGATTTACCTTATATAGGGCGCCAAGATATTACCTCTAACTGTATATTAAAGACTAGGACCTCCCATAGACTGCTGTATAAGGATATTAAGATTAACTGTATATGGGATAGTAGGTTACTGGGATACCAGGATATTATGACTAAATACATTTAGTAGAAATATCTTGGTATCCCAGTAACCCAGTATCCCATATACAGCTTAATCATAATATCCTTGTCTCCCATATACAGCAGGTCATAGGTCCTAATCTTCAATATATGATCAAGTGTATATAGAATACAGGGGTTACTGGGATACGAAGATATTGTGTCTAACTGGATATAGGATACTGGGTTACTGGGATACCAGGATATTATGATTAGTTGTATATACAGTAGGACAGGGATACCAGGATATTATGATTAATGTATACTGGATACTGGGATACTGGAATACCAGGATATTATGATTAACTGTATATAGGATACTGGGATACCAGGATTTTATGATTAGTTGTATATACAGATATTAGGACTGGATAGATACTGGATACCAGGATATTATGATTAACTGTATATAGGATACTGGGATACCAGGATTTTATGATTAGTTGTATATACAGTAGGACAGGGATACCAGGATATTATGATTAATGTATACTGGATACTGGGATACTGGAATACCAGGATATTATGATTAACTGTATATAGGATACTGGGATACCAGGACTTTATGATTAGTTGTATATAGGACAGGGATACCAGGATATTATGATTAACTGTATACTGGATACTGGGATACTGGAATACCAGGATATTATGATTAACTGTATATAGGATGCTGGGTTACTGGGATACCAGGATTTTATGATAATTGTATATAGGATACACGGATACAAGGATATTATGATTAACTGGATATAGGATACTGGGTTACTGGGATACCAGGATATTATTATTAGTTGTATATAGGATACTGGGATGCAGGGGGGATACAGGATACCAGGATATTATGATGAACTGGATATTGGATACTGGGATATTGGAATACCAGGATATTATGATTAGTTGTATATAGGATACTGGGTTACTGGGATACCAGGATATTATGATAATTGTATATAGGCTACAGGGATATAAGGATTTTATGATTAACTGGATATAGGATACTGGGATACTGGAATACCATGATATTATGTTTAACTGTATATAGGATACTGGGATACTGGATTAAAGCTAACTGTATACATGGTACTAGATTATTAGAACAAACGTTATCTGATAACGCTACATCAGCAAGCACTTAAATCAAATAAAACACTTGGGCTGCTTTAATCTACACAGTTGCAAATTTAGTAAACTAAATAATAATGAGAACAATAATGCACTTGTGTATTTAAGGCAGAGAGAAACAGGACTTTCCAGCGATATACTAACGATTACACATTTAGCAACCAAAATGATCGTCGATAGTATATCTGCAGGTAATAACGTTCCCGGAATGAAATACGGTAAGTGTTAGGCGAGCTGCAAACAGGGACTATCTCGTTACTTGCCTTCTATTTATGAGAACCCGAACAGGCAGCTCGCAGCACAAAGACAGTCAATAAATCGATACGGGCCAGAAAAAAATAAACTGTTCCAAATAGGAACACGACTGCCGGGAGTAAGACCACCCCCCCTCTCTCTCTCTCTTCTCTCTCTCGTGCCCCCCGCCCCCATAAGCCCATAGTCTAGACTAGAGATGTCCCATTCATTAAGTGCACAGAGGGGTGCTGAAGGGGGAACCCAGCGTTCACAAAGACCTCAAGCCAGTCTGAGTGCTGACACGCTGCATTTTTGTCGTGTATATCGTAAATAATTTTTTTTTGTGACACAGGGTGTACCGAGTGACGCTGAGCAGCTCTCAGGCGTGAAAAACCAACACGGCTAATTACGTTCAACAGCTCCGCCATGTGGAAAAGCTTTACTAACCTTCTTCTTAAAAGATGCACTGTTTTATTTGTATGCTTATTGTAGATAAACAGGTTATATATCGATATCTTTGAATCTACTCTAAGGTGGAGGTCATCAATTATTTACCCACAACAACAGCATTTTATGTAGAATTAATTTGCCAAATAATAATAGTTGGTGTAGATATTGGGTGGGGGGGGGGGGAATTCAAAAGTATACCGAGTAATTTACAGGATCGAAAGATAGATAGAAATGATTACATTCAGAAACTAAGCAGTTTCCCAATGCCTTAATCACTTAATCACCACCCCTATCTATCTATCTATCTCTTCTATCTATCTAGCTCTTCTATGAGACTGAGAACTGGTAAAAAAAAAATGTGCATGTCATAAATGAACCATGTCTCTGTATACTTAACCAATCAATCCTTCCTGTTATTATTTGTCATTCAATCCCTACACTCTGTCTCTCTCTCTCTATATCTAAACCCAGCTTTTGACACTGTCACGTTCTCAGTCTCGAACCCTCTTCTTCTGCAGACTTACTGTCTCCACGGAGACTCCTTCCATAAAGCTTCAATAAACTACTGAGCTAGTTTAGCTCTATAGTGCTTTCAACAATAAACATCGTCTCAAAGCTCTCAACCCTTCGCCGTAACAAAAACCAGATGTAATTCTTTCTTAAATTATTTACAAGGAGCTTCATCTAGACACAGATTTGCTGCATCTATGGAGGAAAAAAATGTGTAGTCGGACGAGAGCAGTCATGTAAAATCCTACAACCAAATCTAGAACCGCTGTCGGAGGTCAGAATTATGTCCGATTAATCAAAACTTTCTGGCCAATCATATGTAAGAATGCAACAGCACTGGTGTGTCTGGGAGGGACATTGGTTTTCTCCTAGATCTGTAATTTCACATATTATTATTATTATTATTATTATTATTATTATTATAGAATCAGTTAACGAGGATTAAACACAGCCTCCTACCTGAATCCACTCAGGCTCCACCATCAGGACCTCAGCCACAAGTTTGACACACAGTGCACGCAAACTCACACGTGTAGAAACTATATTGTGTTGTTTTGGCTCGTGTCATCAGCTTTTGTTTTTTTTTTAATAAATAAACAAAGTGGAAGAATCAAGTCCTGTGCGCCTGTGTGTATTAGAACTAATAATGTGATGTGATTAATAATAATCACGTGATACGATAATGAGAGGAGGGGGGAGAGGAGGAGGAATGTGAGCTTTATATAAAGATGTGTTGTCCAGGTCTTAGCGTTAAAAAAAGAAAGAAAGAAAATGATGAAGGTGTAGCTGTTGTGAGAAAAGAGAAAGGCCTGTATATGTGTCTATAGGAGCGCGTGCGCCGTCGTGACTACATTTCCGAAGCGCGCGGATGGACAGAATAGCGCAGCTGGATGTTGTTGATGTTGTTGTTGTTGTTGTTTTTCTTTTCTACAGCATCTGGAAGAGGAAGGTGAAGAATAATTGGATGCGTTTTGTGTCTCCTACCTTTCTTTCCATCGCGGCAAGTTTGAGATGCGCACACTCTTTCTCTGTCTCTGTCTCTCTCTCTCTCTCTCTCTCTCTCTCTCTCTCTGAGTCTGGTGTCCGTCTCCGACAACTTGTCCTCGCTTGCAGATGGATTGTCGGCGTCTCCCTCCTCCTCCTCCTTTTCTTCTCTTCTTCCTCCTCCTGCTCAGGGAGGTGTAGATGTGAATGAAGGGATGCTGATGATGAAGGCCCAGTGTGGAGGAGAGCGGCGTGTGGTGCGGCAGAAGGGGACGCGCATGCGCAACGCGAGCGAGCGGCTACAAGGGAGCGTCGTCAAACTACACCCGTGTGTAAGGTGACGGAGGTTTGTACATTAGTCTGATATTCACGATCAAAAGTATGTTCCACCCTTCTCCTTCAAATGAAGTCATTATTTTCCAACTATACAAGAACATGTCTGGAATGATATAGTAAACAAATGCCATAACTTTAGATAGCTTAGAGAGCTTTGCACAATGACTTAGTTTAGCCTCATGAGGTTTGGGTTTCCCCAAATGAAGCTGCTGGTTGCTTTTCCTTCAATCTACAATCCAACTCACCCCAAACCCATCTCAAATGGATTCAGATCAGGTGATCTACATAACCTAAGAGGTGTGTTTGGGGTCAGTATTTGTTAGAACACTAGGTATAAAACAGATAGGATGGCATGTCCTGGCAAATGCTCGTTAAATGTACCCTTGATCACCAACACCAAGAACCCCCTGCACGTCACACCTCCTTCTACATGCTTCACAGCAGGAACCACAAATTCAGAAAACATCTGTTTACCCCTGTGTAGATCCAACAAACATTTGACGGTTCAAACCAGAAATCTCAAACTTGTCAGACCAAAGGAGAGATATCCAATAATCTCCATTCCTTGTGTTTCGTAGCCCCATAAGGTCTCTTATATATGTTGTTCTTCTTTGTCCCAATTTGAAGGCATGATGCATGCACTCTCCTTCTGAGCATTAGATGTTGAAAATGTCCACACGTTGAACTCTCAGAAGCATTTATGTAAGTCAGTGGTTTCTGAGGCCGGTCATTATAATGATCTTATCCCCTGCAGTAGACGCAGCTCTTTGTCTTCCTTTCCTGTAGTGATCAGGAGAATACATTTCGTAAGACGTTTCTGATTGATAAACTTCTTACCATCTTTTTAGTTAACGGAGAATTTATTGCCATACTATTCATCTGTACAGTATTTGTATTAATAGGCATTAATAGGCATATCGACTTTGTACTCACCCTTTGCACAAGAAGACACGAATTAACTCTTGATATGAGAAAACTGTGATCTGAAAACCACTCCAGGTGACTACTCATGAACCTGACGGTAGCTCAGCGGTTACGGGACCAGAAGATCGCAGGTTCAAACCCTCCACCCACCACCAATCTGAAACTAGTGGGCCCTTGAGTAAGGCCCTTAAACCAGTTTTAAGGTTTTGCTCAGCTATAAGTCGGTCTGGATCAGGACACCTGCCAAACGCTGTGAATATAAACATGATGAGAGAACACAATGAATGTACCAAAAGGTGGCTTCAGTGTAATGTACGTAATACAATTTTAAATAATAAAGTAAGATGAAGGTGTGTGGGGGGCACGGTAGCGTAGTGGTTAGCACGTTTGCCTCACACCGCCAGGGTCCGGGTTCGATTCCCGTCTCGGCCATGTGGGTGTGGAGTTTGCATGTTCTCCCCGTGGTTTTTCTCCGGGTTCTCCGGTTTCCCCCCGGTCCAAAAACATGCACGGTAGGTTGATTGGCACCTTGGAAAAATTGTCCCTAGTGTGTGTGAATGTGTGTGTGTGTGTGGTGTGTATGTGTGTGTCCTGCGATGGGTTGGCATTCCATCCAGGGTGTATCCTGCCTTAATGCCCATAGACGCCTGAGATAGGCACAGACTCCCTGTGACCCGAGGGAAGATCGGATAAAGCGGTAGAAGATGAATGAATGAATGAATGAATGAATGAATGAATGAAGGTGTGTGAATTTTTTGCAGAATATACGAATACTTCCTGTTTTCCTGAATTAGAACCTAGGCGGACGCTAGAGGGCAAACATTGTCCATGGCAACAAAAAACCCCATTTCTTAAAATGAACAACTGGGGTTCAGAATTAAACTGCAATGCAATGAAGCAGCAATGCTGCCACCTGAGCAATTCAATTAGAAGACTGTTTCTATGGTGATTAAAAAAAACAAAAACAAAAAAACAAATGATTCTTTATTGCATCCAAACATGATCTAATTGTGCAAATACAATGGGGGGAGAATCTACCAATGGGGTAAACAAAATTGACTTGGTTTAGCAGTTAGCACGTTCGCCTCGCACTGCCAGGGTCGGGGTTCGATTCCCGTCTCGGCTTGTGAGTGTTTTTGCATGTTCTCCCCGTGCCTCAGGGTTTTTTTCTAAAAACATTTACGGTAGGTTGATTGGCACCTTGGAAAATTGTCCCTAGTGTATGAATATGTGTGTGAGTGTGTGTGTGTGTCCTGCAATGGGTTGGCATTCCATCCAGGCTAAATTCTGCCTTAATGCCCATAGACGCCTGAGATAGGCACAGACACCCCGTGACCCGAGGGAAGATCGGATAAAGCGGTAGAAGATGAATGAATGAATAATCCTATAACCAGCCAAAAAGTTTTTTTTTTAAACCACTAGTGGCAGCTTGGTGATGGTGGGATTTGAACCGGTGATGATCTGGACCTTGATAAGGATTGTTCACAGCAGTATTAGTGTTAAATTTAATACCAATACTGCCCTGAATAATTAACACTAAAACTAGTAGAACTCAAATAGTAGCACTCTTATTCACTTTAAATCTGTCGCTGGTTTCTAGTGAATTTTTACTCAACGTTAACATTTACTTGCCTAGAAGTACAATTTTCCAACTTTAAGATTTCTAATCTAAGTTGCAATGTGATTTTTAAGATTTTTTTTGATATTTCATGGCAAAAAAACAAGACATATTTTCCTAGAAATGTTTTTATTTCCTTTCTACTAATACTTTCTAATATTTCAGTTTTTGCAGTGAACCCTGTATATTAAGTCCAACTAAGGGGAAAAAATAAACGCTGTAAGATTTTCCTTGAAAAAACTAAATATATCCCTGGTTGTGGTCAGAGCCAGCATCCAAACTATGATGGGTTTGGAACGGAGGAAATGTACTTTCCGTTTTAACGCTGGAACCAACTACTTACCCACACGGCGATCCTCCGAGTAATGTCAAGCTGTGTAATGTCAACACCAGATGATGCCATCTACATTTGCATGTTACAATATACAGGCAAATGTTTGTGGACATCACCTTCCTCAAAGTGCACAATTTCCATTTAATGAAACTAACAGGGCCAAACAAACAGTCCTCTGAACAAAACTGAGCTTTGAATCTACTGAAGTTACACACAGATTTGGGATTGTGACTTTAGGGATTTGACCCTACAACCACTAAAACATTACTGAGATGAAACGGTGATAACCTCATCCCATACAAGTAATAGCCACGATGGACACCGACAGGTATGAGGTCATCAGTGTTTGCTTTAGTGGTTGAACGGTCAAAGCCCAACAGTCATGCTAATGTAAAATCTATTGGAAAGCTTCCCAGAAGAAGTGAAGGTTATTAATAAAGACTAAATCTTTAATGGGTGGGAAGGTCAGACGCCCACAGACATTTGGACATATTGCCTATTAATAGCAGGAAACACTGGGATACTTCTGTTTATTAGTTTAACCATTTGTTAACACCGTAGGGGTGTATGGTACCGGTACGAGGGCTTAAGGTTCATGCGTACCCAAATACAATCCTTTTTTCCTCCCCCGGGGAAATATTAAATGGCGAATTGCAAGTTTGTTTCGTCTCCAACGTGTACTTCGAGTGCATCTACTATTATTAGTATCAAATAAGATTTGTTTTGCACTTGAATAAAGCCGTTAAAGTAATCCATAGCGCTATAGCTAGCCAGGAAGGGGATTCTTTAGTGTTTGTCCAGCTTCAGGCATTTCTCTTAAGAGGAGAAAATCCTTTTTATCCATATTATGGGAGTGAATGAAAGAAAGGATGGAAGTAATGAAGACATTTGTTAAAGTTTGCTGAAACAAGTACAACAATTAAGTAGTTATCTTTAGAAAATTAAATATACAACACACACACACACAAACACACACCTGTATTACCCAAAATGAAGTCTAACAGATGAAAACTAATTAAATTTTTCCAACGATTTCATTTTAATATAATAAAAAGTATATTCCATTCATTTGATTTATTATATTTGATAAAATATTTTGTATATTATTTAACCAGCAGGCATTTTATTTAAAATAACCGTAACTTAAACAATGAATTTCATGTACCGTTACAGCTTCGCTTACTGCTATAATAAACGTCATTCTTCAGAGGTGGTGTTCCTATACATTTTGGAATGTGCTTGTATTCATTCAACCAAACAAAGTCAGGCCCTGATATGGGGTGAAGTCAGTGTTTCAAATTCATGCCAGCAGGGTGATCACGTGTCATGTGCCAGTGTCATGATGTGTACCTCTAAATTTGTATTAACAGTTTGAATAAACACTACATACGGCTGGAAGTCAGGTGGCGTATATATTTATGGCTTTCAAAACCCTTAAAAGACTATTAAGGAATGATCCCATATTTACCGCCTGTATTTATTCTACTCTACGTAGGTGGCGCGGAAAATCGACGGCACAAATGACGCCAGTAAATAAAAGAATGATTTAATAGATTATGTCTTGGTTTCAAAATCCATTGTTGTTTTTTTTTTGTTTGTTTTTTTACACAAAGTACTTCAATAGTCCTGACGTACATCAGCAGCGCTGTCTGCTCTACTCTTTAACAGCGACAGAGAGACAGACAGAGACAGATAAACCTGCCTGACAGTTTGAACAGTCATGTGACTACCAAACCTTCCCATCAGCGAGCACCAGATACACACTGGCAGCCTGCGAAGCCAAAAAAAGAATAATAGGAGCAAAAATAATATTAAGATAGGCACAATGAGCATTCCTAAATTAAAAAAAAAAATTTAACTAAAAATTAAATATAGAGCACGTTTGATACACCATTAAACCTGGAGCTGTGACTACAGTAAAGAAAATAAGACCTTTCTGAAATTGTAAGCTTTCAGCAAACCCGAGTGTGTCGAAACTTCCCAGAAGCGACGTACAGTGGGACTGGTATATGTGTGTATGTGTGTGTGCGTGTGTGTGTTTTTGAGTGAAATATATGTTCGCCCGGTGAAGCTCTCGTAATTAACGACGGTACACCCCGAACGCGACAAAACTAAAGAAGATGGTGATGCCCACGAGCGAGGCGGTGGCAGGGGCGGTGAAGAACTGGCGGTACTGAAACTGGAAGTACCAGAGCACGGAGAGCATGAGCACAAACAGAGGGACCATCAGGCTCCCCACGTTCAGAGCGACGTGCACCTGGTCGGCGGCGCGAGTGCCGGCGGGCATCGCCCGCGTGGCATGCTGAGAGATATGGCAGTGCAGGACCCAGTTATTAGCAAGGTTAAGGGAGGCCAGAGTCTGGGCGTCGTCCTGGAGGATCTGGCCGTGGTAGATCAGACGCACCTGGTGCTCCCGACCGGCAAAGTAGGTCCTGGACACATGATCAGAAAACATACACACAGGTTACACATGGGGAGGAGACGTTTCATTTAAATGGAAATGTCATTTCCATTCGTAGTGCATCGAATCCAAATGTGGACTGCCATTAACAAGATGTTTGGATGGTGGAAGTTTAACTATATGAGTGTGTCAGACACATTGTTGGTATACAATTATCGCTGAATTGTATTTTCTTATAGAGATGTGGGACTTGCTTTTTGTGCTGAGAGAAGTCATGTCTCTACATGGGTCTATGTTGATGGATGAAGGAAGTAGAAGATGGCGGACATGCTGCATTAATAACATGTCATTAAGTGTGCACATGCACAATGCGTATCTACGTGGTTTACAGGTCATCCCTGACTTATGATGCGTTCTTACGATCCCATCGTAACTTAATTCCCGTTAGCTTTAAAGCCTGACACATCACCACTATAAACTGGATAGTGGCTCAGTGATCCTTGATGTCCTCCTACATCTACATCTGTCATTCCTACTGCACACCTCACTATTCCTCACACTGTCATCATTCATCAGTCTTAAAGATTGGCGAGTGTCACAGTGATTGATGCTTCCGTTACACCACCTGAGTCATGTCTTTTAACCAAAAAAAAAAAAAAAAAAAAAAGTTGCTAGCCCCCTGGGGCAAATTACTACTACAGCAAATAACTGTTAACTGGTCCACATAATGGCTTCTTCAATGAAGGAAGTGTGTGTGTATGTGTATGTGTGTGTGTATATATGTATATATATATATATATATATATATATATATATATATATATATATATATATATATATATATATATATATATATATATATATATATATATATATATATATATATATATATATATACTATATATATATTATATTATATATATACACACACACACAATTTTTTTTTTTAAAATACCTTTTAATGTAGCCAATGGTGTCCTCCGGGTTGACCTGGGCTATTATTTCGGTGTCGTTCAGAAACTTAATCCTCAGTACCATGTTTCTCTCCGTGTTATTGGGCACATCTTCGGACGTGGACGCCTGTGTGTCGCTCGAGGCACTGGCTGATGGCTGGCTGCTGAGTGAAGGTTCCGATGCGTCTCGGTGTCTCAGACCGTCAGCTCCTAACAGACTTTGTTCTCCTGCAGCTTCTGCACTGCCTCCACGTTCCTCGGCTCCTCTCGCGGCTCCGGCATCAGTCTTGTCGTCTTCTCTCGAGCTGCGTGGTGGAGAGGGAATGTCACCGGGTGGGTGAGGTTCTTGGCTCTCGGGCTCTGCCGAGGGGACGGAGCCCGAGTCGGACGCGACGGCGTGCTCAGGCGGCTCGGCCGTGTGCGTGGAGGCCCAGGCCAGGACCAGGACGAGCAAGAGGAACACGACTCCGAAGAGCAGAGTGACCTCATCGCCCACGCCCTCGATCAGAGCCATCCTGGCCGGATTTGTCCTCGACTAAGGCAACTTCGTATTAGGCACCTACAGGTGAAAAAAACAAAACAGATATTGCACTGCATCATGCCCATGATAAATCAATCAGATTCTGAACAGATCATCATTTATATGGTATTAAAATACTATGGCATTAAAAATACAGGGCCCCTATACCAGGGGTCCCAAAAAAACGGGCTGATTGCCCACAGGGCCACTCCTGCACTGTTTTGTTTAATGGCGTCTTTAATATGACTCAGAAGAACGAGCAGTCTCAAAGTGATTTGTTCAGTTTCTACTGGATGTGCATGGGAAAAGTAGCACAAAACCTACGGAGCGTTTATGTACAGGAAACAGAACTAGAACTCTAGTCAAAGTTGGTGGACATGTTGGGGGGGATCTGCTTATTGAAAATGTAAACAAAGTTTTGATTCTGATTTTGGTCTGATCTGTCCAGTCTGTGATTTTCCAAGGCGTCAATAGTTAATTGAGTTCATATTTAACTATATATGTAATAATTAAATCATATAAAATGTAGAACACAAATACAAAAAAAAGGGGGCAAATTACTCATCTTGATGCATTAGTTTAGCCCAGTGCTTCTCAATTATTTTGTCGTGCAGCCCCCCCAGATTTCAGCAATAAAAATAAATTTTTATTTATTTATTTATTTATTTATTTTCTTGAAAGCAAACAAATATAGATTTTTAATTTAACTTGTATATTTGGTACTGCGCTTTAATCAAGAAAAAGTAGTACTTATTTGATTACATGATTAATGTGGAATAATATGTTGAATATATTACAAAAATAATACATAACTACAGCCCCAATATTAATATAATATGTTATTGTGGTTAGTTGTGTGTACGACCCCTTCGACCTGTTTAAAAAATGCACAAGCTTCTGCACTAGGAAACCCAAAGCTCACCATGTTTGGACACATATTTAACTAGGCTCGAATTTTTAAAAAAAATAGCTAAAGTAGCTAATGTAATCGAAACCCCAAGCGTGACAAAAGCATTCACAACTTTAAAGAACATTAGAGCATATTAAAATTTCTAGGTAATATCTGATATGTTGCTGTATTGTCCTCGCTCCTTTTACTTGGCACGCTATAGTATTCACAACAATTTTTTGTCCCAAAAGGTCCTGTCCCAATCCACACATGACAACACTTGTGTGCCTGAATAGGATTGGCACTACCGGTGGTGCACTAACACACTATTTACTAAGGTGGATTTCACACCTTTCCAGGCTCGGCTCCTCCAAGGGATACGATAGAACATGGTTAAATTGTGGCATCATCACACCAAAGATGTGTCGTATTATATAAAACGCATTCTTAGGCCACATCAGAATCGGAAGCAGATGAATCCATGTACATGAGAAGCAGTACATTTAGCTTTCTCCAGTTTTATAATCTCAAACCTGCTCAGCGTGTGACTAACTTGATGATGATGTGTACCACGGGTTTAATAAAAATTCCAATGCTCTTCAATTTTGGGTCACTGAATTGGGTTAAGCTTTGGATTAACTTTATTTTTCAGTGAAGAACAAAATGATTCAAACCTGAACCTGAAGGTTTTTGAGTCTTTTTTTAGCAAGTATCCTAACAACTCCCATTCATCCTGGGAAATACTCTTAAGATCACTGATTGAATGGGAATTTATTTTGTGAGATTAGAATTTGTGGGGTCTAAACTTCACTCTATAGATGTTTCATGACGTTCTGTTTTTGCTACTCAAAGACTTGAAGCTGAAGCTACTGTACATTTGTCTCAGCTATGTTGTGTTAATACTGATTTATACTTCTGCGTCAAGTGAACGCCACAGCATAAGCCATCATGAGTATTTCTCCTTCTGTGTTGCTCTGCAGTAACTCTTCCTAAATGCAAATTGGAGGTGGGGTGTTGGGTTTTAATGGAGGTACACGCTGGAATACATACACTAGACACTAGAAATACGTGTGCAACCAATCACAGACCTTGCATTCTGCGTCGAAGTAATGCATAGTTTATTTTTGGAGAGGTGCACGTCAGGTTACGGCGTAGGCTACGGCGAAGTGTATGCGTTGACGCGTAGGCTACGGCATAGAGTCGATGCAGAAGTATAAATCGGCCTTTACTGTCCATAAACTTGACTTGATGGAGAAGTTATGAACACTCTATGCAGGGTGTCTTTGCAGATCTTTCAGCATTCATTCCGCTTTCAAGGCCAATCTGTCCATCGCTGCCACCAATTAACACCTGTTGCAACCACCACCGTGTTTCACTGTAGGGCCAGAATAATTCTCCACATGCACCAAGGGGACCAGAGGATCTAGAAAGAGCCCTTTAAGTGTCCGCACTATGCAATTTTACTTGGAATGGGTTCCATCTCACCACTCAACCATATTGATTGAAGCAGAATTTCTGACATGAGCAGATTCAGACGGCCTACTGAGCTCATCGTGCCCTTTAGGCGTTCGGTCAGACAGAGAGTTCTATGAAGCGACTTGTTTGTTCTTCCATTTTGCAATAACGGGGCCCCAATGTGCCTCTGGGAACATTTGGATTTTAAAAGGTTTTACGCCCTTCCCCAGACCTCTGCATAACACAATTTGATCAGCAATGTCTATGATGAGTTTCTGGACTTCATTAGCTCGTTTGCCTGACAGCCCTGGGAACTGTACACCGATGTATCCGTTAAGTCCGACACACACCGAGGTTCTAGAGAAAGATTAAGATAATCTATACAAACAGGACACACCTTTCTATTTGGAGAGACACAAAGCATCGGAACACCTGCACTTTCCTGCCGTATGTGGCACTTCTCCAAAACGGTTTCAACAAAGCACCAATGATATCAGATTGTCTTTGGATGCGGTTTAATTCAATTTTGAGTTCACTTGAACTTAAACCCAAAGTCTCTGCTCTGGAAAGGCAATTTCCTACTAAAGAATCCTACTATATAGTCCTACTAATCACTAGCTGACTACACCCTTAAAATATCCACAAAACACTAAAAATAAATCTAGTGGACTAGTAGTCATCACAAAGAGTGGAGGGAATTATATTAGTACTTAAAGTAAAATCCCATTCTCAAAATCTTTTGAGACTTTTTGGACTTATGACCTGACTACATGTAAAGTGTCTAATCTATTAAACTACACACATATCCATGTTTACAAAGCCATACACAGGGTTAAGGCCCTTGCTCACGGGACCCAGCCGTGGCATCTTAGTAACGCAGGGATTTGAACTCACAACCTTATGATCTTAATCACTGATCTTTCCCTTCCCCTGTCTCTTCAGCCATGTTAATGTTTTAACAGCGAAAGGCTTGTACTTTTTTTTTTTTAACGTTTAACGCCTTGCTGTCAAGTGATACAAATACCTGTGGGTGGTTGTGTTGTGTTGTGGACTGACGGACTGACTGACTGACTGACCACATGTTTCCGGCTCCTGCAGGTGAAAGTGGTTTTGTCAGGTGAGACTTCATGTCTTTTATATGTGCAGGATTAATGACTGACTTAAGCATTCACAAACATGATCCTCCCCACCCTTAATTAACTCCAAATATCATTAATAAACATTCAAATCTGACCTCAAGGTGTTATTGGACCCATTACACAACTACCAACACACACACACACACACACACACACACACACACACACACACACAGAGAGAGAGTAACTCAATATGTATGTTACACTCATAAGAACTCAACACATAAAAGCAACACGACATGTGTGAAGTTCCAGAGCTAAAAGAGAGCAAGAAGAAGTCAAAATAAAAAACAACCTTTAAACAACTATTTAATTATTTATAAATAAAAAAAACAGGGTTATTTGTTGTCTATTGAATGTCACAACAGCAGCTCGATACCGCTTGACTAGCCCAGTGTACAATTCCACAACAGCTGTTGATTTATGTTTGCTAACTAACAACACGTTCGGCGAAAATAAAAGAATATAAAATGGCTCCGAGGTGACACGAAAGGCGACTTACTGTGGACATATCACGCGTCATGACAGGACACCATATTTACTCCGTGTTACTTTTTTGATATTTCCTGATATTTTGCGGATGGATTGGCGACATTAGCATAGAAACCCCATCGCATCCGGCTTAAACCGCTTCCGGAGCCATAATAAAAGCACTGACACGATCGCGTATAGTGTTTGTTTATATGTGTTTTAGTGTTATTTGACGAAATGCAATACACACACACACACACACACACACACACACACACGCGCTCCACTTAAAAAAAAAAAAAAAAAAAAAAAAAAAAAAAATATATATATATATATATATATATATATATATATATATATATATATATATATATATATATATATATATATATATATATATATCTGCAGCTCAACCAGAAGTGTACTTTTGTGTCAAAATGTTTTTCCTTCAGAATAAGGAGATAAAAATTGCATTTCCACACTAACCCATTAATTACCTGATCCTATTTACTGATTTCCTCAGCATTTCATTCAATACAAAAAATATACTAATTATTAGCATTTCTATATGTTAAAATGTCATGCACACATCACTGCTTTGTTTCCAGTCTTACCCCCTGCTGTAAAAAAAATTACTTCAGCCCTGATCACTGTCACTGGTTCAGGTTGAGATCCCTCAAAATAAGTCCTGATACATTAAGTCTATCCCTCAAACTGATCCACTGTATTAAAAATGATCCCTCAAACGGATCCCCAGTACTCAAACTTACTCTCAAACTAATTCCGGATTACTGAAACCGATCCCTTAAAGTGAGTCCTGAAACTGACACGTACCCGTTAAACTTAACCTAAAACTGTATCCTATACCTCAAACTGATTCCCTGATACTCAATCCGATTCCCCCAATTGACACCAATTCCTTATACTAAAACCTATTCCTCAAAATGGATCAATGATACTGAGTCATATCCCTCAAACGGATCCCTAATACTGAGTCCTATCCATCAAACAGTCCCTCAAACAGATCCCTGATACTGAGTCATATCCCTCAAACGGATCCCTGATACTGAGTCCTATCCATCAAACAGTCCCTCAAACAGATCCCTGATACTGAGTCATATCCCTCAAACGGATCCCTGATACGGAGTCCTATCCATCAAACAGTCCCTCAAACAGATCCCTGATACTGAGTCATATCCCTCGAACGGATCCCTGATACTGAGTCCTATCCATCAAACAGTCCCTCAAACAGATCCCTGACACTGAGTCATATCCCTCAAACGGATCCCTGATACTGAGTCCTATCCATCAAACAGTCCCTCAAACAGATCCCTGATACTGAGTCATATCCCTCAAACGGATCCCTGATACTGAGTCCTATCCATCAAACAGTCCCTCAAACAGATCCCTGATACTGAGTCATATCCCTCAAACGGATCCCTGATACTGAGTCCTATCCATCAAACAGATCCCTGATACTGAGTCATATCCCTCAAACAGATCCCTGATACGGAGTCCTATCCATCAAACAGATCCCTGATACTGAGTCCTATCCATCAAACAGATCCCTGATACTGTCATATCCCTCAAACAGATCCCTGATACTGAGTCATATCCCTCAAACAGATCCCTGATACTGAGTCCTACCCATCAAACAGATCCCTGATACTGAGTCATATCCCTCAAACGGATCCCTGATACTGTCCTATCCATCAAACGGATCCCTGATACTGAGTCATATACCTCAAACGGATCCCTGATACTGTCCTATCCATCAAACAGATCCCTGATACTGAGTCATATCCCTCAAACGGATCCCTGATACTGAGTCATATCCCTCAAACGGATCCCTGATACTGTCCTATCCATCAAACAGATCCCTGATACTGAGTCATATCCCTCAAACGGATCCCTGATGCGGAGACCCATCCCTTGAACGGATCCCTGATGCGTAGACCCCCAGTTTTTAATTAAAGAACATCTAATCAATATTAATATTCTAAAGAAAAAAAACTGATTTAAACAGAATTACTTACAGTGAGGGGGGAAAGTAAATAATAAAGAAAACATTTAATGGTAGGTTTGTTTGAACAGTGAGAAACAGAAGAACAAAAATAAAATCCTGAAAAATGCATTAAAAAAAAGATATAAATGGATTTTTGGTTTAATGAGAAGTTGTGTCTGCACAGGATCATTGCGTGGTGGGCAACAGATTAAAACGTAAAAATTTTAATTAAAACTTGCCATTCTTTGTCTTTGTGTTCTCTCTCTCTCTCTCTCTCTGGATCTGTGTTCTTACTTTCTTTATCTACATATTTCTGTTTTGTTTCTGTGTTAAATTCATTACATGCATCCACAAATGATTGTCTCTGGGAAGTTATTTGATCCCTTCACAAAATATGACTTAGTAATAGGTGGAAAAACCTTCATCGTTGGCAGTCACAGAGGTAAAGACGTTTCTTGTAGCTGGCCACCAGGTTTGTACATGAGTTGTCCCACTCCTCTAGGTTTGAGATCGAACACTGTACATGTGAGAAGAGCGTTTCAGTTGTGGAGTCCTTGATATATATTCATTCATTCATTCATTCATCTTCTACCGCTTTATCCGATCTTTCCATCGGGTCACGGGGAGCCTGTGCCTATCTCAGGCGTCTATGGGCATTAAGGCAGGATACACCCTGGATGGAATGCCAACCCATCGCAGGGCACACACACACACACATTCACACACTAGGGACAATTTTCCAAGGTGCCAATCAACCTACCGTGCATGTTTTTTGACCGGGGGAAACCGGAGAACCCGGAGAAAAACCCCCTGAGGCACGGGGAGAACATGCAAACTCCACACACACATTCCCGAGACGGGACTCGAACCCGGATCCTGGCGGTGTGAGGCGAACGTGCTAACCACTACGCCACCGTGCCCCACTCCTTGATATATATTATGAATGATAAATAATCTATGTATATTAAGATGAATTAGACCGTTTAGATTCTTCTAAACTTTAGAAGAACGACACCTTTTGTTTGAACCATATATTCCAAATACTGGATCAGGTTTCATGCTCAAGTGTCTTCGATTTTTTTTCTTGGATATTGGATAAAACAACTTTAAGACCAGCAAGATGTCTATAGGAGGAAAAAAACAAAACAAAACGATCAGAGACGTTGTACAAAACATTGGGCAGATTGAATTGAAAAAGAAAGAAACCACCGGTGAACTAAGAACTAGATGATTAAACAGGTTGGTTGAGGTACCAAGCTGCCACTAGTGGGCCCTCGAGCAAGGCCCTTAACCCTCAAGTGCTCAGTTGTAAGTCTCTCTGGATAAAGGCATCTGTCAAACGCCGTAAATGTGACGTCGCAATCTACCGTTCAATGATTTTGAGAGAAGATCAGTCATCAGAAGAATAGAATTGGTTATGAAAGAAATTTTTGGCACAAAAATATCTGTAACTGAGATTCATCAAGATTAAAGCGAAGTGCAGAGAAAAAAGGATCTAGTGAAGATTCAAAACACAGGTCAGACAGTTCACGGCTTTGGTTTGTATAGCTGCAGATGGTTATGTACTTATTATGTACTTATTATGTACTTATGTACTGTGAAATTGGTCCAACTCTTCTAATATTAGCTAAATATATGTGATATGTTGGTTGTTTTTGGAGCTGTACACTTCGATTTTCTACAGATCAGTATTTGATCCATATTTTTATTACTATTGGTATTGATTAGAGAGAACTCTATATGAGTTATTGATATATATAACAGAACTGAGATCAAACCACACACAAAAAAAATCAAACATATTGGTTTCCCGTTTTTCCACTTTTTTTTTTTAATAATCATTTTATATAGACATTTTTTAATATGTATATATAAACAAAGATTTCCATTTTCCCACACCTTTTACCCAGCACACAGACATCCACTCACTGAGTCTTCTTACATTCAACACTTGCCATTAATAAATAAGTTCTCTTCCAAAAAAAAAAAAAAAAAAACCAGAGCAAAGCCAACGCACACAGCGACACAGTGTCTCGATGACAACTAGATTACACAAAACAAGGCTTCTGTATAACTGCCATCTAAACTCGTTTTAATAACAAAAGTGCACTAAAACCATAACATTGAATCATAAGCGTACGTCCTTTTTACGTGTTTACAGAACGGCGCTCTTGATTGATTCGAGATTGCGGAGGCGGACAATCGGACGCGTTTTGAATTGTCGGCTTCGCACCACTGAGGCATCAACTGGAGGTGAAACGGACATGCTTCTCTTTCAAATCCAGATCTGAATCATGGAACACAGTGATGCTAATGAGTCCACCAATACAAGAGGGCTACTTTTATCCGGCGGGGCCACTGCGTGCGCTGCTTTGCATTCCTTTAAATGACAAAATAGACCATTTGTTCTGAGAAAATAAAACCTATTGATAGAATCCATCTCCTTTGTACATTAAACACGACCCTGGCGCACGTACTCTACGTCTTTCCAACAATGTCACTGTCCTGTCCTGTGTCATGACAATCACACACACTCAGACCTGGAGAAATGATCTTTCTAGACCTGAAAACATCATCACTTGTTTTCCCAATCCTCCTTCTAGAAAGCTCCTCTCGGGATTCGCATTGGTTCCTCCCCGAATGTGTCTCTTTAAAGGTTTAAATCACGAACGAGACACAGTTTATGAGCAACGGAGATTAAACCGTTTACAGATATCTGAGCGATGGGACGAGATTATAAACGAGTAATAGCGTGCCTAAATCCTTTTTAACAAAAATCAAATACCCCCCGCCCCCAAAAAAAGAAAAAAAGTACCTACAGACACTCAATCTGGACAAAATATAAAAAACAAAATGCACCAGAGTTTAAAAGCACAATGCCTGAGAAATGTAATGGCTGAAACGCAGCCAGGAATCAGCAGCTCTGCTCGATACACAGAACAATTATGGGCATGATTAATAGCATCGTTCAAGTAATCAGATTCTAATCTGCCCTCATTGTGCACGACAAGCATTCGATGTTTTGAATTGACAAAGAATACGTTATTTCTCTGGAATGTGTGCTAAAGATGTGTGGAAAATCCAAGTTACTCCAATATTACACATTACTCCAGTTCGTCTGGGAACATGTTAGTTTCACATCGAACGGGGTGTTTAAAATAACATGATCCTGAGAATTCTACCTGAATTACTGAATTTGTGGGATTGCGTATTATTGAGCCCTACTCAATGCGTATTATTTAAATATATAAACACATATTTTGGGATTATTATCAATCACTAAAAGGCCATCAAATGAATTTCAACAGGTCATTTCCTTTTTTCCATCGATTTTAGCTCATATCATTTCAGTTCATATGACTCTAATATGTGTATATATTTATGTATATAGACTACACATCTCATCTTAAACAAATCATGGGGATGACCATCT
Organism: Kryptopterus vitreolus; assembly: GCA_030449085.1. NCBI lineage: Eukaryota > Metazoa > Chordata > Actinopteri > Siluriformes > Siluridae > Kryptopterus > Kryptopterus vitreolus. Next base: position 15,836,229 of record JACRUU010000017.1, on the reverse strand, counting down.
GGTATTTTTCTGCACCACTGAAGAGATTGAACTTTTCATTAAAAAAAAAAAAAAAAAAAAAAAAAAAAAAAAAAAAAAAAAAAATTCATGCGACCATGAATAAAGCAACTTCCCATACACATTGCAATATTCTCCCACCTGATGGCAATATTTTTAATAACTTCACAATACGATTTTCATTATTAACTAATATCTTGCATAAAAAGTAATGTATAATTGATTTGGAGAAACAGTAATCTAATCATACACCAACCGGCTGTTGTATTAATCCGAGGAATAATCTTGAGCTACACTGGGGTTCAAAAGTCTGGGACTGCGCAAGCAAGTACTCAAGACCTGCACAACATTTACAACAACAACAACAAAAATAAAAAGTACACTGTGAGGTCAAATGTTTTGGGACAGCTGACTTTTTCAGACGAATATGGGTTTTACCACAACGCTAGAGGTACACAATTGATGCACAAGCATTTAATCACAAGTCGCTTGAACTAAGAGACCCAAACCTGCTCCGTAATCACAATGCCCGTGTGCCCAAAGCCATGAAGATATGATTTGGAGAGGAAAATCTTGAGAGAGCTGCTACCAAACTCTGACCTCTGAGACCTCTGGCACGAATTGGGAAGCTGACTGCAATGTCTTGTACTGAAGCATGAAGTAGTGTAGTAATCAAGGTCTCGCCAATAATACAATAAACTTCTCAGACTCCACTGTATAATACTAATTCAGTGTCATGAACACGGTTTACATGATGCTGAACGTTCATTAGGTGCTAGTTAGCTCTGTAGCTCCAGTACGAATGTAATGCCTCTCTATCTGACGCTGAATCACTGGATGCTCATTGGTTAATAAATAACTGTAAATTAGATTTCATCACAAATGCAAGCTTTAATAAAACGCACTGTCTTTTAATAAGCACCGGGAAAATCAGCTACACCTGGGCGCGATTGTGTATTTTGTTTTTTTACATTTTGTCCAGAAAGGTGTTCTCATCCCTTCCCTACGTCAAAAACTAAAGACCCCCATCCACTGGTTTAGTAACAGCACAAATTGTTCGAAAAGACAGGACTGATCACATCCTGTGAACACGCGCACACACACACACACACACACACACACACACACACACACACACGCGCACACGCACGCACACGCACGCACACGCACACACACATCCTTCTCCCTCAAAACACCAAAGCCTGTTTAAACTGAATGTTGCACATGCTTGCAGACATGCTCTCTCTCTCTCTCTCTCTCTCACACACACACACACACACACACACACACACACACACACACACACACACACACACACACACACACACACACACACACCACACACACACACATACACACGCCTCTGCTTTTCCGTCGTCATAAAGGAACCTCGAGGAGCTTTTTGTGCAGGTACTGCTTCACTTCCTCAATGCCGTTCAACTTCTCCAACTCCAGATAGGGCAACTGATGAAGACAAGCAGACACATGAAGAAAGGCGAGACTCCGTGCTAAAAGTCTAAACACAATAAAGGCACACCACGACCGACTTACCTGTAGTATAACGTAACCGAGCAGCTGCAGGTGACGGTCTCTCATCGCCCGGGAACCCACAAGAACGTCCGAGTTGTGGCAGTAGTGCCATTTGTCGTTTACTGACATTATCACCCTGCGTGTAGAGAAGCACACGTGATCAGGCACTGGTATACGGCATTACCTATTACACGACACAGAACGTGTATCATACTTTATCATTCCTTTATTCGATGTAATCAAATTCAATTGAAGTTCGATGCTTTGATTGGAAGAGCCGAGGATCAAACCACTTTGTCTAATTGGGCTATTCAATACCGGTTTTCTCTTAATATGTTCATTCATTCATTCATTCATTCATTCATCTTCTACCGCTTTATCCGATCTTCCATCGGGTCACGGGGAGCCTGTGCCTATCTCAGGCGTCTATGGGCATTAAGGCAGGATACACCCTGGATGGAATGCCAATCCATCGCAGGGCACACACACACATTCACACACACATTCATACACTAGGGACAATTTTCCAAGGTGCCAATCAACCTATCATGCATGTTTTTGGACCGGGGGGAAACTGGAGAACCCGGAGAAAAACCCCCTGAGGCACGTGGAGAACATGCAAACTCCACACACACATGACCGAGACGGGAATCGAACCCGGATCCTGGCGGTGTGAGGCGAACGTGCTAACCACTACGCCACCGTGCCCCTTCTTAATATGTTAATATACGTTAAAGTATATGATGTAACCAAAGTTAAATAAGGTCATTTTAAAATAACATGGTCAATACAAAAGGAACGAGGTCATGAAATGCAAGCTTAAGGAGAACCCATGTAATGGTCCGGAACAGTATGACACTGTTGAAGATCGACTCTCATGCTCCAGGATGTTTCCACTTCGAAAAGGAAATCCAGCAGCACAGTGTAGACGGGGACAGTTGCCCCGGATTGAGACAGACACTCTATTGGGCTGTTCAAAATTGATCTGTACTGTAACATCAAGCTTTGTGTGTGTCATTTATTCTCTCCTGGAGTAAATTGTGGACTGTGCACGTGGAACCAAGTAACAATTAGGAACAAGACTAACCGTTTAATGTGCTCGCCGCTCGTCTCCGAGACTTTTGACGAGTGCAGCTGTAGTGGAGCTGCCGTGACTGCGTTGCTATCTCCTGCCTCATAGGTCACGCCCTCATAGAACGGTGTGATACTGCAGTCTGGTCCTGAATTGGCTCCCACCTGGATGGAAGCCCCACTCTCGTCCTCCAGGATCTTTCCTATAGAGAATTGGAAGAGGGAGTCCTGTGGAACACTGGCCCCGGGGACAGCTGGCCCGGCTTGAGCCAGACACTCTGATGGGCTGCTCAGCGTCGAGCTGTCCTGGCTCTCCAGAGAGTGCTCCTTGGCCAGGCTGCTATAGTAATCTGAAGCCGGGTAATAGGTGTTGTATTCCAGTGGCACTGCTCCATTGGTGCCAGCTCTCTGGATGTGGGGCGGAAGGAAGGTGGAATCATTTTCAGGGCGTTTGTCGACACCTTCCTCTAGAGGCGGCGAGAAGGGAGAGAACTTCTGGAAGTCAGATGTAAGAGTGGAAACAGAGGTCGGAGCGTCCGGTTTAAGGTTCACGACTGTGCACATAGAAGAGTCAGATGCTAACGTGACTGCGGCTGAGCCCGCTCGGATGGGAAGAACACGACCCGCATGGTCTATCCACAGCAAAAAATCTGAACAGGGGGTGGAAAAAATTCCAGATCAGGAAAGATAAGCGGGGGAAAAACATGTCAGAAATGTCTTTCATTTTTGTGTCTTTACCTGTGTAATATCCAGGAGGTAGAACTTCATCTTGTTTGTAACCGTGCTCGCCAACCAACTGCCTCAGGGCCTCGGCAACCAAACCTTTGTAACTGTAACACAAAACACTAATTTTTCACAAATGTACTTAATACCGTCACTGCTGTCCAAGCCGGATCGTCTAACTTTCTATTATAGTTATTCATTCATCTTCTACCGCTTTATCCGATCTTCCCTCGGGTCACGGGGAGCCTGTGCCCATCTCTGGCGTCTATGGGCATTAAGGCAGGATACACCCTGGATGGAATGCCAACCCATTACAGAGCACACACACTCATATTCCCACACTAGGGACAATTTTCCAAGGTGCCAATCAACCTACCATGCATGTCTTTGGACCGGGGGGAAACCGGAGAAAAACCCCTGAGGCACGAGGAGAACATGCAAACTCAACACACACATGGCCGAGATGGGAATCGAACCCGGATCCTGGCGTTGTGAGGCGAACGTGATAACCACCAAACCACCGTGCCCCCTCTATTATAATTATAATTCTATTATTTTTAATTAAACCTGATCTATTGTTGCAAGTTATATTGAATGAAATATTTTTTTTAAAATGGATTTACTATTTACCAGAGATGTCAAAGTTTAAGCAAATTAAATTTAATGGCACTAATTTTATTAAGGTGTGATCAACATAGTGTGCATTACTACGTGAGTGATCTGCTCCTTCACTCTGCGTTGTGTTGGAACGACAACCCGGGCAACAAAGAACAAATGAATAAAGAAAGTTCAGTGAATCCACTCATGCTTCCTAAATTTCCCTGAATTACTCCTACTAGCTGCGCATTCACAACAGGTACAAGCTTATTACCACATATTAACGTATGGAATCGTACAGAAGTGCATTAGCATTCCCAAATCCGTATTACGTAAGTGCATCTTTTTTTTTGGAGAATGCAATGCGCTTCTCTATGTAACATGAATGTATAAATAGTTTACATGGAAAACAACCGGAACAGAATTCTATACAATTGCCATGTACCATATTTTACACCCACTAAAAATGTAACATTGAAATTGTCAAGAAATTAAGTAATTAACAAGAAATTAATATTAAAAGAATAATTCCTAGAGTAAAATAAATATTAAAGAAGAAATCATTTTACTAAATGGAGAGATTTGGAGAGAATTTTTTATGATTATAACGTCTGTTACAGTTAGTTAAGCGTATTAGAAACATGAAAAGTATTCATTTATGGTAGATAGGAAACGTGTGATTAATGTGCGATTAAATATTGTAACTGATTGACAGCCCTACTGTTTACTAAACACAGGGCTAGTCTGAAAGCGCGCATAATGTTATGTGTGTTATATAATCCTTCTTGTTCTGTGGACGTTTTAAGAGATCTTTAAGAGATCTTATTTTGCAGAAATAAATGATAAAGGATTATAATTATTATAAATTATAAATGGATTAGTAAATGGATGAAATCAAACATTAGGACATATGCAGTGGTCAGTATCAGTCACAGTACCAAACCTGTGACAGGGCCATGGGTGGCTAAGGCTCACTGATGCACGTGGGAAGCTTAGGACAGTGAAAGAGCTGTGCACGGACCTGTATTTGCGGTTGACCTCGTCAGCAGTGAGTGCGTGGTCGAACATGAGCACTTTGTGGGAGTCCTGCAGACGCGGTCCGGTGTACTCTCTGTGCTCGAGCTCCACTGCAGCGTCCAGCAAAGACAAATAGCGGCGTACAATCAGAGCGTACGGACTGTCTGCAGAAAAACACACACAGACAATCCCGCTTTGTGCCAAAGCTTGAAATAGGACTGCAGTGTAAAGAACTGTCTGGCTGGGGTCCTTATTGATGCAAAGACTGGTGTTATGACATGTTGAAGTGTATAACTTTAAACTACACGCTTAAAATGAGTGGGGTGTGAGACATGAGAGAAGCTGAGAAAAAAAAACATCGACAACCTGGAAATAATCCGGTATAACAGACTGACGCAGAGATATCGAACGGCGATGGACTCACTCGTGACGTTACTGATGAAGGAAGGCGAAAAGACCCGATGCAGCACCAGGCTGGGAAAGTGCCCCAGCTGGAAGAGCGACATGAGGATGTTCACAGTGGCCAGCGGTGAACTCAGGGCCTTCAGCTCCAGCACCATTTCCAGCTTGGAGAAGAACTGAGTCTCGTTAGCTGGCCGATAACTCATGCGGCTGAATGGGAACACGAGCTTCTGGATCACCTGGACAAACCAAAACAGCACCAGAACTGAAACAGGGATACAGTTACAGCATTTCTTATGCTTCAAACTTCATATGCTTCATACATTGCAATTATAAAAACGACATATTATAATGGGATAAACATATATTTGATTTTAATGGCTTATAATATAAAAATACAGAATCCGACACACACAAAAAAAAAATAGTAGTTATGACTAATTTCTATCCCCGCTAGACTTCTCACCTTGCTGTCCAGGTACTCAGCCTTCTTGACCAGGAATTCTGCAACCGTGTCCAGTAGTTGTGTCTCTCTGAGGCGATGGCGTGCAATATACTTGGCAATGAGAGCCATGGTGTATGGCGTCATGCTGTCGACCTTTTTAGGCAGCTCCTCTAGTAGAATAAAGAAAAAAAAAAGAGGACATAATAATATACTATAATATTAATAATATACTCATCTGGACATTTCCTCTTATAGAAACTACACCACTCTTTCGATTCAAATAAAGTACAGACAATATCAATTCCTATTAGCTGGTTTTCAAAGTGGCCATGCTCACCAGCTAGACTGCTGACAAACTTCTCCTGCCTGTTCTGGTAGAAGAGGTGAGAGCTGAAGATGAGCTCGAGGCTCTTGTTGCTGGCTTCGCGAGCGCACGCCGCCAGCATCTCGTCCAGTAAGGTCATTTCGTGGTCGCGTACGCAGCTGACACTGGCGAGCGTGTGCTTGACCAGGCGCAGGATCTTGCGGTCGACCAGGAGCTGTTCCGGGGAGGCCGTGTCGGCCGCTTGCAGCGCGTGCCACTTGGTGCGGTAGTAAGACAGCAGCAGGAACAGCGTCTGCGGGTGACGCTCGCGCTCGATGTTCTTCTCCAAGCCTGCCAGGCACGACTCGATGAGCGGGTGCTGGCTGGATGGGTGCAGCTTCATGCAGCTGCTGAACACCATGGAGATGTCCTTCTGGTTGAACTGTGACAGGCGGCCCTGCGATTCCTCCTCCAGCACCTGCACTATCCGAGAGTCGCTAGGCAGCCCTGAGAAAACACAATGCTATAGTTAGCAAGAAATATCTGGAGGAAGAAAATGAAGAAAAGATATTATCGAAAGATTTGGGGTTATTTAGATCTAAATGTACTAATCAAACTATTATTGCTACTGTAATGAACCTTTCATTGTAGACATGCTTTCTCTATCATAATACATAGGCGATGTATGTAATACATTTGACCGATTCAGTCAGAAACACTACATCAATATTGCACACCTACATGTACAGGGTTTATATTCCCTATCAGGCACCAAATTCCTTAAAAGAGCAAAGTCTGTAATCACATACTGACAAAACAAAATGCACATCACAAAGCTCAACTCTTTTCTAACTCAATTTGATTTAAATAGAGGGTTTAGCATTTTCACTAAACAGCTTTAATTCAGATTTTCTTAATTCATGCTTTCCATTTTTTACACGAACGTTACATGCAATTTCAATGATGCGGGAGGATTTCTGCAAATGCAACTGTGAACACATGACTGCTCTCTGTGGTTCCAAAAATGACTTCAAAAACAATATTGGCAGGAAAAAATAAATGCCTTTCATTATGTGATTGTTGAAAAACTTAGATCTACACGTTAAAAAAAACGAGCAATTAATCCGTGGTTTATATTATTGATCAACTGCAATCCATTGCACCGCAAATCATTACTCTTTTACAACTCGACTAAACGCATTAAGTGTGTTGAATGCGTTCAGCAAGTGCATTTGTGATTACAGCAGTAACTGTTAGGAATCCTCCAGAGACTAGTTGATAGCTTTCTTCACCGTATGTAGCTATTCGATCCGAACCAGAAACCTTTCCTGTACAGCACATGTAAGGATGTGTTTTATACAGCAACTGGAAAAATATCACTTGCATCATTTTGATGAACTCATTACTTCATTACACTGCTATTCTGAAACACACCTGTAGGTGGCACTGCTTCCTGAATTGCTGTTTCGGGAAGCAGTTAAAAGACCTGTACTTGCATTTAAAGTCAAAATGTAACCCATGATCCAGGTTTTTTATTACATTTTGTTTGCACTACATGTTTGCACTGAAAAGATACGAAGTTTTGTATATATTTTTCTTTTATTATTTCAGTAAATGCATTTCTGCACAGGCCCAGTACAAAACGTGTTCCTGCTACGAAAAGAACAGCCACAGCGTTATTCCTTTTACGTTACGTTTACGGCATTTGGCAGACGCCCTTATCCAGAGCGACTTACAATTGAGCAATTGAAGGTTAAGGGCCTTGCTCAAGGGCCCACTAGTGGCAGCTTGGTGGTGGTGGGATTTGAACCTGTGATCTTCTGTTCCAGAGGCAAACACCTTAACTACTGAGCCACCACCTCCCACACTCCCAAGCAACTGCAGATAAAATGGCGCTAGCTAATTGAGCCAATCATGGTGGTTTCTTGTTTAACACACCAAAGGTTATCAAGTGCATTAACATTTCAGACCTTTGTCATGTCCTAAAATAATCGATACAGGGCTTACCGAGAGCAGCTACGGCGTACAAGCAGTTGACGATGCTAAAGTTGTCAAACTTGGAGCAGTCGTTTACAATGGCGTCACAGAGAGTCTGGAAGTCCGGGTGATCCAGGATCTGTCGAGTTGCACAATCGCCCGAGCCTACGGCAGGGGGTGAGGACAGTGTTCCTTCGGGGCTCACCACGCCGCTCCCTAGACTCCCTCCAGTCGCTGCAGCCTGCTGGAGTGACAGAAGCTGGCCGATTTTCTGTAAGGCGATAGGGTAGTGGTTGTGCGAGATCTTCCCCGGGTTCTGAGTGACCCAGCGGAGCACCTCGTCCACGCCACGCGAGCGGTCGATCAGGCGCTTCATGGTGAAGAAGGTGTCGTAGCTCATCTTCTCGTGAATGAAGTTCCAGGTCTTCTTTTTGCTGTGGTGCATGTGGGCGTTGGGCTGGTAGTGTGGAGGAGGGAGGTGAGGGACCTGTGGGTGTGCGTGGTAGTGCTGATGGGGCTGGTAGTAGGGTCGGTGGGCATCCACGCGGCCCTGGTACAGTGGAGGAGGGAAACTCTGGGGTGGCGGGATGTGGGGGTGATGAGGGGCGAGAGGGTGGTGGGGATTCTCCAGCATGGTCTGCCCTCCCCCCATCAGACCGATACGGCGGCCAGGCTTGGCCCCTCCGCCGCTGTACAGGCGCGTGGCATACATGCCGGCAAGAGCACTCGGAGCCAGAAGGTGGGAAGGCAGTGCAGGCAAGGAAAATCTCCCGCAGGTTAAGAGGACAAGACGAGAGGGCAGTGCCAGCATGGTATATGGGCTGAGTCAACACTAAATTTCAACACAGTATACCTAAAAGAAGAAAATCATTAATATATTAGTCTTTCAATCACTGAATGTAATAACACCACATTCACATATCACTTCAGCACACAAGCGTGTCTATGAACAAGAATATGTAATAGCATTGCTATTGACGTAGCAGTGTTTGAACCTCTTAGAATTATTATTGATGAATTCGATTTATGGTTTTTATTGAAAATACTTAAATCAATTTTACAATTTCACCTTGGTTTGAACATAGCGAGCTTCCTTAGTTCTCCACCTCCCACCCTGCATTACACTTGGGAAATATGAAATGCAACATGACAGCGCTCTGACGAATCCGAAGAACAAGTTTCCAAGAGGGGTTTCTTTGGTCGTAGAGAAATGCATTCAACAAGCCTTCCGTAAAATTTGTCTAAAGTTTGCGGCAACTAAAGGTAGGAGCAAGACTAATTTATTCCAGCAAACAGAATCATGTTGTTTAATGGGGAGGTGTGTGTGGTGCTGCAAACTCAAAACACCGGCTAAAAACAGGTAAATTTTTCCCCAAGACACATTTTCCTCACTGTATCCAAAATCGTATTTTATCTAAAAAAATAAATTGGATATTCAATTTATGACATATCGCCCAGCTCTACTTAGAATAATGAGATATGACGCCCTAATACTTCTACTGTTATTATATACGTGGTTCTTAATTACAGTAGTGTTATTGCGCAGCCTGACTGCACTGGTAGTTTCTTTTTTTATACACATCCTTTTGTTCATAAGCAACACACCATGCAAAAAGCAAAAACACACAAGAATTGAAGGGAATGAATAGAAGACGGTTCTGTGGACAGATCTAACGTTCTTGGCTCTAACAGGAGAACTAAAGATGCAGAACAGACTGCTACCATTCTATACTTCAGCACCATTCAATTCAATCTAAACCACGGGTTATGGAAACCAACGTCACCAGACGAGACAATGACCCAAAATTTAGAGAACGAAAAAGTCATTATCTATGACGGAATGGCCTATTCACCATGCCAAAATCCTCCTGAACTGCTCTGGGATAAACTGGATCACAAGATCCATAAGACATGTTCAACTAGTAAAGGGCACCTTCGACACATTTCAATTCAAAACGATTATTTTTTTATTTGCATAAAGCTTTTCAGTGGTCTTTGAATAAGCTTTACAGAGAGAAAGCGATTATAAAGTTTATATTTATATATTTATTAGCGATTTATAAATTTAGTGCCTATGAGTGTACTACTTATAACTAATGCCTGATGGAGAAAAATGAACTGTCTTGATATTTAAGCTTAATATTTATATTTTTTACTTAGTTTGTTTTTTGGTCACTATAAATCTTCATAGCATTGTTGCATATGTTGCATATAAACACAATTAACAAGAATGTGTGTCTACGCATTTCCAAACTTTACATTCTCAGCTTTTTCAAGAATCTTTATACGATTTACTTGCCATATCACCATGTCATGTGTTGTACTCTTAAAATGACAGATAAATAGATAGTTGATACCTACATTAGTGAAAATTTGTGAAAATAATCACTAATTATATATTTTTAAACCAGAATTGGTGAAATTATATTTTATGGTTAAACTACAATTATATGCCTTTTTAAAAAAAAAACCCTACTAAACATGATTAATCATTTATATATGATTTTGTGACGCTAATACATTCACAATGGTCTTATAACTGAGTTTAGGGCACAACGGTAAAGCTGAAGCTTTACACTGGCAAACCTGAGTCTGGGATTTGTACTCACAACCTTGTGATCAGTGCACACAGAAATGGTTTGACATTTTACTCACATGTTTATTTTAAAATAAGGCAGGAAGGATGCAGATGGAGCTTGGAGGCATCCGTGACTCGATCAGACATGAGTACAAATGTGTTTTTAACACGCAGGCGCAGGGAATCGCTCCGGTGTCCATAGAAATGAGCATTGTGGGTGAGAAAGCCAGATCAGGTCATTTCCATGCCGGGAGAAAGCTGCAGTCTGTGGAGGAACAGACACGGCGGTGATTAGAGAAAGGTGGACTCGATGATGGGACGGTGCGAGGTTGAGAAATGCGCTGTCCGGGTCAGGAACTCCTCCAAGCACGGCCTGTCAGATCACTGCTGCTGCTGCTGCTAACACACACACCGGGGCTGCAGCTGGAGCTGTGCGTGTGTGTCGCCGCTCCGAGGACCAAACCCCAAACCGCCGACTCCAACAGCACGGCACAAGTGTCCACTCTGTGCGGGAGACAAGGCTGACATGTGTCCAGTAATGTCACACCAAGGCCGCTTACAGCCACACTCTCCTTGCACTTCGGCAACAGCGGTCCGACGCCCCGGTCTCCGCCATCTTTCCGGAAGTCAACACTGGCAAACCGGAAAGACGTCAGGCTCGGGGGGGAACTGGAGGCACTCGCCGAGGTGTGGGCTGCTGCTGCTGCTGCTGCTGGTACTACAGGCTTTTTATATTTATATATTTATATTTATATATGTATTTGTTTATTATTAGTTAGTTTGTTATGTATATGTATTCTTTTTTTATATTCCTAATTTTATTTCAATAATTTATGAGAGCTATGCATGTATATATATATGTATATATATATATATATATATATATATATATATATATATATATATATATATATATATATATATATATATATATATATATATATATATATACACATACACTACACCATAAATCATTAAAATAAACAATAAAATAAATAATACTTATACATAACAAACTACGTAATAATAAAGAAATAAATATATAAATGGATGAAGTCTTTATTCAATAAACACTTCCAAAGAACAAATTCAAACACAAATCATTGTGAAAACTTGAAAATTAGGTTTTAAAACCAGTGCTTCCAATTTTCCGATGTGCCAATCAACCTACCGGGCATGTTTTTGGACCCGGGGAGGAAACCGGAGAACCCGGAGAAAAAACCCATAAGGCACCGGGAGAACATGCAAACTCCACACACACACATGGCAGAGGCGGGAATTGAACCTCCAACCCCTCACTTTTCTGGTGTTCAGTTTTATAAACAAGATGTGTGTTGTTAATAATAAGGACAATTCTCTGAATAAGGACATTTCCTGAATAAGGACATTTCTGAATAAGGACATTTCCCAAATGCTATAAACATACACATACTCTTCTAATAGATTACATATAATTACATCGAATAAAAGGGAAAACTTCCGTACAGCATGTCCACCATGTTGGAGGGGGATCTGTAACAAGGTGGATATTTCAATATTCATTATTTATTATACTATCAAAATCTGAACTACCTGAATGGTTTATGAGATAGATAAATAGATAGATAGATAGATCTCTCTCATCATCAATACAAGATTTTCATAAATTACAGCAGGCTCTGGATGTAAATAAATGCAGATGCTTACCAAAACAATAGCAAGTTAAAGAAGGAAATGTTAGCGTGTGTAACTTTTGGAAAGTATCCCTTTAAAATAAAATTAAAATTATCCTGCAGAAATCAGGTTGCTGGATAGTTACAGTATGTGTTATAGAAAAAGACAAACCAGGACCTATAATTTAAATGTTCATTTTTATTAGCCAAATACACCATATTAGCTACATACCGTCATACATGGCATGAATATGATACATGTATTTTCACACATACATGGACATGTTATATACATGAAGAGTACACAGATATAAAAATGCATAATTAGGCCCAGGCTGTTGACATGACATTTTGGCAGTAAACATATTTTAAAATGCTTCACTTACGCAAAGAAAAAGAAAGTCAGGTTTATGTGAATAACTATACCTGCTACAAAACAATTTTAGAGTAAGATCATACAATTATTAAATATAAACATGAGAATTAAACCTGGACACATGCCTCTTAATGCACTTTATTTACTATCCGTCAACTCATACTAAAGCACCACGTGTCCTTATATTAAAATTTTATGTTTATTTATTTTCGTTTATAATAGAATACAACATTAATATGTAATATATATTTTATATATATATATATATATATATATATATATATATATATATATATTGCTACTTTATGAAATATTTCAGTACTATAGTTTCTCTCTCTCACACATACACACACATACATTGCATTTATGATTCAAACACAACCGAAGCATCCAATCTTTCTTTAACTTTCCGATGTCCTCGCCATGATATTCGATGCTCCAGTGTGATATGGCATGCAGCTATTTCGGATTGCACTGCGCATTCCCTGAAAAAGGAATATTTTTAAAAATGAATTCTTAGTAGTCAGGAGTAACTCCAGCATCGCATATAGACAGTGTCTTTAGTTGGCACAGTTGGCTGTGGTCTGTATCTCTATATATGCTCTATATATACTCACTTTAGAAACGTTAATCTTCCTGCCACAGTCAACCAGTTCATTTTCATTATTGATTTTACAAACAAGACAGTCGATCAGGGGCTGTGTAAAGAGAAATAGAATGGATTTTATTTAGAAAATCGTTCTTTCGTGATATTAATATATCAATTATTTGATGAAGTCGATACGAATGTTAAAATGGTTATTTACAATATGGGGTTAAGGGTTGGTTTAAAAAACCCTTAAGCCAATGCAGTAAAGGCCTCTATCGTGACATTTATACCAGTATAAACCTTTTACAGACTTTATAAGGTGGACCAGGAGACCAGGAATAATGTCATACAGACCGTGTTGTCTTTCCGTGTATCACATTCGTCTCGGTGCTCATATGCATTCTTGGAGGTCTTCATGCACGTCGTGACTTTTAGAAGGACATTTACATACAATTTGCTCTGCCTAGTCTGTGGAAAAATGCATTCCATAGCCATATTAGCGTGTGTCCTTTAATATCATGAGTTGAAGGTTTTAACAGATCATACTGGCAATGACATGTGATGATATGCTGTTTGCCACACATCACAATAGGATACATATAGAGTAAAGGTTCTCATATCAATCTAATACACATTTAATACACACTTTCAAGTAAATTCCCCTTTCATCTACATGTATTCAGTTATACAAGTATAAGTTCTTAAATCCTGAGCTTAAATAGATTTTAAAATGATGATGATGATTATTATTATTATTCATTCATTCATTCATTCATTCATCTTCTACCGCTTTTATCCGATCTTCCCTCGGGTCACGGGGAGTCTGTGCCTATCTCAGGTGTCTATGGGCATTAAGGCAGGATACACCCTGGATGGAATGCCAACCCATCGCAGGGCACACACACACACACACACACACACACACACACACACACACACACATACACACACACATTCATACACTAGGGACAATTTTCCAAGGTGCCAATCAACCTACCATGTTTTTGGACCGGGGGGAAACTGGAGAACCCGGAGAAAACCCCCCTGAGGCACGAGGAGAACATGCAAACTCCACACACACATGGCCGAGACGGGAATCAAACCCGGACCCTGGCGGTGTGATGCGAACGTGCTAACCACTAAGCCACCGTGCCCCTTATTATTATTATTATTATTATTATTAATTATTTATTGTCCCAAGTCCGGATAAATGGGGGGGGTTGCGCTAGGACATGCCAAAATAAATATTACTAAACAATTATGTGCAATTATGGCGACCTCTAACGGGAGCAGCAGAAAGAGATAAAAGATTATTATTATTGTTGTTGTTGTTGATTATATGTGTTTTACAAAAACATGCAAATTTCACAGTAAAATCAAATGGTTAAGGTGTGTGTAAAAATCCTGACAGAACTTACCATTGGTTTGTTTATGATGGAATCGAAAGCGATATGATGGCCCCTTCCGAAATCTTGGTTCGCCTTTATCAGCATTTTGTCAATGTGTCTCTTTAATACATCCGGTAAGCTGTTGTAATTATTAAATGTATGGGCAGGAACCTGGAGAATCAAGGCTGCCAGGAGCAAAACCTTTAGCGCACCATCCATGTTGTGCAGGACGAGTTAACCATGTGTGTCGTAGATTGCTTCTAGTCTTGTAACTGCCCTGTAACACACACACACACACACACACACACATCCAACTGTGATGGGCGTTTTTGGCTATATTGTCACACAGCTGCATACAGCTGCTCTCAGGGTTGAGCTGAAACGGAAACAAAGGCAGTGTTATATTGTGTATAAAAGCTGAATCAGCAGAAGTAAAAAGTCTCCCTGCAAACAGTATCCATATGTACATGCTATGAATCTTCTTGATACATGGGACTATTACTATTCTATCCTTGATAGCCTTGATTAACCTTTTTTTCATACAGTTTCTAACTACAGGTAAGAAAATACATTTGCTTAGTAGATTATATGAACAGAGTATTTAAACAGAGCTACATTTCTAATGGGGTTGATTTCTTTCATGCTTTTTTACTACGCACTGCATAGTTAGAACAACGAGCCATGCCGGATATATATAATATATATATATATATATATATATATATATATATATATATATATATATATATATATATATATATATAATAGATCCAATAGAAGCAGTGTTTTAGACTGCACCGGTCATTTTTAGATCCTGATTCAGAGAGGAATCATTCACAGGTCAAATAACTGGGGAGTCACAAACTTCCATGATAAGACCGATCATAAAACAGCTGTACAGAGGAAGCTGGATGTTCTCCCGTCACTCGGGGGTTATTGGCCTGCGTTTCATGGGATAACGCTATGAAACACCCAATACACTGTTTCCCACAGCTGAAAAATGTCCCGTGGATGAAATGGCCAGTGTTTGTGATATTTGAAGCCTCACACAATGAAGCACTTTGTCCAGATGCCGGGTGAGACTTTACAATGCTGAATTTCATGTGCCATCCACAGACAGTACATTATGTATTTGATCAGCATTGGTCCTATTATTGTTATGTACAGAACTGATCTTGTGTCAATGATTTACCTGAATCTAGGCAAGTATGTGGCCTTACTGTGTGTATTCCTGATTTAAATAGACCTTCCACTCATTACTTTTATATACCGGGAATCAGGTACATGACACAGAGACTGAATGCATTATACCAGGCCAGGCCTTATCAAGTCAAGTCAAGCAATTATAGCAAATTGTGCTTTAAGTCTCCATCTAAGAATAAATTAACTCTAGGTATGATTGATTATAAACTTAAGATACAAACAACCATAGACTCAGTTGAAGTTGGAAGAGAGAGGTCTTCAGTCGTCGCTTGAAGATAATGAGTGACTCTGTCTGTTGGGACATCCAGGGGAAACTCATTCCACCACCTCAGTGCCAGAGAAGAGCCTTGACCTTAACCTGGAGAATGAACACTGGGCCTCCATTTTGGCCAGAATTATACTTTATTCCAGAAGAGCCTTGACCTTAACCAGAGCACCAAAGTGCAGACCTGGAGAATGAGCACTGGGCCTCCTTTTTGGCCTAGGGCTTTACACTTTATTCTTACAATTTTATTGTCCCTGAACATCATATTAGTTCGTGTCTGTACCATGAAGTGAACAAACAGGTTTGTCCATGGCTAAAATGGAGCACCGAGTTCGAACTTTGCTGTGATTCTTGTTGAAACTTTATGTACGAACACAAAAGCAAAATGTTTACTGTGCTGAAGTGCAAAAACAAGATAAAACAGAAAACTCTCAAAAGTTTGTCCATGTCCACATCTGTTTATTATTCTTTATTAATAAAATGTCCATCTCCAGCAAAGCTTATGAAAATAAACGTTTCGAAAGTTGCTTTGCCAACTGCTTGCCAGAAGGTTTTTTGTCTGAACTTTGCCAAAACCTGTGGAGAAACTGTGATTAATCCTCGTCCTCAGGAAAATCAAGGAAAGTTGAAACCTGGTGCTAACGGGTCTATAATAATGGTAATTTATGTAATTAATGGTAATTAAAAGTGAGAACAAATACGTTAAAGTAGAAAGGAACACATAAATATTTATCCGGCTTGTAAAGTCCAAAATGTTTACTGTACTGGACAGTAATAGCAAAACACTCAAGAAAAAATCATTTGAAAACTCTCAAAAGACTTTCTGTACTCACATCTAATTGTCATAATATGCCAGCAGATAGCGCTACATGTTGATGAGAAATGAGATTAAGAGTTCTATCTACAGAATAGATAAATGGATAGTTGGAATGAAATAGAATGCATGTACAGACATCTGTTGTTAGGTCGAGTAATATTTCTAGAGCAAATTTGTGCTAAATGCCCCCCCCCCCCCCCCCCCCGTACATGATTTGCATAACAGGACCGGGTTACAGTTGCTATTCGGCTTGATGTACATTTGATCTATTGATTCATTGGTGTACACTTGAGACACATTTGTGCTTTACAACGCCAATTATTGTTTTAAACAACAACATTGAAGAGTTTGACTAATAGAAAGAACAAGTTCAAGCGAAGTGCTCCAGGTTTCCCAGGATTTCTCACTTTGGAAAGCTGTACTGTGCTCGGAGTACAAATGCGTGACACGTCTGGCCAAATCACCAATCACAGTTGCAGCGCTTTGTGTGTATATATGTGTGTGTGTATTTTTTCCTGACAGGAATTCAATGAGTAGAACAGAAACAGAACACACACACACACACACACAGCTCAGTCGTCCGGTACAACATGGATGGTGCTCTAAAGATTTTGCTTCTGGCAGCCGTGACACTGCTGGTTTCTGCCGAGACGTTCGGTAACTACTGGAGCTTTAATGATGACTTACGAAGACAGATAGACAGGGCTCTGGAAAACGCAAACGGAAAATTTGGATCGGGTTACCATGTTGCATTTCATTCACTCGCATCCTCAAAGGTATGTTTGATGTTTTTAATCTTTGAGGAATTCGATTAAAAAAACATTTAGAATGCAATAAGGTCAATAACAATGCTTCCGCTGAGATAGACGTCACTTTCTATATTTATAACACATTTTAGCGTTTAGATTACCAGGGGGACTGTGTTTAGTGAAGCAGGGTGTTGCTTGTGTTGCAAAGCTTTGTTTTTCTGTATAATAGCTCATTTTAATTCTTAGCCAAGACAGTGTTTATGATTAATAAGGTGTGAGTTTAAATGGTAATAGTGATATTTTTATTAGTATTGTTCTTCCAATTACAGTGGAGTTAAAGTTTGTCCGTCAGTGTAGATCTGCATGGAATAGCGTTCATGGGAAATTCCAGGTTACTGTTACAAGAGAAAGCCATTGCAATAAATACAACAAATGATTATTTAATTAATAATTTAATGTTCTGCATGTTTCCCTATCAGAAGAATTTGTTTGCATTTAGTTGTTGCTATAAACAATATTTAACTGATTTTGCATAAAAAAATAGATATTTTGACCAGAATGACCAGAAATCTAGTACATTTGGATCGCACATTTGATTTCACAATTTTGATTGTTTTCAAATGTCGATGATCCAATATAGTATTACAAATGGTGCTTGGAATCCTTAAGATGTGATGATGTTCTCTCCCGGTCACTTTTTTTTTATTAACTTTATGAAAAAATTGTATTTCAAACAAAAAAATTGTGCGTTATACTTTTAATCTGTATTTTATTCTCTTTTTTATGTTTTAGCAACAGCTTGAGGAAAATAAGTTGTACGTAAACGTCATTCTGCAAGTCACAACGTGCCCGAAAACATCAACCAATGCTTTTGAGCACCGAGATAACTGTTCTACACGAAGAAAAAAAAACGGTGTGCATTATATATATATATATATATATATATATATATATATATATATATATATATATATATATATATATATATATATATTACAACATTACAAACAAACAAGTGTTTCCTAACCAAATATCTTTTTATTTGATACAGCCGCTGATTGATTGTCTTGTGTGCAAGAGAAATGATGATTATATTCATAAGGGCGATGTCCTGGTTCACTGTGAGAAGAAGCTTGAAGTCATGAATGTAAATATACTGCAGCAGAAGATAGAAATCCACACCACAACCAAACTATACACATCATCAGTGCTTTTTACACAACGTAAGTGCTTATTAAAGAGTAATTGTTTCCTTTACAGAAACAGCCAGAAATACGAAATGAATGTGACAGACATTATCATGGAAGTAACACCGCCTTCCTGAAAACTGATGATGATAAGGAGATCGGATGCGTCGGGTGTTTGTAAAGTTTGTCGAGTCTCAACACCATTTCAAATCTATATTCTTCAACTGCAAAACATTCTATGCAAGTGGAAAGTGATTCGCTTACATGCAAGATTAGGATTTACTATCTGGGTAGTTCATAAAAACCACATTTAAGACCATGTTTAACCTTGATTGCTTGCAGCGTTTAATAAAAGAGAGTTTAATTAGAGAGAATTTGTATGGCTTTTTGTGCTTTTCTTTATCTACATCTCTGTTTGGAATTGCGTTCACACGTCATGATTTCTCCTAATAAGCACCTACTCTTGGGTCCGACACTGATCACTGACACTTCTGTATCGAAACCAACCACTTATTCGGACGTTGACGTAGCAGAACATCACAGGGAAATAAACTGATTATAACTTTACGTACAGAACAATGTCTATGAGAAAATCGTATCTGTACACATTTTACCACAAGCTGAGTGTTTTTACAGCCTCTTCGCCACCAGCAGCAGATTAAATAAATAATAAAATAAATACAATTATTTTTAATAAAGCGTTAATGCTTTACCCTCATTTTTACTGACAGTTTTTTCCCCCATTTGCTTCACAATTGTGTATAATAAATGTAAACAGCTGTATGTAAAAGGCATACGGTACCTTTATAAATGAACACCAGAGAAAATATTCATTTGTATCTGTACAAACAGTCAGATTGGGTTTTTCTGGACACAAAGTCTTTATCTCCAAATCGAATGTAGGAAAAATGATAGGACCATGAATGTATTAATAACCTGTATTTATTTAAACAGAGAGTGAAGGTCTTATATGTCTTTCCCCTCAAGTGTTCATGTCAAAGTACAAAAGGTCACTTGGATGTAATCCTAGTATTTATCTGTAAAAGTCCTCTTTTTAAATGCTGTCAGACAACAACAGCTCTTGTTTTCCCCAAGAACTTTTTATCGCAAAAGAAAATGCACTTTCATATATACACAAAAAACGTCACACCCAACCCCGTAAACCCAAAGCCAAGCAAAGAGACAATAATATATTCATTCATTTATTCATCTTCTACCGCTTTATCCGATCTATATCCCGCAGGTCAAGGGGATCCTGTGCCTATCTCTGGCATCTATGGGCATTAAGGCAGGATACACCCTGGATGAAATGCCAACCCATCACAGGACACCCACACACACACTCACATTCATATTCATACACTAGGGACAATTTTTCAAGGTGCCGATCAACCTACCGTGCATGTTTTTGGACCGGGAGCAAGCCGGAGAACTTCTTATATATATATTATTTTTGCTATATATTTTATATAAAGGTCAACTCAGTTTTAATGAACAGGCAGATGCTTAATGAAATATGGCAGCATAAAATGTGTAGAAGTGTTGACTGAGCAATCCATCTGTTCCTAATTACATTGTTTTTGTGAAGTGTCAGTGATTATGCAACCATTAAAAAAACTAAAACAAAAACACACACCATCTTTGGTATTATAAAATGACCTTAGCAAGGGAGAAGACGACCCTTCTGAGAGCTTTTACTGTGACTCGTATTCACTTATTTGAAGCTTCTTTTTTTTTCAAAAATCACTGCATGACAATAGAATGAAACGCAAACTATTAACATCGAATCGAATCTGAATTGTCATATGTGCATTCATACGTAGTGTGACATAGTGGAATGTGTTCAACATGCAAATAGAAATAATAATACATGTAAATATAAAGTATAAATAAAAGTACATAGGCACGGTGGCTTAGTGGTTAGCACGTTCGCCTCACACCACCAGGGTCCGGGTATGATTCTCGTCTCGGCCATGTGTGTGGAGTTTGCATGTTTTCCCCGTGCCTTAGGTGGTTCTCCGGTTTCCTCCTGGTCCAAAAACATGCACGGTAGGTTGATTGGCACCTTGGAAAATTGTCCCTAGTGTATGAATGTTTGTGTGATTGTGTGTGTGTGTGTGTGTGTGTGCCCTGCGCTGGGTTGGCATTCCATCCAGGGTGTATCCTGCTTTAATGCCCATAGACGCCTGAGATAGGCACAGACTCCCCGTGACCCGAGGGAAGATCGGATAATGATGAATGAATGAATGAATTAATAAATAAATGTATATACAATGAAAAATACATAGAAAAACAAGACCGAAACGGATAGGTGTGGATGTAACAGAGATATTGACGGCAGTCCAGGTTGTATAAGGCGTGACAGTCCACTGTTAATTTGACAGTTGTTCAATTGTGCAAAATACTAAGTGTAGGTGTTTTCCTGGTTTAGATTCCGAAAAATACAGAGATATTCTACATTAGATTATCATATACTGGATATCATATACTTTGAAATGATATGAAAAACCACACTTGTTGAACAGCCCTGTTGCTCAGGACTAATAAACTGCACATGTCTACAGCAGGAGAAACCGTTCATGCTGTTCGTACTGTAAACATACACCCACCAGGCATCGCATTATGACATTATGTACACTGTTTACCTCGTCATCATGGCACCTGTTAGTGGGTGGGATCTAGGAAACCTGGGGTATCAAACTCCTGGAGGGCCGCAACCCCGTAGTGTTTTGTTCCAACCCTGCATCCAACATACACAACATGTAGTTTTCAAATAAGCCTTAATGGCTTCTTTGAATGGTCCTCTGTCCTTCAGGAACACTTCACTGAACACTTTGCTTGAAGCCGGAAGAATGGGCAAGACCAAGATGCAAGTCCATTTGGCAGTCAACCTTATCCAGAGCGACTTACAACCAAGCAGTTGAGGGTTAAGGGCCTTCCTCAAGGGCCCACTAGTGGAAGCCTGGTCGTGGTGGGATTTGAACCTTCTCGTACGGAGGCCAATGCCTTAACCACTGAGCCACCACCACCTGTATGAGTTAGACAATAGCCAATATGACCAGGTCATAGTATCTCCCAAAGTCTCAAGGAAGGAACAGTGGTGACACGGTCAGGGAAGGCCAATAATGGTCATAATGTTATGGTGTACAGGTCCCATTACTTACACTCTGCATTTGTACACTCTATACACAGCTGATGTATTTTGATGTAGCTCGGTGGTTTAAGACACAGGGCTACTGATTGGACGGTTGGGGGTTCGAGCCCCAGTACCGCCAAGCTGCAAGCCTTGGGTCCTGGAGGAAGGCCCTTAACCCTCTGTGCTCCAGGGGCATCGTATCATGGACGACCCTGCGCTCTGACCCCAACTTCCAAACAAGCCTTGTTATGTGAAGAAAGAATTTCACTGTGCTGTAATGTATATGTGAGGAATTTTATACTATTGACATTTTTATGTATTTTTTTCTTTTTATGTAAATACATTCAACAAATAAATGGCAGTAGATATGCCTGTCCAATCACTCAAACCAAAGGATTTTCACCTCAGGATCTACTTTATTACTCTGTCATGTGGTCATTTATCCTCAAACCACCTCACACAGCAAGTTGCACTGGCTAGTTAAAGTGTAACTGCTTGTCAGACCGAAACAGTTTATTAGATTAAGGTCTTATTTAATGCCTGTCACTGTGAATCCGCACACTTTTGTTCAATGTTACGTGTTCAGAGCATTTTTTGTGTACAATCGTCGTGACTTTTACCAGTAAAGTTCAGTATCGATTATAATAATGGTCATGAGAATATCCTGGGAACGATCTCGGCGTAGGATAAATGGGTGATATCATGATATCCCTCACACACGGGGCTGCTTTTACAATCACCAGGAACAAATCAGTGACTGGTATTGAAGCTATCTGATGATTTACAGAAGGGTTCATTCATTAGCAATGGATATTAAGATGACGCAATGACACTAATTAAAAGTGATGCAACATGCATTCAACGTCGCCAGAGATTTTGCTGCTTTGTATATTTCAGCTCTTTTCTAAGCCAAACAATTTTCAAGAAACATTTAAAAAATATTTACTATTTTTCTCTGCCCCGCCTTAGCAGATGATTGGTCTGTGGATATTTAATTTGGCGCCGGTTATATGTTGGTTGACCTTCCTGATGCAACCCTCTCCAAATGATCCGGACTTGGGACGGGTCCTAGGAGTCCACTGTCTTGTGCAACACAAGCAGAGCCTGGCGGTGTGAGTGTCGAGGCCTGACCACAATCCCTCAGAGATCTAGGAAATATTTCAATGTTTTTCCCCGATCTTCAGGAATTTCTTTTTTGTTTTTTTTTACATTTCCAGCATTTGGCAGAAGTCTTTATCCAGAGTGATTTACTACTGAGAAATCGAGGATTAAGGGCCTTGCTCAAAGGCCCACTAGTGGTAGCTTTGTGGTAGCGCATACTGATATCCAGTAACATGTAGAACCGCCTTGTCTAACAATAACCTTATGTAAACTTGATATTTTCTGAAGGTTATAAATACATCACTTCGTTTTGAAAGATTCCAACACGTTCACTTCTACTTCTTTAGCCGTTTTGTCGACAACCAAGCCCCGACGTAACTCACTGGACTGATATAACCAATCTCTTTTAATATTCAGCAAACACTCCGGCTTTTATCTCATTTTAAAATGCTGAATTTTAAATTATTTGGATAAGGCCTTATAACCCTTCCAGAGCGGCGACAGAAAAAAAGATTTTTTTTTGGTGGACAATTAATTAGTCAGTAAGGGAAACCCAATCAATATTTAGGTGCTGATAAATAAAACACTGAATTGATGAAAGATGCACTTTCTTATTTTTCTGAATAGAAATTTCTAATGTAAGGTGGAAATACTGGAAATATACTGGTTATGATCAGCCATCTTGGACAACACGAGCAATTTCTGAGGGGAAAACATAATTCAAAGGTTTTATTTACATTTACTCCAGATCCCCGTTATTGAATAAACAAGTGTTTGTTGTATTGGCTGAGGACGTGTCAAGTAACAAAGTAGAAATCCTTCATTGCCTTACTTAAGTAGAAATTTTGGGTATGAATACTTTACTGAGGTAATTATTTTTTTTTATCAGCCGACTATTCACTTCTACTCCTTACATTTTCATACAATTCTTTGTATTTTCGCTATCGGGGTCATTACTCCAAAAGATTTCTTCTTAAGAATTAGAACTTGAAGTTCAGTGGAGAGACGTTTGAATAAATTAGCGACTGGTGCAGCTTTTATGTTTACATTATTTAAGTAGGTTTGAAACTAGTACTTTTCTTGAGTAGATCCTTCAACTTCTATAGAAGTGTCTTTTTTTATATCATACTCCTACCTGAGTAATGAATGTGAATACTTGACACCACTGATCGAATGGCATAAATTTCTATATCAGTAAGACTGCGGAAATGCTAAATTTCTAGTCTTCAGATCAGTAAACAGTAGGTTACATAGGAGGTAACAATTATCAACCATAAACAGAGCCATGTACCAAATTCTCCTATTTTATAGTGGATTTTCTATTAAACACATTTGAATCAAAGTGAATTACAGAAACGTGTTTCATACAACAGGACGTAATCAGTAATAAAATTCATTGCCGGCTATTATTACACACGTTGTTGCGGCCATGCTTTGGATATGGTTAGATTTAAAACCCAGACCTTTGATTTGTGACCAATAAACACAAAGTGTCATATTTGAAGATTTTTATTTTGTGGACATTTGGAACCAAAAGGTTTTATAACAAGATGAGTCTTCTGAAAAAGTAAATTTGGGGGAAAAAAAAAAAAAAAAAAAAAAAAAAACCTCTAAATCAAATCCAAATGAAGTGATGGGGAAGAAACAGATACAAAACATTTCCAGTCCTTCACAGTACACAACAGTGATTTAAAAAAAAAAAAAAAAAAAAAAATCAATCCATGAGTTTGTTTGTGTCCCTGGATGGGATCTGTAATAATATTAATATCAACATCAATAAAAAAATAATAACAGGTTAAAAAGTGAGGCCTGCACCACAGGGAATAGTGGTCAGCAGCTGTAAGTGTGTGAGAGAAATGAGAGAACAGGTCAATGAAGAAAGGATTGGGTTTTTTTTTCCAGTCTATGCCGAGAGATCGCTGTTGTCGAACCGCTCCTGATCATAAACCTCAGCAATGACTTTTCGACCTCCAAACCAGCGGTTGTTAAGCGCCTGAATAGCCTTGTTCATCTCGGACGCAGCTGAGAACTCCACAAATATCTTGACTATGACCTCGGCGTCTTCTTCTTCACCCTGCTTCTCCTGGTAAATGATCACTCTGTTGACGGCACCGAACTTCCCGCATTCTTCCGTTACCTCGCCCTCCAGGTCGTCGTCTATGTCTTCGGGGCCGACCATGTTCCTGAGCACCATAACCGTCGACTGTCGGGGAAGAAGAGCCGTGTTAAAATCCTGACACGTGCCTGCTGATAGAAATTATGAACGTACCAGCAACATAAACAATTTAAAAGCGGTTCTTTTTGCTTGGAAAATATTAAAATACTGGAAGAAAAAAAAAAAGATGGGAGATTAAAGCATTGGACCCAAAGATCATGAGTGCAAATCCCATCCACACCATGAAGCCACAGCCTGGGCCCCTGAGAAAGGCCCTCGACCCCATAGCTGCCCAGTTGTTTAAAGAAGATAAATCTAAGTCACTCTGGATAAAACTGCCATAAATGGGAAAAAAAATTGCAATTAATGGAAGAAAGACATTAATAATTCATAACAATTACATGAATTGTTTATAAAAGTGTAAGGAAATTCCGGCACATCTGACAAAAACACAGGCAGATGCAGAAACGAAAGGCTTTACCACTCAATGCAAACTGTACATCTGATCAACGTAATCAGTGAAACTGTCAGTGTGTCTAAAGAAAGTCTCTTGAACAATGCATTCTGATGCTAAAAGCATTTCTCTATACTCAGGATTACCTTTTCTAAATTTTTATTTAGTGTTTTTTTTTGTGCCAGGTGCCACGAATATCTATACCAAGATGTCACAAGCAAAAAAATGGTGACAAAACAAGTAATTATTGCAAAACCTTTAAAAAGCTGTTACGAATAAACTTGCCGCACTGAGCTCTAGGTTTATAAAATGTACACCGACTTGGCATAACACCAGTGGGCTAGGATAATTAGTGCTATTCAGTTCACCTGTCATAATATAATGCAATGCCTTACTCAGCATATTTTATTTACACGCATACACACACACTTCCATCACTCATTTATATATATATATATATATATATATATATATATATATATATATATATATATATATATATATATATATATATATATATATATATATATATATATATATATATATACATACATACATATACACACACATACATATATACACACATATATGGAAGTGTATGCGTGTAAATAAAATATGATGCTGATTTACAACAGGTTGTGTAGTGGAGATTTTTTGTACATAAGAATAATTTTGTGAATCACAATAAAATAGTCGGTCGGGGGGGAAGGGACAATCAATAGACACACTAATAAAAGTTTAAAGTCTAAGTGTAGATATATAGTAAGTGAGTAAATGCATCCATCCATCCAATTGAGAATACTGACTTGACTCAAAGCCAAAGTAAAGTATAGACCACTTGCAAGTAAGGGGAAAAATAAGAGCATGCATCTCTCTATACAACAACTGTATCTCTGACACTGGTATCAATGTGTCCCTGATAATGCACCAAATGTCTCTCGAATTATGCAAAGATAAAAACCTTTTATAAACATGAGATTTCAGATGATCAGAAACTCTCTTGAGAATGTGCATTGAAATCCATAATAAGCTTAATCCAATTCTCTAATGAGAAACCCTTATGAAAGCCATAACATTAGATAACTCGATTTTAACAGAACGTGGTCACTAAGCAGCACCTGAAGCACCTCTCTCACCTCTTGCTTCCTCAGCAGTTTCTGCATAACCATGTGTCTGGCACTGCTGCCTGAAATGCTCATGTGCTCCTGTTCGCTGAGCATCTCCTGACCCGTCCCGTCTAGGGCTGCTTCTTCCTCTTCCTTATCCTTCTTCTCCTTGGCCTCCTGCGCAGCAGCCACAGCGGCAGAGATCATGGGTGGAGAGGCCAGGATGGGGTTCACTAGGCCCACCTGGGGTATGACTGGCCTTGCTGGAGTCACGCCTGCACCAAGAGGGAGCGGTTAAGACATTCGCTAGACACACCATGTACAACACTTAGCTTCAAGACACCTACAAAAGCCCACTTAAATGTTGTGTGAGTAAAAGCTGCAGGGGCTTCAAAACAAACCCAATTCCCCCAATGTGCCTGAAATTATTTTCTTTTACACTGTTTCTGAAAATCATTAAATCAACATAAAAATTAAAAAAGGTGCAACTCAAAAATCAAACAAATAAATAAATTAAAAGTAGCTAGTGACTTACTTACCACTAGCTACTTTTCAATAAATCAATTTGGTCAACAATAATATGAAAACACACATTTTTTTAAATATTGCAAAAAACAAACAAAAAAAGGCGGGACATCAGATGTAGATTTACAAATGAGGGGTGGAGAAAAAGAGGGCAGTCTTCCTCCGCATGGACCGACGAACTCCACACATCAAAGTGCCATTTAGAGTTCTTTCCCTCCCTCATGCCAGTCAGTTCAGATGAAATGATACCCAGATCAACTCCATAAAATATACAGCACTCACTGGCCAATGAGAATGAGAGATTTGATTATGAGGGGAGGGGCTAGAAACAATCCTCTTCACACTTGGTTGGTGGGGGGGAATAAGAGGCCACGGTCAGGGTGATTGTGGAGAGTAAAGACAGGGAAGGGAAGAGAATATGAGAGAGAGAGAGAGAGAGAGAGAGAGAGACAGAGAGAAGAAAATAAAACAGAATCTATTAGTGGACAGGTCCTATATTAGGCCATATTCAACTATATAACCGTGTAGAAATCTAAAACCTGGGGAACAAAATGCTTTGAACACAGGCTAGTCCCGCATGTTTTAACATTATATTAAAGAATCACACAATAAAAGGCACAATACAAAACAAAAGTATGTTGCATATGAGCAGCTTCTGATTATGTCTTAAAATGAAAGAATATGCATTATAATACCATGGTAAAGTAATTAAAGAGCCCAAAGGCACAAAAATGCTTCAGAATGTTTATACAGTTTCAGGAAATTATGTATAAATCGAGTGAATCCTTAAAGAAGTCAATTGACAGACCAACATAAAACCTCTTGGATTTCTAAAGCTCTGTATTTAGTCAAACATTATACATATATTATATATATATATATATATATATATATATATATATAACACCTCAGTAGGTTCATGCAGATAATTCCAAAGGGTCCACAAATGTCAGGCATACACTGTACAAATTTGCAGGTCTTTATAATCTATCTTCTGCGAGGTGTGGCAGTGCAGCGTTATTTGGCCAAACATCATCTTTTCTTCCAAGAAATTGGGCCAATGAATGCGTCATGTCAGGACATTTTGCAAAATCTATACCTGTGGCTAGCAGCAGAAACATATTGGTACAAATGGAGCTTGTGTCATGAATAGAACACATTGAGGCCACTGCAGCCAAGCAAGAACTGTACTTTCTTTAATGTCCATGTGTACATGACCATAAGGAAAATAATCGACTGAGCAAAAACATCGCTATAACACGTGACTGCAAGTAACTACTGTTGCACTGACCCTGTATACATGCTGGGGCTGCACATAATCAGTACATTTATTAGAAAAGATCATGAGTTTAAACTGTATAGTGTATGCCTGTGTTGCCAGTGGTTATGCAAAGACCTTCACCACCATTTTGATTTCCCATTTTTGCTGGCATAATTGTAGGAACCCTTTCATACACACACACACACATCATGTGAGCACCATGCTCGACTTACAAGTGCACACAAGAGGCATGCTAGATGTCAGACACACTATGTGACAATGCTAGAAGCATGATTTTTTTTTTTTGCTTCTACCATGTGTTAAGCCAGCAGAATTGTGGAGGCCTAACCTACCTGTGATGACCCCTGGGGCCTGGGCCGCCATAACGGCCTGAGGGATCTGTGGTATGTTCACAGAGCCGGCTGTCATTGCACCCAGGATGGAAGCACCAGCCACTGCTTCCTGGAACAAGAGGGGGACATATAGGAACACCGCCCAGACAGCGCCCGTTAACCAGCACACACAGGGTACGGACAAGAAAGGACGAGACAGGACAAGGAAAGGACAGAGATTCACGTGGACAAGGGCTGGGCCTGCTGCATGTAAGAAACTATTTTTTAAAACAATAATATTTTAAACACTTGACCGTCTCTTCCAGATCTTAATGCAGCCGAATAAGGATACCAGAAGCGCAACACACTTTATTAATAAACAGAAGCGGTGTTCCGAGTTCCGAAAATCTGTGAATTTGGAATTGAAATTATTTGTTGTTGGTTAAAATGTTATTTCTAATGTTCCTGAACATTCGGTCCCATTGTGGATTCCTGCAAGTTTTAATCTGCAACTTCCAAACAAGAAAGGTCTGCAACCAAACTTAACCTTTGATAGTCAGCCCCCAATAATTCACAGTTATTGGGGGCTGACTATCAAAGGTTCAGTTTGGTTGCAGACCTTTGGACACTGTTGTATGTGTACATGCATGAGTTAAGGCAATGACAATGACTTTGAAAGCACGGAGGGGGTGGAGGAAGGAAAAAAAATGTGTGTTCATGTTAAATGTGCCATTTCTATTAAAAAAATATAACTAACCACAAATAAATATGGTGTGTTGCTTACAATTTGTCACTAAACCTAAACACTGAAATACACATTGTAAAACTGATTTAAGATACCGTTTTTTCCACCTCCCAGAATTACTGGCAAGGCAAGTCTCTATTACATAAGATGCCTTTCACGATGTCTCCAGGGTAGGAGCACATAAACAAATCCTGCAGACTGTTTTTGTTAATACAAAAGGCAGATTTATGCCCCTTGTTTGTGAAACTTTGAAATAAGATCAAGTTCCTTGGCTACCAATGCAAATGATTATATCTTCGCTATTTTGCTAAGCATCTCAATAACACACTTTTGTCTATACTTTCCATTAAGCAAACCGTGGGTTAAACCTTATAATTTTCCAAATGGTCAGGCTTGCATTTTGAGATCTGAGAGAAGATGGGTACTGTTAGTGAAGTCATCGATTTACATACATGGTGAAAAAAGCAGATGTAGGCTTTAATTGAATATGTAATTAAACTCCTACATAAATGTTCTGCAGCATATGGTTAGGCATCATCACTAAATTACACAAAACAGTGCATTTGAACTGAACCATGTTTAATGATTACCATCTCTATATTCAATGCAATCAGGCCCAAGCCAAGAGACACAAGACACAATCATGACAAGACAAAACCAGCTAAACTAGAAAGATCTTGTTTAACGATAACATTGTGGTTACTAATATTTTACTTGAATAATTAATTAGGTTAATATTTTTAACCATTTTATATATATATATATATATATATATATATATATATATATATATATATATATATATATTACAAGTATATAGCAGAATAAGACATACTATAGGTTTTTACTGCCTACATAGTGTTTTATAAATATGTCTACAGTTCAATGATTTATGCTGTAGAATAGAATTGGCAAAAATACATGTTATATGGACTGACAATCCAGAAAAGGAAATGCAAAACAATTAACTTGTTAAAGCATGAAAAAAATTCACACTGAATATTAAATGACTATTATTATAATGTACAGACTATGTGGATATCCTGATATATCCACTTAATGTTAATTAACTCTAAACAACATGCATATCTGTATTTGCCAAAGTAAAAATAAGTGATGCAGGTAATAACTCAAGAGCCAAGACACCCAGTTAAATAAAAGGCATAATGCTGCCCTTTTTTATTTTTATTTTTTAAAGCACTGTGGGCTACTTGAGACCTTGAGTCACCTGGAACTACAGCTGACCAATCAGCATCCTGAAGTTTACATGAACTGTTCAATTAAAACATTCTCTATCTAGCACACATCTATGGCACAATGATTACCAGCATTACTAAGGAGGTCCTCAAGACAAGTCTCTCCGCACACTTAAAAAAATCTACACAAAACAAAAAAGCACCAGAGTGCTTGGAACAGAATTGCCTGAAAGATTTACCAGACAGTTGAGGAAGTCTTCTGTCCGATTCTCCGGAGTGGAAAGATTCCATGCCATCTGTTTTTGGAGTTTACACGCTATGTTATCTTTCTGCATGTAAAAAGCTCTGTCTCATATAAGTAATGCTGTCTTCATGCCACTCAAAAGCTAAAGTCACTTAAAAGCAAGCCCTCACATACAGCACCAGGTATCTCCTCTAGCCTTGCTAAGCCCATTAAACAAAATCAAAATTCACGCTGCCTTAATTTAAGCAAGGAACCATTCTAGTGCCAAATGGAAGCAGCTGAACTCACACACACACACACACACACACACACACACACACACTCACTCTCTCCTGACTATCAATAGATGGTAGTAAAGTAAAAAAAGACTTACCTGGGCGGTGATTTTGGCAGTGGCGGCGGCGGCAGCCACGGCGGCGGCAGGGGGGAGACCCCCAGGTGCGGTGGGCGCCATCATCGGGATAGGCGGGGTCACTGCCTTGCCCACTCGCAGGTACTGGCCTCCCAAATCGAACAGGTTCATAGAGGACACCGCGTCCTGCGCCGACTGGGCCTTGTCATATTCTAGAGAGAGGGGAACAGCAATATAAGGATCAAAGGGCTTGAGAGAAAGGTTCAGCTTAAATCTTCTGGCAGAGCACTGTGTCATTTACTGTGTAATTACCAGAGGGCACTTATGGCAAATTGTCCGCAACTGAGCCTAAGGAAAATAACGACAACAACAAAAAAACAAAAACTTACTATGAAAGCATGTGAGGAACCTGCCCCCACCCCTCCTCTATCCCCTGCGAGACATATGTAGAGAATAGCATTCCGCTATGACTGACCGCTCTTCGGCCGGCATTCACAGTATTTACAACCGAACAAAAGCGGACGCCTGCCTCTCACCTATGAAGCCGTAGCCCTTGTGTTTCCCTGTCGTGGGCTCCCGCGCCAGCATGCAGGACTTGATTCTCCCAAAGGCCTCGAAAACGCTCTTGATGTCGTCGTCTGACAGGTCAGGGTGCACGGACGCTACGTAGATTCTGTTGAAGGCGCGGGCTTCTTCGGCTAACTGGTCAATGATTGGCTGCGCCTGGCCGATGTTGCTCGGCCGTCCCACCTTAAGAAAGAAAAATAGTTTTAATCCACTGCACTTTTATTTCAAATTTTGTTTTGTCATATTAAGAAAAGAGCTACTTGCTTTAATGTTTCTTCCCCCTAACATGACGGAGTTCATCTGTTCTAAAGCCAGCTGTGCTGCCTCTGGTACCTCATACTCTACAAATGCGAAACCCTACAGAAAAAGGAACAGAAAAAAAGGACATCTGGTTAGTCAAAGAAAGCATCACTCTCGTGTCAGCCTGGACACTGATCATATACAAGTCCATACCTTGTGCTTAAGCGTAACAGAGTCCCAGGACATATCGATGCTCTTGATTGGCCCGAAAGGGGCGAAAGCTTGTCTAATGGTATCCTCGCCAAGCTCATAGTAGATTGAGCCGACATAAACACGGCACATAATAGCGAGTGCCCGCTGCCGCTGTGCTGCAACCTGCGACAAAAAAGAACTTAAGACCTTAAAATTCCCAAATAAGAAACACTATACAAGTTTACTATATAAATTTAAAACACTATATACTTTGAGAGTGTTCCAGCGCTTGAGGATAGAACCAGTGTACTCTGAACACACTGGCACCGAAGACATAACACGGGCACTGCTTTACCTCCTTACATTACACACATGCGTACTGAACCACTGCATGTACGCCAAGAAATAGAGGAAGACCATTTAGCAAAAGCCCTAAACAGTGATCAACTTTTTATCTGGCTTACCGACTGTAAGGGTGAAAGCGGGTCACCGAAGCCAGCCATTGTCAGTGAGGCCATCTGTAAAGAATTGGGGATCTGGTTGGGAAGGAGAGAAGTGAAAGAGAACTACAATGATTAATTAAGTTAAAGAATTCTGAAGATGTGATTCACAAAGACTGATGTTAATCCTTTCTACATTCAAAACAAACTTCTCTGATGCTGGCTGCAACAATCTGCAAGGGTTTTTTTCCCGCCCCCAAGAAATCAGTTAGTTACAGTTACCTGGATGTTGTTAAGCGGCTGCTGCTGGGCGAGGCTCTGCTTGACCAGTACACTCTTGATGCTCTGCTCCATGGCATACTTCTTTGCCTGTGATCAAGTAGATACAAAATCAGCAAAAACTGAAACAAGTAGTGTTTGGGAATAAATCAGCTTGGAAGATATGAACATTATTAAGGCACGACAATAGCACATCATGGATCATACACTACTTCTACGAAAGCATGGCTCTGACTATTCCCTTAAACCCCAATATACATTCAACAAGTTAACAGATGACCAATAGTCATTTGCTGTTAGACTGCAGGATTATGTGCATAAAGAGGTGGTCACCTTCTGCAGGGCCTCCTGCTGTTCAGGGGTGAGGGGCGGCAGGCCAAGCTTTGAGGCTGTGCTCTGTCCATTCTCCATCATCAGAGCCTTGCCTCCCTGCAGAGAACACACGTGAGACTGAAAGCCTACATGACAACCTTTAATGTTCATTTCATTTCACAGCTTTAACATTTTTTGGGGGGAAAGGCAACAAATGTGTATTTTAGGCAACTTTATTTTAAACTCTAATGTGAATCTAATGAAGACACGCATGCATACTTGCTTTTCAAGCTGCTGTACACAGAAAGGGCTAAATGTTTTTCACATGTTGCTTTAATTACATAACACTACATGAAGCAGAACCTCTACAAAGACATTAAAGTGAATAACATTCAAACAGTCTGATGAATTAAAACTGCAACAACGCCGCAGTTCTCTGGGAGGCTGCTCAAATTCTAAGATCACAAGAGGCAACTCAACATTGCACTTTTTCCCCCTTCGCCAACAGCCGAGAGAACGAGTTCGCAGGATACAGATGTTGAGAGGAGGATGCTAGGCACTGGATCCTTAAAAGTGGGAGTGCTACAGTACGTGAGCAGCCTGACTCAGTACTATACAGAAGAAAGCTTAAGTACCTTTGTTTAAATGAACTCCAGTGATGCAGAGCTCTCCCCCCTTAAGGAGGTTTGAACCCAATTTGTTCTGCCATTGACTTTGGAATAATAGTACAGTCAAGAGATATGCTCTACAGTACAGACGACACAGAGAGAAACGACATAAAAGGAAAAACAAAACAAAACCTACTTAGAACAAGAGGTAATTGATAGTGAGACAACAGAAAGAGAACACTGATAAATACATAAAAACATGAAAAAAAGGGGTGGGGAACGCACTTCTAGCGTTTACAGACCCTTGAAGCCCATTACGACATGATTACTGTTCGAATGACTAATTCAAATCAAACTTTGAATCTGGTTAGAATCAGACTGAATGGTTTCTCTTATGACCTGATAGCAAAAACAAACACCAGGCCTGATCTCTCTGTGATCCAAAGCTTGGCTTGGAAACTCATGACATCTATGCAAAATGTAGAAGTTAATAACGATGGAAAGCTGGATCACTTACGTAGCGCCTGCTTTCTTCTTAGGTGTCCAAATGTCTGTTACTTGTAAAAAAAAAAAAAAAAAAAAAAAAAATGAAAAAAATGAAATAAAATAAATAAAAAGTATATCCAGCAAAGCCCTTTTTATTGTTTATTATCCAGTACCTAGAAGACACACAACAAAAGGAAAATGCTCATAAGTTGTTCAATATAAAACGTGTGAGAATATCCTATTCTACAGATACCCATCTGATTTATTTTTTTGCATACAGATCAGTCATGTCAGTGATTTCCTCTAACCTCCGCTGAGAACATCATAAGCCAAATTACCTACTGCACGTTCCGCTCCCCACACCACACAGACGTGTATACCCTTGGTGGTCACGCGATCACTTTAGCACACCTCTCTGACTTTCTATGCAGATGTCAGTGTGCACACTGGTAACTTTTCCCACATACTAAACACACTGCCCACACTGTTTTATAGCCCTTTCAGATTGTTGACAAAAACATGAGTGAGTGTCTCTCCGAACACTTCTTTGAATTAAATCCTGTCAGAAGCTGAATGCAGGATTTTATAACTGAGGACAAAAAAAATAAAAAAAATAAATAAATAAATATATATATATAGATAAATATATATATATATATATATATATATATATATATATATATATATATATATATATATATATATATATATATATATATATGCATTAATGTTCCCCTAACAAACAAACCCAATGCAAATAGGACTTCATACAAGAAATCTCCTGATTTCACCTCATGGGTGTCATGGTATATTCAAGGAGTCCTTCAAAACAAGTTTATATAGACATTTCAGTTTAATTTATAGACAGAGTACAAATTAAGAAACACACAGATGGTTGGGTGAACACGAATAAAAATACCATTGACCCCTACTGACAGATTGAATAAATGTAATTTTGTAAATGTAAACCCTTTATTTGTGTAATAACGGTTTATGTGTTTTTCCTTTCATCCTCCATCCTTCAGTTCAATATTACCCCTATTAGTATTATTTTTAACATACATCTCCCCTGTTAAACTGGGAAAATATCCTACTGTAATACAGTAGTCTAAGATAGTGAAAGTATACACCTTTTAATCTGAACCTGGAACAATGATTTTCTGTGCTGATGTTTCTCATTATACGACCACAAATTCAGCCATCTTCACTTCTAGAAATAAAATCAGCTACAAGACAAAAGATTATACACCAACGTTACAGTTTTGGATTAAGTCTAAAGGGGGGGGGCATTTTTGTTGGAACACGTTCACATCAACGACACAGCGGCTCATTCAAACTGATCAACTTAACCACACAAACGACTCAAACGCAAAAATCTACAGCCATTATTAGACTTCACAATGCCAAACACTGATATCTACAGCCGAGTGCTCGAATGAAAGAAATTGTGAAATCCCGCTACAAACTTGGCGCACTTCAATAAACGAGATACATTTTTTTATTCCCACTCGTATTCCAAACCATTTTTAATTCCTCTGAATCGTGATTGGCTAGGTGACTCCGAGATCCCGCTCTATCATTGGTACAGCGCTTGAAAGTTGACCCAGGAGCCAATCACCGTGCAGGGGAGGAACTAAACGGAATTTGGTTGCGTTAAAAAAAGAGAAGCTAGCATAACTAGAACAATATGCAAGGCGCGTGAGATTAGCTTAGCTACACAAAGCATCCGAGGTTGTAAAGTGTTCGATAGAACCTGTTCGCGTTATTACCGAATATAAGCGCCGAGTTTAAATACATTTTTTTCGGAGTCGAAAGAAAAATGACTGAAACTTTGTTCATTAAAAGCGAGTCCAGGAACAGGCCGCGCTCAGAATCCCGCTCTCGACTAGCAAACAGGATTAGCTAGCCACGCGTATGCTAAACCAAGATCGACTAGAAACATATACAACTACACAGTCGTTTTTTTAAAATATACTTTACGTATAATTCCGCACTGTAGGGCAAACGAGAACCTGTAAACAAATATATATTTATAAAAAGATACAAAATAGCGTGGTCCAATTACCGCAAAAACCGCTACCGCCATGAAGCACACTGTCCTGCACGGACGCCCACAGTGACGACGGAGAATACGAAATATCGCGAGTCTGTGACCTAACAGACCTGCGTTTGCAGGACTGATCTCGCGAGATTTCCCCGCTGTGAAAGCGATTTGCTGCTGCAGCGTGTTTCTAGACCATTCCCTGACACAAGCTTTCCAGTATGCAGGAAGGCATATTGAAGGCTTTACTTGGTCGAGAACCATATAACTCTAATCTTTCCTATTAGATTGGGATTCCAAAAAGAAACTAATAATTTATTCTTCAAGAATGTGGACATTCATTCGTCTGTATGAGGTTATATCAGAACGTACTTTATAAATCAACACTAAAGCACAGTGAACTTCACCCCCCCATGTTTGAATGTGTACTATACAGACCAACACCCATCCATTCATTATAACCTCATTAGTGATCATATTAGACGCTCTACATGCATACAGGATTCAAACTTAGTATAGAGAAATAGAGCCATCAACACTAAAACCTGCATTTGCATTTTGAGATAGAAAGTGCATGGATAAAGCTATGGCTTACTGATCAAAAGGTCATGGGTTCAAGCCCCAATATTACCAAGCTGCTACTCTTGAGCCCTTGAGCAAGGCCGTTAACCCGCTGTGATAAAGAAGCAGCGTAACATAACTGACCCCGCTCTGACGGCATCGTTGGTATTCGTGAAGAAAGCTTTTCAATTTCCTATTAACTCCACAAATCTAAGTCCAATTTAAAAAACACCCTCTTTTATAAGTTGTTTTTTGAGTGCAACAAGCTTGTGCTTAAAAACAAGTTCCTCCACGCACCCAATATAGTAGCAAGTCAAACATTTAAGCAGAACTACGCAGAAGCATGCAATCCTGATTTTCTTGGGTCTGTGGTTACATGGAATGCAAGCCTTTTCTACTTCTAAGTAACTTGTACGAGTTAACCTGTACGTGTTGCTGCATCCACATTCGCAAATATTTAGTTAAATGTCACAAATGAACTATGAACATTACATACAATGTTTATATATGATGTGGCCATTTTTATAGCAGTAAAGCTCTGATGAGGTTTCCTTCAATGGAAAACATAAAGTCCAATTTTTTTTTGATCATACTGAGGTGTGATCTATTCAAACACCAGACCACTGGATTAATAGCTCTAAAGACTGAGTAACAAATATAATAATATTCATCCTGATTTTGTGATTTCCACTGTTGCAAGAGAAAAATAAACCACTGGTTAAAATATCACAATGTACATACAGCAAAAAAACAACAACAAAAACAAACAAAAAACAGATGCATCTTATGATTCTTCAGATTTTATTGAGCAATTTGAATATTGGACAGTTTTTGACACAAATAAAAATAGTCTGCATAAATCAATAATAAAGGAAAATGTTCAGTAAACGATCTAACCGAGGCCTGGGAGGACGTCAACAATCACTGTGCAGGTAATGTGGAATTTACCTTTACATTTGCTTTAAATTCACCCTTTATCTACTTTTCAGAATGGCACGGAATTATTCGGAATATAACGGAGGACAGGGATTTCTTTCCGCACCTGTTCTACAGGAAAATGATTCAAAGTTATACTTATATCAAAAGGAGGTTGGGCTGGTCATATACAGCACTCCCAACTTACTGAAGACTTGGTAATGACTTTCTCGCATGCAGAAGTGTTCCTTCTGATATAAACGGAAACATTTAAAAGCCAAACGTGGTACCAGGTCCCCTGATTGTACATTTTAGGATTTTTAAGTGTTATTTTTCCATTCATCTACCCCAACCTCAACTGCCCATATTGATTCCAGTGTTCTTCAGTGTTCATTTGGCATGTACGTGTATGTAAACTGTTCTTTAATGTAACAAATACTGCTGTTTATGGTAGAAAAAAATAAACTAAGAACTAAGTCTCAGCCAACCTGTCGAGTTTTCTAACGAGTAGTGCAGAAGCTTAAACTGGTAATGAACTGATATACAGTCGCCATCGACTATCATAGTGTACCCCTGCCAGTTCGTGCAATTATAACAATGAGTGATGTTGCAATATCATTAAATCATAGCCACTGGTAAAGAGCTTCAGGAAATGCTCACATCAAAACATCAGCGTTGAGGAAAACTGATATTAGTGACTGGCATGATGTTCGTGCCTTTGCACATGAGTTTAGTTGATGAGACAAGTCAAGCGAGACTATTGAGTGACTATTGAGCAGACAGGAAGCCTACAGGAACTGAAATAATCACTCTAGCGAGCACAAAAAGCATCGCAAAAGCCATGTCGCTATTTGCATTTCCCGAGACTTCCTGTCAGCTTGAACCTGGACTTTCCTCTCTGACCTCTCTTATCAACTTTCCACCTGCTAAACCAGATGTTTTATTATTATTTGTTTCCACCATTCTGTGGAAACTCTAGAGACCGCCGTGCATGGAAAATACCAGGAAATTGAAATGAACCTAGGTGAGAGGGTGTTTTCCATTTCCACTCGCGTTAAACAGTCACTGAATCAGCTGGCCTGGATTTGCATACTTTTGAATGCATTGCGCCGCTACCACTTGAACGGTCGATAGATAATTACGCAGATGTGCAGGGGCTCCGTTTAAACGGGCGCTTGAATATCAGGGTGTTTTCCGTAGTGCACCCACAGGCTTTACGGGGATTCCACAAACGCTATAAGGAATATTCAGTGTAATTTACACAAACTTACTCATTCAGTTTAGCAAGTCTCAGCTCATTTGCCAGGGAAGAAAATGATCTGTAGAAATCAAGCTTATGGATTAATATTTATGTACATGTTTATTTCTTACTTAGGCACTTTGTAAGAACCAGTCCTTTTATTTTTAAGCTATTTGTAGGTCTCACATTGGAAGAAGTAATTGAACTATAACAAAACTAAAAAGGGCACTTTGCTACTGTACATTCATCAGCTTTTATCCTTGTCATATTTATTCTAATCATTTTTGTGTGTGTGTGTGTGTGTGTGTGTGTGCTGGGAATAAAACAGATCAAATATTTGGAACATTTTTTCCCCCTCACTGGGAATTTTTAGAGTCATACTTTTAGAGTCTATTAATGATTAATAGTTAACAATAAATAAATATGCACTGCATTTATAAAAAAAGAAACCTTGACAGTTTAAGACTCATGGGCTGGCAGACCCATGAAAACCAACTATTTGTACCAATAGTATCCTTGTTATCTTGTTTTCCACCCGGAGGTCTTTTGTTCCTAAGACTTTACTTCCGTGGCATGTTCCTTTGCCACTAACTTCTCGGATGGAGGCAGGATATTACATCCAGCATGGTGAAAAAAAATGGCACCGAGTATGTCCACAAAAAAAAAAATCCATCAAACATATAAAGGAATACATGACGGATTCATCACCGGTAAAAGAGCAACATGCCTGTTGGTGTTTTGGGTTAATGGTCTTAACTTCCTTGCTACCATGGAGCTATTCATTTCGGTGCCCTTTAAAAATAAAAAGCGTCGTTGCAGTTTTGGTAACTTTTCAGCGTCTGTTCTCTTTCAGCCCGGCTCCAGACAACCTCTCTGCTTCGCAACCTCCAATGTTGGCCTCAGTGCATTAAAACGATGGATGAAGGAGATGTGGAAGTCCCTCCCCAGTGTTTCCCCAGGGCCTCTTCCAAAAAGCATGCCAACTTCTCACAGTCGTCCTGTCCAACATCAACAACACAATCAAGTGATCGTTAGTTAAACACGCACACACATGTGCAAGGCTGCCTGTTGCTTTTAATGATGTCAGAGCTTTGTGCTATATAAAAGGCCCATATAACCCACCTCGCTAATGAATGCATGGTGGACCAGCTCACTGGCCAGATCTCTGGGGTGGTCAGCTGAAAAACATCAACCAGCTCATATTTAGTCTCCAATTGTAAAGGTAAATGAAGACATACCACGATGATAACATATGATATAATGACCATGCAGTCCAACAGCATACATACATTTTTATATATACATACATATACTATGTACATAGTGTTCTATAATGTTTTGCATGTTTTTCACTACTCGTTTTTTTATATAACCTTGAATCAGCTGTTTCACAACAGAATGTACACATTTCTCACTGCCATAGTGTTGTACTTTCTATAGTTTGGACTTCTCTCACTTATTATCTAATTACTGTACATACACTTGCATAATTATATATTATAATCTGTACATATACATATGTCAATTTTCACACTGCTAGTATTTGCACTTCTGGTAGATGCTATATATCTATACTGCCTGTCTGTTCGTCCATCCCATCCATCCATCCATCCATCCATCACTCTCTCTTTCTGTATACTCTGTATAGATCTCTGTAACGATCACTTTATATACCGTAAATTCTGGACTATAAGCCGCTACTTTTTTCCTAGGTTTTGAACCATGCGGCTAATAATAAGGTGCGGCTATTCTGCAGATTTTTTCCCGACCGCTAGGGGCTCTAACCGGAATTAGAATCAAAACTAACACAAAATAAATGCAAAGAAGAAGAATGCGCTAGTTCCTCTTTAGCAGATATAAGTCGGTAGAAGCGGATAGAAGGAGGACAAACTCTATCTTTACAAGGTTAAGGTGACGTGATTTCACACACAGGAGAAATGAAGATAAATACTGTAAATAGCGCTTATTTTCTCTTGGTTCTGTCCCGTTTTAATCAGCAAAGTTGCTGCTCGGTGCTCTCTCTCTCTCTCTCCCTGCTCCCTGCTCTCCCCCCCCCACACACACACAACCAACGCACACACACAGACACACACACGCACAAATCAGCCAAAGTTGTTCTTGATTTTCCCTCTCCCGATATAAGCCCGGTTCTCCCTACAATCCCCGTCCGGGCTCGTAGCACATACCTAGTGTCGCGGACACGGACGCTCGATATATGTTTATGCCTAACCTTTGTCTGTTCCCGATTCACGGACTTCCAAGTCCGCCACCGCTCCTGCTCTCCGGTACTCCCGGTACCACGGCGCGCAGAGCGCAAGGCTCCCTAGCCTGTCTGGCCGCTCCGTATGAGCGGCGTCTCCTGAGTTCTTTATTCTAATAAATCCTGTTTTGTATGAATTCCGGATCTCCGCGTCTCTGTGCAGCGTCCACCGTTACACCGTGTTAAAATACAGGTTAGGAAAGGATCTATTTAGGTACATACATGTACATTTACAATTCAAATATTTCCTGGTCCTGTGATGCGGATTTCCAGCGGATGCGGCTTGTATGCAGGTGCGGCTTATTTATGATTTTTTTTGGGGTTTTTTTTTTTCAAATAGAGCGGATGCGGCTTATATGCAGGTTGCGTTATATTATAGGTGCGCTTTATAGTCCAGAATTTACGGTATATATATATCGATATATATATATATATAGATATATATATATATATCTATATATTATATATATATATATAGATATTATATATATTTTTTTTTCCCCCTCCCCAAATAGTATATACACAATACATGTAAAAATCGAAATATATTTTGACAACACCCTTATATTTACTTTTTATCATTATTACGATTATAAAAGAAGTCATAAAAAGCACATGAACATTTGCAAGAAAGAGCGACAGAGACAACAGAGCGCTTTACAACAGAGAATGTAATTCGCTTGCAACATTCACGTTGCCTTCATCATGTAGGGGTAAAGTGAACAGAGATTAAGGCTACATTTGAAGAATAATACAGCCCTTAAGAAAAATAACTTTTACTGTCAAAGTGAAGTTTTAAGGCCATAATCTCAAATCTTTAACAGGGCAATAATACTGTTACAGCAATAAATGAATATATGTTAGTTATAATGGAGATCTTGACATGACCTAGGCTAACCCGGGAGTCTTAACGAATGGTGATTGAAATTTTAAAAGTATAGAAATTTGAAATATTTTAGCAAAACAGAGCATTTTACACAACCCTTCATTAATAAATATGAATGTATATAGGACTGAATAATGAGGAAATATATGTTGACTTACATGGAAGAACATCACAGCTAAGTTGGCGGTGAAGTTTATCGTCCATCTTTAAAAACAGAGATAACTGGTGGAAAAAAAAGAAAAGAACAGGAGTCATGTTGAAGGATGTGGTGTCTGAATGAAAGACGTAATGGATTTGTGTGTTAAACTCACATGACTCCTGGTGCCTTCTTCATTAGCCTCTAGGTTACAGTGCATCTGGATAACCTGCCAAGGAGCCATTAAAATCATGAACGCTCGACATGACAGGGGAAATCTCAGGGCTTTCAACGCAGAACGAAAACCCATTCAAGTCTCATAATGTAAACTGTTCCAGAAAATCACAATAATAAACATCTATGAATTTCTAAACTGTATATTTTTTTTGGCTTACCTTCCTGGTCTCTGTCTCTTGAGGCTCCGGAGTTGGAGTCTTCACCGTCTCCATATGCTCCTGGGACAGAGATAGGGCACGTGGAATAGGATGCGGCCGCTGCGAGGCAAAGTTCATTAAGGGGTAGATCCCATTCCTGAACAAATCCAAACAAACAATACGGATCATGAAACACATTCAAAAAGGAGTTTAAAAACAATTAGCCTTTAACTAGCCCTCTGACCCCCAACCACCGCCCACCAAACTTACTTAACATCCTCAAGGAACTTGTCCAGCTCCAACGGAGACACATGGGAGTACCTTGTGGATAGAAGAGAAGGAAGTGAAGAAAAAGAAGTCGTGTGATTAGCAGAAATGTGGCACAGACACATGAGCGACGTTACTTTAGCTGGATTCCCGGTCGGTCACTGTGGTTTATCTCTGCCATGATGCCGTTTGGGTCGATAGCCTTGGTCTTCTCCTCTACACAGTTCTCAGGAAGCAAATCTGGTTCAAAAGGGAATTATGGGAAAGCTTAAATGGTTTGTCTTTGCATAAATAAACCTTTCACCATTAATTTTTTTGCTTTGTTTGGTTAAACCAAATGTGATGTGTGAATGGTGACAAATCTCAGAAGGTTTTATAACAACACATTACTGATCACTCATTATAACAAACTGAAAATGCTAAAAATGTCTTCTAAAAATAAAATAAAACACAATTCTAGGTTTCCCTTTTATTCCTCAACTTTCATGTTTTTTTTGTGGTACACTTTATGGTAATTCGAGTTCCATAACTTGTAACCAAATATACAGGCAGAAAAATGATTCATCGAATCTCTATACTTTGCACAAACAGGTGCAATAATATTCGACCGTGTCATATGACGGAATAGTTTTCATATACATTCTGGAATATGAGGACTATGTCATCGTATGGCACGAGCAAATATTAACACACCTTTTTTTGAAGTGTTGAATTTACATTAAGCATATTGACTTGGTACTCTTTGTTATTTGCATATTAGTGTCTAGGATCAAATGCGTGTATACTATTTCTATGAATGCCATTCCATAGTAAAGCAAGACTGCTGAATTACATGCTCAAGCATTACATATATTACTAAACCTCCATCCATTATTTAAGTACAAAAGGGCATTATCTGGTCCAACAAGATGAGATACCAGGGTTAAAAAACAAAAACAAAAACCCTCTTTATATCATCTTGAGAATGTGTGTTCACTCACACTGGTTGCTGATAAAGCAGTGGGCAGCGAGCAGCTTCAAGGAGTGGACTTCAAACAGTACTCTGTGGAACAGCAGGTCGTGAGCCGTTGGCCTTGCCTTGGCCTC
The DNA here is from genome assembly GCA_030449085.1 of Kryptopterus vitreolus. NCBI lineage: Eukaryota > Metazoa > Chordata > Actinopteri > Siluriformes > Siluridae > Kryptopterus > Kryptopterus vitreolus. Next base: position 15,791,865 of record JACRUU010000017.1, on the reverse strand, counting down.
GGAGCGCACGCACGACTGAGTGAACTCCTGAGTAAGCATATAAGGGAATGATTTTGCTTTAAGCACTGCTTTTGAAACATCACATGACAAAACAAGATCAGAAATATATTAATGTTTGTTTTTTTTTTGTAACCGCTACTGCTTACGGATAATATTCATTACCTGGTTTGACCAATTTCAGAGAAATTCAAAAAATTAATTGAACTCTGTTTAGAAAAAATATTTATTTATAAAATGTAATCGCTAGATGTCTTAAATTGCCTATGTGGAAAGATTACTTTGAGTTACCGGATTATGGATCTTATGAAGCATTTTTTAAGAGAGAAGCTTCAGAACTCCACTAAAAGCTTAATCAAACTTATTTGGCAGCCCGTGCTGATGAACATAAAGCAAATTGATCCAAATTGAATAGGTGAAATTAGATTTTGCTGCTATAATTAATTTTCCCTGTCTCTAACCTATTTTTATCATTGTGTCATAGAAATGCATAGGTATATGATTGAATATACATCCGCACATGTGCGCATACACACACACACACACACACACACACACACACACACACGTGTATGTATGTGTATATATATATATATATATATATATATATACATATATATATATATATATACAGACACACACCCATACGTGTGTATACGTGTCCATATGTGTGTGTATGTGTGTGCGCACATTCAGTCATATACTTATATACCTATACATGCATGCACACACACAGACAGACACAGACACGAAGAAAGAATCTTTCTTGAAGAATGATTTTGCTCTATTTGTATTCTATTTCACTTTTGTAAATTGTTGTTATATTATGTAAAAGATCAACAAAAATGGACCAAATCAGTCTGCAGCAACTTGACAAATTTTACCACAAGATCCTAAACGTGAGCAAAACAATCCAGTTTTCATTTTACATCTACAAAGTTGAATTGTACCGAGAGCCAAGTTTGATCCCAGGAAAAACAGATTCCTTTCCTAACCTCTCAATGTTTGGCCAGCTGTAATGCTATGTTTTAGAACGCATGTTTTTTCGCAACGTCTCTTAATTCGTATCAGTTGCATGCACAAAGGTGAATTTTATTTATTTATTTATTTGCATGGTGCAGTAGTTTCCAAAAGTACGTGTTGTGCGGTACATGCACAAACTGCTCATAAGAAACATTGTGAACATGTATACCCTCATTAGAGGATCCTCCAGGGACTGTCCAGCGTTTGCTATGGCCTCTTTGGAAACAGCAGTGTCCCCGTTGGCCTGAATCTCCAAAACAGCCATCTTGAAAGAATTGACACGACAGAACAAAAACATCATCAGCCACTGCATTCGAGTTGTGATGGAGTAGCATGTTTATTTTTCCCACGGCAGATTTAAAGCTTTGTACCTCCAAAGCACAGATTCCAAAAGAGTAGATATCAATGGAGTAGTCGTCCTCAGCAACTGCAGAGATAAAAAACAAAAATCTAATGCTACATACATATATATATATATATATATATATATATATATATATATATAATTTTTTTGTAATAGACCGAATACAGAATGAGAGAGTGCTAGACAAAGTGGACCAGAGCTACAGGCTGATGCAGATGGACACTCACGGCCATACTCTGGAGCAAAGTAGTGCTGATTGCGCGCCTCGTCTCGGTGCTGGTGCACATTCCCATGGATAGCCTCTGGGAATACTGTGAAAAAGCAAACAAACACACAAGATTGTTTGTATGTGAACGTAAAGGCAGAAAGTCCATGTAAGCTGCAGCTGGCAATCATTAGGCAGCACTAAGCCACTAGGACGAGATTGTTTACAGTATCAGATCCTTATTTACAGCAAATAAATAAGAATCAAATACAAAATGAAATAATGGGGTGCAAGAATGAAGCAAAATACTGAGGTAAAATTATGGGATTATGTAATGCATGTGCACATGGATAAGTATTATTATTTGGGCATTGTAGGTGATTTTCTTGTCATTTTTGATGAATATTTCAATGGATACACAAAACATATCGGAGACACTTGACTTTTCCACCCATACGTGGTTCTTCCTCGAGCAAAGTTGGAATTTTTTTGCAATGAATTTCATTTCTCCCAAAAGACCCAAAGCTGCCCCAGAAAGCCTGTGCACAAATCCAGCATCATGACGATCTACTTTACACGGGTTGAAATGAAAGATTTGCTTGACCTGCTGTTGAACACAGAATGAATGAAGGGCTCCGCACACCCTACCTCAGTACCTGACTTCGCTAACACCCCTTGCCACAGAATGAGCACAAAATCCCTACAATCACACGGCAAAATCTAGTGGAATACCTTGCCAGATAAATGGATTACTACTCTGAATGGGGACTAAATATGAAATGATATGTATAATGAAGCACATGCAAATATTGCATCTACAAGTTTTTGTCCATATAGTGTAGATTGTAGCCATTTTAATAGAAAAATACATTTCTCGATCATTTGGCGACAGCGCAAACGAGATAATCCAATATAGATTTGTCAATTTTATGGATTGTTTCAGATAAAATCATATTATTTAATAGCTCCAAGTTACAGAATACCTTTTGTATTTGTTAATGCCAACAGAATTGTAAAAAGGTTTTCCATTCACAATGAACTCACACCTACATGCTTTTAAAAAAAAATTCTTCATCACAAGTTTTGTGAATCAGCGAGAATTATGAATGCAAAAACAAACAAACATTTACACATTGCTTCCACATCTTATTGACCTAATTCAAACAGTTATTATTCACTAGGCAACTTCATCGACTATACATGCAATTTAGATTGTGCTCATTATCTTTGTAATATCAGAGCTATAAAACAAACATGTGTTTAAAAAAGAAAAAAGTGCCATATAAATAATAACTTACCATTGACAAAAAGCCTGTGCCACACTGCGGGGAGACGAGAGAAATAAAGATTAACTACAGACAATGAACTCTGTTTCAGCTCTGCAGAGCGAGGAGGTCTTACTGCACCTGAGCCGATCTTTATGAGGCCGTTGTGCTGGATGAAGATGGTGTCACAGGTCAGGTTGCCATGAATGATGGGAGGGTCACACGAGTGCAGGTAACTGGTGCGAAGAAAGAACAAAGTGAAACTTTATGCACTGATGCCTTAGACGTCGAAAACAATTGCCATCTCCTAAAAATCTGAGGTTATAAACCAATATAATAATAGATAATTATTAAATGGAAGAGGGGACAATATTTTAGGGTTCAATGTCAAAAAATTGATTTTGTTACAGCAACCGAGAGATGGTAGAATATTATAGTAATACGACTGCGTTTGGTAAAAAGCCAAAAGCTGAATTCAACTCCTTTAGGAAAGAATTAGATCAAAAGATCAAATTCAAGACTTATTATCGTATAAAAAAAACAAATACATGCTTTTTGCTACATTACTGGTCAATTCCAGTATGCTGATCTATACTTATGTATATGTTTATGCATATACTTTATGTATAAGTTATGTGTACTATATTAACAAATAAATTAAATCCAATTACAAATCCTGTGCTGATTCAAATGGATTTATCTCAGTGTTTTCCAGTCACAGTGATGTGACTGGCCTGATATCTTACCTGAGGGCAGACAAGATCTGTGTGCACCAGCGTTTCCATGCCTACAGCACAAACCACACAAAGAGAATAAGACAGCAGTGTAGGCACACACGCGCACACGCACAAACACACACACACGTGAGGTAGAAAAAAATGGACAGAGCTAATAAGGCAGATGGGGGTGCGTGGAGGCAGACGTGTTTCCTGCTTTACCACATGGTGGTGGTGTACTGCTTGTAAACTTGTATATAAGAGGACGAACTGAATGGGGTGAAATAAACAAACGAATAAAACAAAAGCATTCTAACCTTAACATTCATAGTCTTGTGATTTTTCTTCGTTTTCTTCAGAAACTGTTTAAGACTTCCGGAGGACATGTACTCTGTAATAAAAATCACCTGTGACACAAAGGCAACGATGTTACATGGAGGTCGCTTTTCTTTTAGGGCATGAAAAACACCCTTGCAGGCATATAATAACTTTCCTCTGATAATTTTACTGTATATAATCTGACAATATCAAAATCCCTACAGTTAGATAACATTAAAATTCGAAGGGTTAAATAACAAAAATGCTTTTGTGCGTTTATGAGTCTCACCCTGGCTCGGTTGTCCCTCATGTCCAGCCAGTATTTATGAAACTTCACGATGTTGGGATGCTCCACCTGCATAAGGTTCTCGAACATTTCCCTGATTCTGTCCTGTACATGCACACACACACACACACACACACACACACACACACACACACACACAATACATTTATCCTATTATATACACCACAATAGATTTACACTATTTTGTGTGACTTAACATGACACTACTATGTGTGTACAGTATATATATATATATATATATATATATATATATATATATATATATATATATATATATATATATACACATACACTACATACACAGTATATATACATACACACACACACACACACACACACACACATATGCATATATAGATATATATATATATATCTATATATATATATATATATATATATATATATATATAAGACAAAAAATGCTGAGACTGATGCTTTGATGAAATTATGTACACAATCAACAACAACAAAAAAAAAAAACAGTACACACACTGGAAACCAATTCAGGGCTGAAATGATAATGTTCATTATTTTAGCTAATATCACTGGCTTGCACATTCATTTTGAATAACAGAAGAGAACAAAATAATGTAATTATATATTCTTAATTTAATTATAATGAATAATTATTACATATTTTTTAATGCAAACATAGTAATAGAAACGATGTACGCGAGATTTAGACGAGGAGGTGTTTATTTATCAATTCTATAAGTTCCCAGTTTCCAGCGGTTCCTAACAGTCGTCTTTTTTTAAAAGAAATTGTCATGCCTGTAGTACCATAATGCCTTTCTCTCTGGGATTTCCATGCTGCATTGGCTCCCAATTAAATTTCACACTGCTTATAAAATGCTATTGACATATAAAGCATTGAATGTGGATTTGTCGGTAGCTTAATCATTGCAGGGTCCAGAAGTTATGGTGCTAGCTCAATGGATAAGGCATTGGACTCTGGACCGGAATATTGCACGTTCAAATCCCACCAGCACCAAACTGCCACTAGTGGGCCCTTGAGCAAGGCCCTTGTGCCGCAATTGCTCGGTTGTAAGTTGTCTCTAGATACGGGCGTCTGCCAAATGCTGTAAATGGTTTTCACAAAGCCCCACAGTTATGGAACAACTTTACATTTTGTGTTCATAGTTCATCACAAAGATCATTAATCTAGGCTAAAAGCGTAGTTGTTTAGTTAAGCCTTTTGTTAATATTTGTTTTTTAGGTAAGGACGCAAAAGGAGGCGGTGTAGTTGTACTAGTGATTAAGCTGCTGGGCTATTGATCGCAAGGCCAGGGGTTTGAGCTTCGGTATGGCCAAGCTGCTACTCTTGGGTCCTTGGGCAAGGCCCTTAATCCTCTGTCCTCCAGGGGGAGCTGTATCATGGCTGACCCAGTGCTCTGACCCCAGCTTTCCATGAAAAAACAATTTCACTGTGCTGTAATGTCTATGTGACAAATGATGGTTACTTTTCTGAAACATATTGAGATTCATTTATTTAAAGATTAAATGCACCATTTGTTTATTTCTGTAAATCTACATTCAGACACTGTCCAATTATTTTAAAGAGCTCCACAAACGGAGCTTCGTTGAACAGAAGCAAACGCTGCACTGGGAGAAATCGACGTTACAGAGAGCGTTGTGGTTTCTCTGTTTGACTTAATTTGAAGAGAGCTCAAAATGCAAGAAAGGAAATGCCTGTTTATATCTGCCAAAATTAACGTGCTAAACCTGACTGAAAACAAACAAGCTTTATATAAAAGAGAACACTTACAAACTTGCATCAAATAATCAACTGAAAAGAAGCAGTACTTTGCATTACCCTGTTGTCTATTTTCCTAAAACAGCACATGATTCATTGTTAATAAATAAATAAATAAATAAATAAACAAACAAATAGATAGATAGATAGATAAATGGGGGAGGGGGGGAAGACCCAAAAAAAAAAAAATTGTATATATATATATATATATATATATATATATATATAATATATATATATAAATATATTATATAATACACACACACACACACATATGTGTATATATATATATATATATAAATATATATATATAATACACACACACACACACACACACATATGTATATATATATATATATATATATATATATATATATATCTATATATATATATATATATATATATATATATATATATATATATATTATGCATTTAACTTGATTTTTCCAGACACGTGCACTGCATGACACAATCAATACAAACTAGACTGCTCTTTGGCATGTATACAAACGCCGCACAGACATGGTTGACCTCGATTTTGGAGCAGCATGCCAAGAGGAAAGGATTTCAGTCCTGTAAATGACTTTGAAAAAGGGTTCATTATTGGGGCACGACTGCCAGACGCTTCAGGCACCGAGACTGCTAGACTGGCCGTGTTTTAATTGGGACAGCGATTAAAGCAACACTTGACATTTATATCTATAGGGATAAAGCACAAAATTAGTATATAAGGTTGGAAATTGTGGTTGAAAGCACGCCACTGATTGATGCTTTTGAATTAGAAAACTAAAGTGTGACTGTTCTTCAGAGTAAAAAACAATGGAATCAAGTGGAACATACGTTGAATATGCTCACGTTTATATAATCTTTCCCTATTTAATGGTTTATTAGGTTCATGTGGTTTAGTATTTGTTGGGTTTTAACACCATGTTATCATCAAGGCCACATACACATCATAGGCAAGGTCGTCATCTAGTTCATAGTATTTATGGTTTATTGTAATCACACAATAAGAAACACTAGACGCTTTTTGAGCATATTCAAGATTTTAATCACAGGATCATTTTTTTTATCAGTGGTTGCAAGTTGACCTTGTAGAGTGAGATGTTTTCAATCAGGTTGAGGTCAGAGGTCAATAGCAGACCACACATATGTTCATCTAACAGTTCTGGAAGAACTACATATGACTGGAATAATGTCAGATGGTCCAAGAAATACTTTATACATACATTTACATCAACGTCGGGTGCTCTGACTGTTTGCTTTATGACTAGAACTCATGAGCGCTAGGATTTGATCCACCCTCATGTTCACTTTCCAGGAAGATGAATGACGCACCTCATGAGCCTTGAAGACCTTCTTGTCAGAGAACTGAACCTCGTTCCACACCACCTCCACTCCTTCTTCTGTGTCCATGGCCAAGGAAGCACTCTCGATGCCAGGGACATTCCCTTGACTGAGCTGAAAGAGATTCAAAAAGACAATGAAAAAATGTAAAAGGTCACATTTTGCTGGTGGACTATGCAAAAGAATGAATAAAAAAATCTGTGGCCACTGTCATTGTGCAATTAAATGCATTATTATAGTTAAGGCATTTTACACACACTGTTTTATATAAAGCTTTTACCATTGCGCTGTTAGATGTTTAAATATGAATGTTAAAAAAAATGATTAATTTCTGTAACAGTTATCTCTCATGCTACAGTATATCTAACAATAAAACATTTAAGTAAACAGTAAGGGTTAACAAACATTTCACTGATGAGACATTAATTTAAAATGTATTAAAGTATTAAATCTCATCTTAAAGTCAGTAATCTCTCATTCACTTAAATGTCATCATGATGGAGAACTCATTCTAGGAAATAGGACCTGCTGTTCTTATTAACATCAAAAGGGAAGCCTGCAGAAGCAATGACTGTCTATAGCTGCCATTACTTAAAAGTGATAACAGGATCTTACTTTTCTTACAGACATTTCACGAGATTACATGTACCATAAACGCAACGTGATTCGTCAAAAATGTGTTGAAATAAAAAATAAAAAAAACCCAAGGATAAACAAATACATATTTCAGAGAATCAGTGGCCTTCACAGATACTTTCAGCATTGACCTTTCCTCACCCGTACTTGGAATATAAAAGAAGAGATAAGCATCTTTTTCTCCGGTTTTGAACCTTTTATCAACACCCAGCTTTATATATATATATATATATATATATATATATATATATATATATATATATATATATATTATATATACACACACACACACACACACACACACACACACACATACACACATACATACACCACACATACATACATACACACACACACACACACACACACACTACTACTACTACTACTTCAAATTACTGTATGTAACCTAAAAGTATCACCAGTTTATATGGAAAGCAACCAAAACCGGAACATAATTCTAAAAAGAATAATTTTCCACTTTGAAATAAATATTAAAGAATGAATAAAAAATAATTAACATAGATTTTGAGTGACTTTTATATACATTATAACATCTGTTACAATTAGTTAGAGTATTAGAAACATGAAAAGTATTCATTACAAGTATTCATGTGTGATTAATCATGATTAAATATTGTAATCTATGGACAGCCCTACTTCTAACCCAATTTATAGGTCTCCATTTATCATCTCAAATCATCCTACTTTCTCAATATAACCTCAAAAGGCCAAACAAACATGTTTTTGAATTTTCCCAAGCCCATATTTCCTTCTAGTCAGAATGTAAACACACCATAAATCATAAAGAAAAATACAGAAAACAGGATTTTAATGTATAAATAGGGCTCTGGTGAAGGTTGCCGTATGAACTGCTCGCGTTGGGTTAATGCTCAATGAAAGCACTTGCGCTGTTTTTTTCCTTGTGTATAATCCACACAGTTTACTATCTTTTCACGTCGGGTGTATGTGGAAGTCTCGGGTTAGCATGGAATGTTTGTAGAGTGACCTACACGCACAAATTCGATAATGAGAGTAAACATTCGGTGAGGTCAAGCAACTGATTAAAACCCTGCTTTGTGAATACAGAAAGGACCTCATTGTGGACGATGAGCAGTTTTGGCCGATCTTGAGAAAACACAAGGCATTCCTAGAAACGTGTGTTTTCGCAGTGTTTCCAGTACCTGGCGCTCAAGGCGACCGGTTGGCTGTATAATTAGTCTCCTCTTAACCCGGGTATATTTTAAACAAATACACAAACTGTTTGCTAATAGTGGTGGTGCCCACAGGGCGACATTCGTCATGAGCGGAGACCGGGCTTCGCGTACATGCCTGTAGTGACCTTAAATGTTAAAAGGTTTAAGAATGAATAATAATAAAATAAGAATAGATGCATCATTGTAATAATACAAAGACTGTACACTCACCTAATGAGATAAGGGTTGGGTATCATTTTAATTTTATCCATTCCAATTCTTATCGATTCCCAAGTTTGATTCAAAACGGTGAACTAACTGCAGATGCTTGGTCATGGTGGCTGTGACACTTTTTTACAGATTTATTACAGTGATTACACTTAGCTTTGTCTTCGTTTTTTTACAAAGTGAGCCCATTTTGTAAACCGATGCATAGATTACCACATAAGGTCCTGGCAGATTGGACATGCAGAAGGTCCTGGCAGATTGTTAGGTGAAAAAAAAATGCACCCAGGAATCGATATTTTAATCTTTTAACAAGTAACTGATTCTTAATCTTAAGAATGTTCCATTCCCAACCCCAAACTGAGAGTATTGATTTAAATACACTTTACTATTAGATCATATTTCACTGGGCTAACATTTTTCTATTGTCAGAGGCTTTTATCTAAATTTACTTCTAATTCGCCTACAGTGTGCGGCTTCGAGTTACAGGAGGTGCAGACGTTGAATTGTCATGTAGAATTAGGCCATGGAGAAATTCTTTCCTTTGCATATTTTAAATCGACTTTTTAGAATAGAGACATGATACAACACCCTGAAGCAAAGACAGTCCCGGAGCTCAAAAGCAGGACTTGATTCTCAAAATATTCTGATTAGCAATCTAGAACAACTCACCCCAAGGCCACTACTTCTGACACAAAATGCCTCAGTGACGTCAAAGGACTTGCATTCGGCCAGACATCAGCGCATTAAAAGCTAATATAAAGTTGTTTGTTCATTCTAAGCCAGTATATAACTCTTGGAATCTCTGACGCACAGACATTAAGAACGGTCAGATCTGCCGGTTTGTGAAGACGACGTGTACAAGTTCACATGACTCAAATTCAAGACCCAGTTTTTTTTTTTTTTTATACACAGATCCAAAGGTCCCATAACTGGGAACAGTGTTCTCATAAATCCACTAGGTACCTAAGCCTTTTTGTTCTAGGCCCTCGTAAATCCTACTACTATGAACACATGAAAACAAATAGCATCTTTATATCCTGCCTTGACATGCTCTCTTAGTGTAGTATTCCCAATTACCTTGCATGACTACACCCTATTCTTACAGTTCATTCATTGGACATTACGCATTGAGTGCATGCTGTTCTGCACCTATGTGTATTTGTTCTACAGTCATTAAGGACGCCTTGAGAGCGGGCCAGGGCATGTCTGCACTCTTCTGTGAATCAGCAGGCTGTCATAGTTCTAGGAAATATACTTTGATACCCGTTGAAATACATGACTTCCTTAATTCTGGAGAGTGGCATTGTGTAAGTCAGGGACCATCAATGGGTTTAACCTGTTCATCTTGGCTCATATCAGCGATCAAATGCACCTCCTAAAAGAGTGCAACTGTCGTTCATGGGGGAAAGAAAATGAAGATTTAAGTGCCTGTGAACTTATTAGTTCATTAAAAGAATGCTAAAATCACACTTGAAAACCAGATTCGATTATGTAATAGCATTCTTCAAGCCCCGCTACCATTTTTTTCTCTTAAATTAAAACTTTTTAAGGTTTATATTTCAGTGTAATGGAATTATTAAAGATAAAATTGTGTGTGTGTGTTTTTTTATGGAAAAAAAGTAAAAAGAAACGCTGCAAAGTGGCTTGAAACTGTCAGAAGCGCCATGTAATAATTAAAGAAAAAACAAAAAACACAAAGCGTCTTGAAACGCGACGTCGGTCTTCACAACAGAGCAGCTTCCCAGGTGTTACCCCAAACACAAAGCCAAAGTTCTCTTCGGGCACACAATGAAACGAGGTTTTCCAACTCGGCTCGAACCAACTATCAGAACAATGGAGGTTGTGTAAGCTTTAAAAGCAAGCCGGGGGATTCGGAAGGCCGGCTCCACGATCTGAAAACAAATAACCCTTGTTAGTAAGCGTGGCAACGTCATATAAAGCCTGGCAGAGTGGTGCTGTTTTAGTCCGGATGAGGTGCCCGGGTGTTTGGGTGTAGGCACAATAAGCCTGAAAGCAGCGCCAGGCAGCCACCTCACACTTCCTGAAAATGAGCAAAAGGTTTGGCAGAGGTGTGGAAAGCAATCTGACATTCATTCTAGTACTTCTTGGGAGGCTCGAACAGGAAACAAGTCATCGATGAGGCACAGTGGTCATGACTTATGCAAGGGAATTCACGTTAAACACTGTAATCCCTGTTACTGTACAAGCACAGGGAATGAGAAACAAGACTGCCCCCTAGATCCAGGTGAAATATCTCACTCGTACAAGGATTCACACACTGGGCTGTACGCGCTCCGAGCTTCCAGTGTCACTCCACGATAATAAATCAGCGGAACACAACAAATCAGCATTCGGTGCACGGCGTTATCCTTTCAGCTGACTGACAGCATCGAATAGGTTCAGTTTCGCATCGCTCTAAATATCCCGATGACTGTGAATGAACGTGTGTGTGCGTGCTCGTATGTATATATATATATATATATATATATATAATCACACACAGTCTACAGGCTCAAACCTGCAAGTACAAAAGTAACAATCATGGCTTGTGTAATCGATGCATAGTTTGAAAAAGAATTCTATTTTTTCCATAATCCTGCAATTATAAGCCATACACCCCCCCACCCCATACATGTCCAGAACTGTTCCTAGGTGCGAAAAGGAATCATATCTAGCACGTGTTGCTTTAAAACAGGGGTCACGACAGGCATCCCCAAGGACCACATGGGTCACCCGCAGGCCTCTTCTAAAAATGCACAACTCATCAGTGAGAGGCACCTACATTTTTACATTTTGTTCAGTCATTGTTGATAATTATTGTGAGAAACCATTAACGTGTCTGATCAGTGTCTTCACATAGATACAAATAGAGTATTGTTAATCATAATATATAACTAAAGGCACATTTGTTATATCAGAGGAATTGTTAGGAATTTGTTATTTCAAACTGGTAACTCCTTCTATGACTCTCAGTTTGAAAAAGTGACCCCTACTTTAAATTCAGTATTTATTCAAATCAAAAGAAAGTAGTGTTCCTTAATGCTCCTCTCTTTTTCATCCCATATGTAAAAAAAAAACCCACACAAATAAACCAACAGTGTTGGACGAAGTACACAAACCATGTACTTAATGCTACTTAAGTACATTTACTTCGTTACAGTCCACCACTGCAAATAAATCAAATAGAATACATTTACATTTGCAATATTTAGCAGACGCCCTTATCCAGGGCGATGTACATGAAGTGCTTTATGTCTCCATCTGAGGATAAAGAGTAGAAGAGCCTTTATTTGTTACATATACATTACAGCACAGTGAAATTGTTTCTTCGCATATACCAGCTTGTTTTGGAAGCTGGGGTCAGATCACAGGGTCAGAGCAGAGAGGATTAAGGGCCTTGCTCAAGGACCCAAGGGTTGCAGATGGGCGATACCGGGGCTCGAACCCCCAACCATAACTAGCCCAGGGCCTTAGCCCATTGCGATACACCCACCTCAATTTTCGCATCTCTCAGGAAACTGGGTTCAGAGTGCAGGGTCAAGCACTCGTACGGCACCCTTGGAGCAAACAGCAATAAAATCATTATAACCCATGACTTGTGTATATAACGTAACATTAAACAATGTGGATATATTGAGGACACTAAAAAAATATTGGAAGATCAAGGGCCTTGATCAAGGGCCCAACAGTGGCAGCTTAGTGGTGTTGGGGCTCGAACAGCCAACCTTATGATCAGCGCCTTAACCACCGGACCACCACAGCCCAAATACAAAGAAGAGATCATATTTTAATCATATTGAAAACAAATATGAAGAAAAAGTAAAAAAACAATCCCCATTGTTTCCATATTATGTTATATCTCCTGAGCGTTCCTCTGCACTCAAACCTGCAGCAATCCAACAAAACTGGCAAAAGTCGTTAAGTGAGAGCGGGTGATTTACACTGACAGAAAGAAAAGCAACCACTGGCAAAGCACAGCTGCTTTTATACAAATAAGGAGTGAAGCAATATGTGGACTGGCAGTGAGGGAGATTGAAATAGACACTGACTTGATTGTTCTTTCTTCAGAATTTATTTTTGTTTGTATTTGTCAAGTAATTTATGGTTAAACGAGTAGCCAGGCACCACCAGGAAAACCACAGCAATGAGCAGTAACAACATAAGCAATGCGACAGTGTGAATCTGATATCACTGATGTATACATGCATGGATATGCGGGATGTGCATTACATTGCTTTGTATTTTATAGCAATTCTAGGGTTTGTCCTGTTACACCAATGTAGAATGATATGCAACAAATGCACCACACCACCTGGGTCTCATACAACATGCCACTTGTACAGTATATTGTGAAAGTAATTAAAGGAATTCAGCAAAACAAGGTTTGCAACATTCAGAGGAACTTTACTAAGGTGATGATTACCAAACCCTGCATGATGAACACTACATCACAGAAGCACTCACAGCCCTCAGACCCCCCAAGCAAAGGTGCATGTGAGAGAGAGAGTAAACATGCTGCTAGGGTTGTGTATCGTAAATCGATTAGCACGATTAAGAATCGGAAACTTGTTATAAAATTAAAATTTCGATTCCTCTAAGCGATTAACGGGTGGATTTTTTTCCTCACCTGTGTATCGGCCAGGACCTTTCACACGCCCAATCTGCCAGGACCTTATGTTGTAATGTAAACATCAGTTTAGTGACTCAGAGTGTGGCTACACTTTGTAAAAACCGATGACAAAACTAAGTGTAATTATTGTAATAAACTAATATGTTGCAAGCAAGGTGTCACGACCAACATGACTAAGCATCTGCGGTTTCTTCACTATTTGGAATCGAAATAGGGAATCGATAATAATCCGAATCGATAAAATTATAATGACACCGTAATCACTACCGAGTCTTGCTAAACCTATATCTGTACAGTTCAAAGTGCAGTTTTTGTCGATCTATCGGAAAAGCTTTACCTCATGTTTTGAATAGCTCCAACATGCTACACACAAATGCTAGCCATAACAAAGATACATTGTGCTTCACTATAAAACCCAAAAAGAGTCAGAAAACATTTTACTCAAGTTACCGCAATGAATTTTTACTTACGTACAAGCAAATATATATTTACTTCTTTTTTGAACATGAGTGGGTGCAAAAAGGCCAAATGGATGTACGTCTCAAATTAGTTGTGATTGGAAGAATCGGAAACTTGTTATAAAATTTAAATTTCGACTCTTAAGGAAGTGAAATAACCAAAATACATTAAAATAAAATCATTATAACCCATGACTTGTGTATATAGTGTAACATTAAACAATGTGGATATATTGGGGACACTAAAAAATATTGGCAGAATCCAATTACATTCGATTGGAATGCTATCCAATGGGAACACGGGCATGTGTCACCATGTAAGATCATAAGATCATAAAGATAAGGTCAATAACTGTGATATAAAGATTGTATAGCGACACATCAAGGGAATAACTGCAAGCGTGCATTTGGCAGTCATCAGAAAGCTGTGTGTGTGTGTGTGTGTGTGTGACAGCTCAAGATGGACAAGACCCGCAATCCCATGCACACCCTGCCAGCAGGCAGCGAGAGAGACAGACAGAGACAGACAGACAGACACACACACACACACACACACACACACACACACACAGAAACAGACTGGTCCTATCTAATGTGCCTTTGACATAATAGTGTGATCTTCACAGCAAACAGGCTGATCCCACTGCAGTCTGGCTCAGCAGGTCTTAACACAGCCGTACAAAAATTTCAGGCTATTCTACCAAAAACATGCTAAAAAAACTACAGATTTATACAGACAGGTTGGTGCTTCCTGATTCATTAATTGACTGGATCACACAATCAATGTAGACCATGCATTCCTAATGTATGCTGATTATTTTTACTCTGTCAGACAAAATAGTCATGAAATATTTACACGGTAGATGATTGTCCTTGATGTCTAACTTCACTTCATTGGGTTAAAATGTGCATTTCTATTGATTAGTATGGCTCAGCATCCACTGTACCACTGTCTCTAAAACAGGGATTATAAAATGCAGCTAGAAATCATTGCAGCTCTGACAATATGACCCAAAAAATGAAAAACGACAGCTTGTGCTGGATTGAAAACCCACTGAATGGAAACGTAGTGTTATGTAATTTCATGTGCATGCTGTAGAGTGATAGTTGGCACCCTTGCAGCTGTGAATGGCTCGCTTTGTGGCAGAACAGCCGTGGGAGGCCACTATCGCCCCCCCCCCCCATCAATAACAACGCTCGGCTCTATTTTCCAATAATTTTGAGCCTAAAATTCTCCTTGACCTGTTTCTGTTCAGTTACATTTGAAAGGCCCACTCCAATACTTTATGTGATAAACATCTCCTGATTACACAAAACGACTTCAGAGCTTTTTTATATATAGATACTGAGCCCTGATAAAGCTAATTAAAGGCAGATGTTTACATCTGGAAAAGCTGCCTGTGATTCCATCTTCGCTTCTTGGGAGGTTTTTTTTTTTGTCCGCCAGAGAAACAATGGGATCTCAAGCTTGTGGCGGATTTAATACCGAAATTGTTAAACACCTCACGGCCCCAAGAGTGCACGGCCCCTCTAAGGTAAATAACTCCAACTGAATTTATACCTGACGTTTCTTTATTTAACACAGTGGCAAAATTATACGCGTACAAAATCAAGAGAGGTGATTAACTCCAAGGCCAAGTGTCTTCATAGTGAGCTGCTCCCTGCTGTATCCTCCTCATTAACTTCCAAGTCATGAAATGAAGTTGTTAAATACTGCATTAAAATTAAGGGAGTGCACAGATAACTGAATAGAGGCCCCAAAAATCTCTATACCACATCTTTCTATCTCCAATTAGTACTTAATAGTAGTTAAAGGATTTTTTCAAATGTTTTGGTACAAAACTTCACGGTGAGAGTTTGTACACTGCAAAAGTCAGGAAGGAACATGGATTACGGCTTCGGTCTAAAAATAAGACTTTGCACAATAAACATCGATTCTATGTCTTTAATGAGTTTACTTATCATTTCCTTACATCAAGTACACACAAAGGGTCTGAACTGCTGAGAATGGCCCAAGGTCCCTAAAAGAGGACGCCAGCACAAGTCCCTAAAGCAGCCAAAGTGCGTTGATGGATTTATTTCGGTATTATTTTGTCCATGGGGTTTAACGCAACTATAAACAGTGTGAAGAAATACTTGGAATACAGGAGGCAGAGATCAGATAGGGATTAAAGATTATGGTCTAAAATGATTGGGGTTTTATATAATCTGGCTTTGTGAGCTCTGTCTGGTTTAAATGGTTATGCAACCAGGGTTGTTTCCTGCCACCTATGCACTCAGGATAAAAACTCAAATATACAACGCACAATTTGTTCCAAACACACATAACACACACACACACACACACACACACACACACACACACACACACACACACACACACACAATAATCTCTCTGACCTGTGTGAGCCAAATCAACCATGTGACAGTGAGAACTTTGCCCTGCTGTAATCAAATCGGGATACCTTTGAAGGAGATGTACCTTATTATTACGGTAAACATTTTGTTTATCGGCTAAATGCACATTTCTTGACTTGCATGACTCAGCATTTAATTGAGACAAATGGTCAGATTTCATGAGAAATGTAATCTATGCAATCTATCTTCTATCTATCTATCTATCCATCTATCCATCCATCCATCCATGTGTCTCTAATCTGTCTCTATGTGTCTCTGTCTCTATATAATATATAGTTTAATGCTTAATTTAATGTTACTTATATATTCTAATTTATCTCTACATGTCTACCATCTGAGTAGAAAATATTTGTATTTTTTTTTGCTTTTAAGTCTAATTATAGACGATGAATATGCGTCTTCTGGTCATGTTTATTTAATGACTTGATTAGGGGGAGGGGGCTTCTTATCCGTGTTTCAGGAAATCTAAAGTGTAAATATCAAATATGGCAATTTGAATATATGGTCACGTCTGAATTAGAAATGGAAGAATTGTCTTTGGGTTACAGTTTATTTGATGCAGCAGATTTATTTTATCTGTGTACTTGTCAACAACTGCATAACCTCACAGGAATACCCGGTTGAACCTTCTATGTATAGGAGGGTAAAACGGATGCTATATTCATACTACAAACAAATTTGTTGGCAGGAACATATAATGTATGCATGCATCCGAAACCGATTCATTTACCACCATTTGCTTGCTGATTTATTCATCACCATTTCGCAGAAAGTGTGGTGTGTGTGTGTGTGTGTGTGTGTGTGTGTCTGAAATGGAAACGCTGGGAAAGGACAAGGGCAAGGTCATTACTGAGAGAACAAGACGACCAAACGGAGGATACCTGGAGGTTTAAAAAAAAAATAGTCCTACCGAACGCACAAAACCAACACAGCCATAACTAGGATCAATATTTAGTCATTAAATTATTTACACATCAGTAGCTTGATTGATTTTTCTAATAACTGTTCAGTTTAATCATCTTCATCTCTGGGACATTTCATAGTCGGTCCAAATGAATTGTCACAGTCAATTCTAACACTTCGAAAATGTTCTATGAAACATTCTTATCCAAAAACAAGATGTTTATAAGCATGAGTAATAATGCTAAATATTTTGAGGAACTATGTCTTACTGTTTCCATCCTCCATGTTTCCATTATTGATGACTCGTGCAAACTGCAATGGCACAGTGCCGGGGAAGAACTCCACCATAGGAGAGTAGGATACTCAAATCAATAAGCCAGGCTGGGCTTTTTATGTCTGTGAATGTGAAATATGAATGAAAAATTGGTATTACGGAGCTTTTTTATGTATTTATTTAAGTATTGACCCTAGTAGGAATCTTAGATTTCTGTTGGCTCTAAAAATGCATAAAAAAAAGAACTAAACATGAATGCATCCCAAGACAGAGCGTGTGCTTTTTACTGAGTAATGGTTTCTGTCTGGTCACTCAGGCATAATTGGAGGAGCTCTGAAATAATGGTTGTTTGTCTGAAAGTTTTTCCTATCTCCACAAATCTGATTCAGACTTACCATCGAGTTCTTGGTCACATCCCTGACTGGGGTCTACCCTGTTGGCACAGTTTGGCCATGCGGCACTCTCTAGGAAGAGTCCTGGTGGTCCTATACTTCTGCCACTGTGTTTTTCGGGACCTTATGTTTCGGTCCCCTTCTCCAGATCTTTGCCTCGATACAATCCTGTCCCAGAGGTCTACAGACAATTCTTTGGACTTCACGGCTTGGTTTGTGCTCTGACATGCACGGATAACTGGGACCTTATATTGACAGGTGTGTGTGTGTGTCTTGCCTAAATCATGTCCAATCAACTGAACCGACCACAGGTGGCCTCCAATCAGGCTGTAGAAACATTTAAAAGATGATCAGTGGAAAAAGGAATCAGTTTAATCAAGCTCAGTTTTAAGCGTCATGGCCGATGCTTTTGAATACTTGTTTTGTTTTTTTCCAACTTTTATTTGTAATATATTTGCCAAGGAGGAGGTGGTAGCTCAGGCATTGGTTAAGACATGGGCTCTGGACCAAAACATTGCAGGTCCAAGTCCCAGCTGCCACTAGCGAGCCCATGAGCAAGGCCCTTAACCCCAAATTGCTCAGTCTGCCCCAGAAGTTAGGGTTGTACAAGTCAGTGCATTCCTGGTGCCCGTCTTAAGCCTGGATAGGTGGGGAGGGTTGCTTCAGGAAGGGCTTCCAGCGCAAAAACATGCACGAATCTATTATGCAGACCATCTTCTGTGGCGACCCCAGACGAAAGGGGAAGAAAAAAGTTTAATAAATTTGCAAAGATTCAAAACACTTTTCACGTTGTCATTATGGGATATTGTTCGTAGAGGTTCGAGATAAATAATGAATTCAATACATTTTGGAAAAAGCCTGTAGTGTAACAAAAGATGGAAAAAATTGAAGCCATGTGAATATTTTCCTAGATACACGTTTCATAAAATGGCCTTGCTTGACTAGTGACTGATAGGGTCGATAGGCATATATGTAAAAAGATCAGCAGAGCCAGAAAGATTATAGCATCCAGCCTATCCTTATAACCCAGAAATCAAGCCCCATTCATTTTGCCCTGAATAAATAAAAGGATTTCACAAAGGTCAATGTTAAGACTGTGAACTTTGACCATGACACACTAAATACCCCTTCTTGCACATTTTAAACTGGATCTTTAAGATATGCTTTGGCTAATCTGATTAAGGGAGCATGTTGTGTACTCATAACAGCCCCTTCTGTTCCTAGAAACTGGGCAAGCGAACATGCAGCAGGAGGGTGAGGAATACCAGATGGATGGCTTCATGCAGTAAGGCGAATGGCTTTCGCTGGCTTTTCTTTAGCCTGGATGTGTGCCAAAGTGCTCTCTCTCTCTCTCTCTCCCTCTCTCTCTCTCTTACACATCTGACTGAAAAGAACTTGCTGACCAGAGTTAAAAAAAAAGAAAAGGAAAAAAGAATAATAGGGTGATATCTGCAGCGAATAATCTGCAATCCGACCGGTTACCAACTTTTACAACAGTCACTCCAATAACAAAATGTTATAAATTGCAAGGACGACATTATACAGTAGATACATTTCAAGGCTACATTTGCAGAACCAAATTTTGTTTGCAAACGCATTTGTGCCATCATAAATTATTCAGCCTCTCGCATTTCTCAGCTTGATGCGTGTTCAAACATCGGCTTACTTGATAGCAGACATTTACAGGCCCTGATTTATAACGTTAAACAAATACGTGGAAGCTGATTTACGGAGTCTACGCGGGGTGAAAACCTAATAGCAAAATAGCATGCGCTATCCAGTTTTGCTCGTTTGGTCAAAATGAAGTGCGATTCAGGGAGTTTTAACCACAAGGTGCAAAGTACAGGGTGGAGTTAATGCATAATAAAGTCTGCCCCTGGAGTGATTTAAAAAAAAAAAAAAAAAAAAAGAAGAAGAAAAAAAAAAGATATTGTGTGTGCAAATGACAACAGCCAAAGGCCAGGCATTAAAGTTACTTTATCTAAGTGCATCTCTAGGAACTCCATATAACATTTTTTTTACAACCATAGCTTTATACTACACTGGTACAGTTATTATATTAAATATCTCAGGTATTTAAACAGCCAATGAAAACGATCTTATTCAGTGCATTCGTCTCAAAACCTTATTAAAACTCAACCACACTCAAGTCTACAATCTTTTGTACTGTATGTTGAAGTGTTTTTCCTTTCTTATCAGTCTTATCCAGTTTAAAACAGACTCTTCTATTAGTTTCTGCCAAACCAAAATTCCACGGCTATGAGGAATCATTAACGAAAAATTTTATTAATATAGCTTTCCCCTACTTTTTCTACACGTGAAGTCATCCCTGCAACTATGCATGCCATTTATCTGATGGCAAAAAAGCTTGTTATTTCTGTGCTCGTAAACAGTCCCGTCTTCTGTTCCAACACAACTGCATCTGGAACCACTCGTATTAAGTAATACAGCAAAATCAATACAATATGTTTTTAGAAAGGTGCTGTCAAAAGAAAAACAAAAGTCAAGTTTGCTCAGAGACCTATACGCCGATGAGCTTTCCATTCTCACCAAATTGCATAAATAATCACAATAAAAAAAAAAAAAAAAAGGAATTTCTGTTCCAGTGTGGGAATCACTGCCACTATAGACAAAAATGGGAAACGCAAGCGATATCAGCTCGGAAATTCATAATCCGGTGCAAGTTCTCAAAGTGCAGAATCTGTTAGGCGGAGATGGTGCAGCTACAACTAAAACGGAAACTCCACCAGCACAACCCCTACAAACTTAAAAAAAAAAACAACAACACCACACCCCCTCTTTTCCCACTAGCCTTCTTTGGCTTTAACCCGTTTTGAGGCAAACACACCCCGTGATTCTTGGAAACCCCCCCTCCACCCTCATTCACACACACACACACACACACACAAACATGAACACACAGTTAACACATACACTAATGGAGTGCTACCTTTTCTCAGAGGTCTGGTATATGCAGAGCTGCATGGAAGAACAACAGAAGCCATTTGCTCAAAAAAAGTACCTCACTTCTGAGGTAACTTCTGCGCTAACTCACTTCTGAGATAACTTATACATTAATTCAGTTCTGAGGTAATTCTGCACAATGTAAACTGAATGATTTGGTTCGTTGATGTAGATACTAAGTCACTGTATTACCACCAGTTAAGGACGATGAAAACTCACCAATCAAAATTCTATTCCAAATACAGAACACGAAAATATCAGTGGACGGCATGGCTATCACTAAAACGTAATACACTACACAGACAAAAGCTTGTGTAAATCTGCTGATATTGGTATGTGCATTCCAAACATCTCAGTCCACATTTAGTCCATATCTTCACTCAGAATAACCCCCACCTTTTGGATTTCAAGTTCTAAAATGATTTTGGAGTATTATCGTGTAGATTTGTGCTCATTCAGCTACAAGGGTGTGGAGTGCCTGCATTTTCAATTCATCCTGAACAAGTTGAGATCTTCCATTTGAACCCATGTAAAGCATACCTTCATGAAAAGGAATTGCAAGTCTGTGCCTCAAAAAAAATCTGCTGTAACAGTTTGTGGTTTCTGGAATAGTCATGTGTCCAAATACTTTACTGGCCATAGAGTGTACGGGTTGATGGACTATAATAGATTTACGATCCGAGTGACCGGTCAAACAGTGCAAGGCCACTCAGTTGGCAGTCTGCTGGCAATTCACAAAGATACCACGGATGTGTGTATGAGTGTTAAATAGAGAGTGTGAACAGAAAGAAAGAGATTTTGTGGGCAGAGACAAAAATAGACAATAGACACAAAGGTAAAAGGATAAGAGATAAAGAGAGGGGAAGGGAGGGCGGATTTTGTGGGAAGAAAAAGAAAGATATACTGTACAAAGGGGGGGGGGGAGTATATGAGCAGTTTTGGTAGTAGAGAACAGGAGACAAATGCAGAGAAATAAAGAGATAAAAGCAAGAGCCACTGATATTAGCATGATAGAGAGTGGCAAGAGCGAGCGAGAGAGAGCGAGAGACAGAGAGAGAGAGAGAGACAGAGGAGAGAGAGAGAGAGAGAGAGAGAGAGAGAGAAAGATTTGGTGCACTGGGAGAAGGAGAATTAGAGAAAGAAGCAAAGAGAAGATCAAAGGAGGAAAAGCACAGAGCGAAAGAGTCAGACACAGTAAAGACAGAGAGACAAAGACAGATGTGCCTGCTATGCACAAAAACTCATGTGCATCCCCAGCGGCCCATGTAGACGCCTGCATGTCCAAGGGAAGGCCCAATTAAAAATAGTAAAGCAATGCTCCTGCTTCAGGTTCAATCTGAACACATCCCAACACTGAATATCCACAAGCACTAAATCACCGCTTCCTCTAATCCGGAGACTCTCTGTACACAACAATGCATGAGCTCATTGTTTTCCCGCGCGCTGCTTCTGTCCTTGACAGAGTGATCGTGGCTGACCTCTGCTTAGCGCTGACAATCATCTCTTTCTCATTGGTCAAGCTGCAAAAACAGGACAATGATACCAGAAACAAATACTGCATTATTGCGTCTGATCTTCTACAAGACCATCATTCATTGATCTTGATTCGTTAATCACCAAATGCACAACAAATGTCTCAATGTCATCTTGGCATATAGTTGGAGACTATACCTTGGCTACTTGACAACTTTTCAAGTCAGAGTGGAAGAAAAGGATAATTTCTTTAATATTTTGCAACCCGCTGTAACAAAGCGAGCCACCTAATGGCGATTTATTCAGGCAGGAACAGGCTGCACAGTAATACAACGCTGACGTTTTACTAATGCCACTGACAACTATGTCATTATACAAGCTTCAATATGAATCAAAGTTACGTTTTTTTCACCAACATGGAGCTGGGGGGGGTCTCAAACACTACGCAGTTGTTATGACAAAATGGGCTAGGTTTATGTCAGGCTGGGGCTTAACTTAGCCTACAACATAAACCTGCCAAGAGAAAAAAGGTAAAAAGGTGTTCGATCATAGTCATGTCAACCATCTGCTGCCAGCATAGTGTCTTATTACATTAAACATTTTCTAAGCCTATTTCAGAAAAAATGAATAATAATTTTATATATATATATATAATTAAGAAGATTCACTAAGAGTTATAAACAGAACTGCTAGCCGTTATGGTCTTAGGTTGTTAAAACTCTAGTAAATAGCACACACCACATTTAGGCTTCTATTTCCAAGATCATTTTCAGGATTAAACAACATACACAAACTAGCACAAAACTTTGCTGACCTTCGTAAATAATTTTTTTTTTTGCTGCGTGCCAATAAATCCTCATATCAACAGTTTTATAAATAAATTCTGTACAACCAGGCCAGTAATGAGCCTCCCAAGAAGAGGATTTGCACACGCAAACATTACGGAGGGCATTTACAGACGTTTGGAACATTTTAGAGGTCAGTAAGTTGGCAAATATATAGCGTTAGATGCCAATATGCTATTGGAAGTCATGATAAAATAACGACTTTGTGTAGCTACATATGTAAGTACCTAGAGAGTGCTTTTGTTGAACACCTTTGAATGGAACCAGGCTCTATATTTAGATTTGACCGAATCTAACTTTTTCTTTTTTTGTTTTAGCAGAAGCAGTTAAAGTTGACATAAAAACTAGGCTTGTCATATAGACAAGTCTCTTATCACTACTGTTAAACACAGTGGAGAGTGTGTGACATGGGCTGTTAAACGCCCCGGTAAAATGGTTAGGAAACATGGCATCATGAACTCCACGAAGTACCCGAAAGCTTTATCTGAAGATCTGCCTACTCTAACCTGGTTCATAGTTGGACCCACCTCTAATAATACAACAAACAAACAAACAAACAAACAAAAAAAACATATAAAGGTTGAAAGCATCAGTGCAAATGTTCCATTCTTTTCTAATCGATCACATCAGTACAAATCATAGTGCTGACAACAATATAGGTGGAATTTATAAATATGAACCTTATAAGTAAATTTTAACTTTATTTTATTATCAAATTTACATGTAGAATCTCATAGTATTTATCTTCTTTTTGCTTTAGCGACACTCGAATAGGTGTCAAGTTTTGCGCAAAACCTTATGACCCATTTTTCATCAAATAGGCGTCGTCTGAAGACAGGCTTCAACAGGAGAGATTAGATATGAGGAAAGTCCTTTGTACAACGCACTTTACATTGTTTAAGTGAGTTTTGATAGATATATAAAACAGAGAATCGTAAACATGAATAATATTGGTCTTTCGCTGTTTTAAATATTTGAACGTGTGAATTATTTCCAATTTGAAATAGTTTTGACATTTCTGCAGACTTTTTTGTCAATACAAAATGCAACATGAGCGAAGAAAACAAAAATCTAAATCAAATCAACATTTGGTGTTACTACTTTTTGAAGAAGTAGAAGTAGTGGAAGTGATGGCACGACCCCCACAGAGCCCTGATCTCAACATCATGGAGACAGAAGGATGTGAGAACGTCTACATCCACAGAAGATCTGTGTTTACTTCTCCAATATGGAACAACCAACCAGCCGAGTTCCTTCATAAACTGTGTACAAGTGTACATAGAAGAATTACTGCTGTTTTGAAGGCAAAGTGTGTTCACACCAAATACTGATTTGATTTCGATTTCTCTTTTGTTCATTCACTGTATTTTGTTCATTGATGAAAGTAAATAATTAACAGTTCCATTTTTGAAAGCACACACACACACACACACACACCACACACACACACCCACAGATATATATACATATATATATATATAGATATATATATATAGATATATATATATATATATATATATATATATATATATATATATATATATACACACATACACACACACACACACACACACACACACACACACACACACACACACACACACACACACACACACACACACATATATATATATAAATTAAATTAACAGACTACTGTCATATTTCCAGCTAAACACAAATTGCTTTTCAGGCACATTTACCAAGGGTGCCAATAATTCAGGGTGGCTTTGTGTATATACATAAGGGTGATGAATTGAAGGTAAAAATCAAGGTAATGATGTGTACATTCATTACAGGCTGCTAGAATGGCTTCAATGCACCTTCTCACTGGAACTAGCAGTTTTGCTGAGTTCACAGAGTTACAGGTCTGTGCATTAACCAAGTCCTGCAATTAGAATTCAAGTGAACTTAGTACGTGGAAAAAGCGCTGCGGCAAAGGTCACCTGCATGGTTCATTTTAAGAAAGCCTATTCCTAAATCTGGATGAGCTACATTTTGTTGCACTGTTATTCATAAAAAGATATCGGGGGATTTTTTGATAATGAGAGCAGTCGAAAGTTAAAGAACAAGAACTGAGCACAAGAACTAAACCTTGATATTTTGTTTCAAATTTGAAAATATTTTCGTCATTAGTAAACTTACTTGAAATGTTATAGTTTTATGCGAATGAGAAAAAGGGTACTACTGCAGGCCATGTTACACTCATGTAGTACATACTATCAATGTGGCGGTTCATCACAGCTGCCGATCAGATTGTTCGTTCGTGGTGTGTCGTTCCCTTTTTAAAAAAAGTGTCCGTATACTCATTTCACTCGGTTTGATTACTAATCCCCTGCGCCGGTGCTTGAATACATTACATGCTGTACTGATTCAGAATCACTTGCTCCGGCAGCTACAAGCTTCACTTGTGACCTTTTGTAGCATTAAGCATCAGCCATCAGCCCACACACATTAATCCATTAGTTTGTTACGTTTTCATTTTAAGAACTTGAAGCAAAGCCCTGAACAATACACGCTATTTGCTGAATGTGTGAGACCAAGTCACGTTCGCTAGAACCTCATACCTTCCTAATGGCATTCTTAAGGAATTTGACATAATGGTGTTTGACCATCTAATTGCCTGGTCGTCCTGATGCTGTTTGAACGAAAGCGTTAATCTCATCAATCGAACAGCACTTCAAACGACTGAAATGGTACGCATTTCTTGTTGACGTAACTCCTGGGTCGGAGCCCTCAATTTTACAAAGTATGCGGCTTTGCATTGCTGTGCACTCAGCTGAAGCCAGCCGTCGCAGTCTTCTGTGAATCCCGGGCTAATTACACCGCCGCACTGAAAGAAAGATGAGTTACGGCACCGAGCCTCTACATATCACAGCGAGACGCAAGGCAGCCAATCACACTGTGCAAACCAACATCTGCACAATTGTTTTTTTCTTTTTTTTTTTTTAGCTGAATGTATGCTCTGTTTGCATTCGAGACATGCTATAAAGGTGTGCCGTGACACACACGCTGGTTTCCACGAACGCCACGTCGTTTTGCATATAAATCAAATGGATTTTGAAGACACGCTGATAAAACCGCATCTTGGCGCTCCTCTGAGGAATCCCTGACGCGCTGGTGATTTAGTTCTAGGGGAAGAAGTTGCAGAAGGCCGTCTTTAATAGTGACCACCCTTGTGACCCACTGCTCATTTAGTGCTCTCGGATAATTAAACTGGAAAAACTAAATTGAATATAAAGGTAATATTTCCTTACAAATTCTGGGGAATCTTAGAAGTAGCTCAACTAGCAGCGATCATAATTTAAATGGTTCCTCAAGTACGTTTTAATAATACTCCTGAGCACGTACCACTGGAAAGCCAAAACTCTACAGGGTTTTTCCCCCCCATTTGCAAGTGCAAACGATAAATAAATGCATACTGCCTTGGCAATGCTTTCATGCTTGTAATAGTTCAAGGTGTTTGGAAGTTCACAAATATCGTCTTTTCCGCCCTTCTGCTGTTGCACGATGTCCTGGAGGAGTTTGCTCAATATATTCCCGCCGGTTCTTGACTTTTTGGACATTCTGTACTTCTATATAAAGCACAGTGTCTGATGCAAGAGTAAGCCTGCACCTAGAAGAATTGAGAACCCAACTGTACATAGCTTTTTTTTTTTCCTCGATCCTACTCTTGCTTCATTTGATTTGATCCTGCTTCACAAGCCAGACAATTGTGTAGGCTAATATTTACTCTTTATTGCTTTCGTGGTTGTTTTTGGAGACAACCACTCAGCCACTAATGCCTTTGTATTGACCATGAAGAAACAATACTCCTGTCCCTGATAATCGAGAACAGCTGTCTATTGAAACATGACCAGAGCAACCTAAGGATCAAGGGGACTTTCGGGTTGGCTCCTGTGCGAGGGGAAACCCGCGGTACTAAACGGCCCCTTATGGAACGTGCCTGCTGGTGCAATACCCCGGTATGTGAACACCATTGATTCGCACCACCTATGTAAGTGGTAGCGAGGCTTTGGGGATTTAGCCGCGCTAAACAAACACTTGAGCACGTGCGACGCTTCGAACGAGCGACGCTGACGCAACTATCGTGTGTGGCACTCGTTCTCGTTCACAAGTCGCGTTTACGTGGGTAAATAATTAAATTGAAGTGTTGAATGCTCACCCACACTCTCGCGCACAGTATCCTGCCTGCGCGTCTCTCTAATTATAGGTCTTATAGCTGCAGTTTACTGGGATGCGCTCTGGGAGAACGTGCCGACACAAGCCCACAGCGTATCTCGTAGCGGAAGACTAGAATAGCGTAACTGATCTGTACAGTACCAGTGATACAGATCATCATCAGCGGTAGTCATTTACTTTTACATAGAATTGCACAACATCTACAACTACAACAAGGGATGTCCAATGTTGCGTCCTAGGGATGTCCAATGTTGCGTTCAGTGTTAACTCGTATACTTGCAAGATACAAATTTGCCAATTATTAGCCAATTTTTGTAAACAACAAATCGACTATGCACACCATTTATTAGCATGAATCAGCTCCTTGCAATTTACAAAGTGTCCAATGAAACCCGATGGTTCCATTCATGAATTATACATCAGGGGCATTTGGGAGTAACGCATAGGTAAACCTAAACTTCCCCCTGGAATGGGAATGATTTGCAACCCTCTGACAGCGCATTCGCACCGATAAAAGATAAAAGAAGACGCTAATGATCGAATTCATTTCCTGCAAAATCCAAACGCATTAAAGGCTCATCGATTATCCTCTTGAAGCCCGTTCAAGATTGCAGAGAAAACCCTACAGCGATGTCTGCTACAATACTCCCCCTCATAAAGCCCTTTGAAGAAGTCATTTTTCAAAGGAACTGCGAAGACATTTGCTTGACACGATCAAGTCCCTTTTGCCAGAACAGAATCGGAGCATGCAGTGCTTTCATTCTGACACAAGAACCGACCAACGAGGGATCCTGAATGCTCGCCTAAACGAAAGCATTAGGACAAAAACAGATGTTCTCTAGAATGTGTTTTCAGTTCATATCTCATTGAATTTGAAACACTGAAAGTATGAGGAAATTCAGACTTGTTTCTCAAGACTTCACGTAACACAGGCGTGTGTCCAATACAGCACAATACAACACCTATTTAACGTAACCCCCCCCAAAGAGACAGAATGATACATGTACAGTCTACAGAATGACTACGATATTCATGTTTATAATGATCATATGATCCTCACACAAAACATTTTATAATGAAAGCAACCGATTTACCCCCCCCCCTCGCTCATTACCATGCTTTTGCATAAACATTTCCAACCTAATCCACAATGAAATTTGAATACCTCCTGCTCGAGGCTGCTTTTATCCCTTACTTCATTTCCACCTAAAAAGACAGATGCAGCAGAGCTTAATCCTTTGCATTCCTTTTTTTTATACTTTCCGGCTCCCTTACCTCTTTATCCATACACTCTACTACAAATACATGCAAATGCCGCCACTAATACCATTGTTCTTCTCGCAACTGGCTAACTGGCTGAACCCAATCACCGCAGTAACTCAGGCAAGTGTAAATCTGCGCTGCATTCTGGAGCTCGGAGTTTGTTCCCTCAACGACTTGTCTATTGTTTTCTTACATGCATATGGAATTCTTCTACTGGGTTCACCAGAGACGCTATACTATGAAGTTTTAATCAGAGGACAATGTTATTGATTATTTTACAATTAGCAGCCCTGTTTACTCCCTTACATGAATACAATCTATGCACCATATAGGCGTTCCTGAACTCAGTTGCCATAGGAACTTTTATCAGCAGATAGAAAACATGTTTTGACAACAAATTCTCAGAACTGATTGGTTAAAAAAAAAGGTCTCTGTATGTGTGAACATGTGAACACAATATGGACAAAAGTCTGTGGACCCCATAAGACTTGGCTGTTATTGGGTATCCATTCCTCCAGAAAAGTATTGAGTAGGGTTACGGTCAGGGCTCTATAGCAGGCCACTCAAGATCTTCCACTCACTCGCAACCCACAGAAAGCATCTGTTCACAGAGCTTGCTTCGCACACAGGGATATTGTCATACTGGAACATATTTGTGTCTCTGAATTCAAGCGAAGGGGGAAAATGTAACGCACCCACATCCAAAAACGTCTTTAACAAGCGAGCGCCTCTGACCTTGTGGTAACCGTTTTTGCCGAAGAAGCGCATACAGCAAGAAAAGTCATGTGTCATAATAGTTTTATTCATACCACAGCTCAGCCTTTACAACGGATGAATTGCTGTTAACTTTTAACATTGGGATCATTGGGAGCTACGAGCTGTAATAACAAGATGCTCGTTGAGTTCAAGGTCACTCCACATTTTCAAGGCACTGACTCTGAACACTTCAAACTCATCCACTGGGCTTTCCAACTGGTGAAATGTGTACGCGTGTGCATACAGAGATAAGGCCTCAGCACTTTTTAACTAGCACTTATCGCAAAGTGAAGGGCAGTAGAACCGACCCCAGGCTGGGTTTCAGGTTAACACCCACAACCACACGACTCCACGCCCACGTTATCACCGCGCGCATGCGCAAGAGCCCAATTAACGTGGGCTGGCTGGGACATGAAACTTACTGCTGTTTGAGTCGAAGTTTGTAACATTAATATATATATTATATATATAGATATTATATATATATATATATATATATATATATATATATATATATATATGTATATATATATATATATATATATATATATATATATATATATATATATATATATATATATATATATAAAACAGTGTAACCTCCTTTGTTCCTGTTAGTCTGCGCAAGACTTTGCATGTGAATGGTTGTAACGTATGGATATTAATCACGTGCGCTCATGGGTTCTGTGCAGATATTAAGCAAGAACGCCATGTGTTATGGTTGGTGTGGGTTTGGTATGGGATGCAATGACATATCTAGAAGACCATGTAATATGGACCACGGGCATACCTGCTCCTTTCGCTTTTGCCAGCGGCCACATGGACTCTCCTCCAGGATCTCGCTCTCATCTTCGCTCTCCTCCTCTTTTCCTCCAGACTCCGAGATCCTCTCCGGGACCGACATGGTCATTGTACGCGTTGAGGTTCTTCTTCTTCTTCTTGCAAGCTCTGTGTGTCTACAGCCCGAACTGCGCACACGCGATTTGCAGCGCAAATGCAGTCCGGCTTGATCGCAGCTGCAGCTACAGTGTATCAATGCGATGTGCAAAATAAGATCCGAGATGTGCAAAAGAAAAAGAAAAAGATCGCACCCCAAACTCGGTGTGCAGAATGCAGCTGCTGGAAGGGGAGACAGACAGACAGGAGATCCTGCCAGATCTCAGGCGGAAAGATCAGATCGGCGCTATGGTGTGTAAGGAAAGAGCAGATATTCCCTCGTTCCCCTCATCCTTCTCATCCTCGTCAACCTCATCATGGACGTGTGAGACGTGTGGGAGCTGCTGGAGGCCAGATAACCTCCGCCCTACCCCCCAATATACACACTCCCACTTTAAGAAGCTACAAGCATCGTTTTGTCCCGTCAGCTCTTCATACCGTGTGTGTGTGTGTGTTGTGTGTGTGTGGACTACTGCGTTCACAATTTCCTTCCTTTCCCCTTTTTACAATCACTACCGTAAATCTCTCTCAAGCAGCGCACTAGGGCTCTCTCTCTCTCTCTCTCTCCTCTCTCTCTCTCCCTCTCCCCCCTCTCTCTCCTCTCCCTCTCCCCTCTCTCTCACTCTCTCCCCTCTCTCACCCCCCTCCCCCCTCCTCTCCCTCTCTCTCCCCTCCTCTCTCTCCCTCCCTCTCTCCCCTCTCTCCCCTCCCCAGGAGTCCCTCTCCCAAGAAAACCCTGTATCCAAGTAGTCCTCTTTCTAAATAAACACTGAGTCCGGTCCACTCTCTAATTAAGACTCAGGACTCCTCATACGGAGTCCTCACCCAGGAGTCCTCTGTCCCAAGAAAACAACTGTTATCCAAGTAGATCAGCAATCTTTTCTATTAATAAAAAAGAGTCGGTTCATTGAATCGACTCTGTGAATTAAGAGTCGTTAAGCAATCTGTTATATATATATATATTATATATATATATATAATATATATATATATATATATATATATATATATTAATTGAACAAATACCTGTTATTAGAAATAATTTAAAAAATATTTAGATGACTTTTGGGTCCCTGGATTTGATGAAATAAAGGGAATTCTGTCAAAACAGTTTGATGTGCTATTTAAAACAACATGCTTTATTGGGCCCGTATACCACTCTGAGTAAATATTTGTATAGTTATTATTATAAGTGTTTATGATTGACGTTTTATATTTTGTTTTTCCCTTTAACTGTTACGTCTATTCCAGACTCTCTGGGATTATAGAATAAGATATCGAACATACTATAAAGAGAATATAGCATGACATATAAGATTATAGTTATTAAATAGAAAAAAATCCATTATAAAACCATAAATTAATTAATTAATTATATAAATCAGTTTTGGTGTACACATCTGCTGCACTTAAGGAGTGCAATACAACCTTTCTTTATGAAACAGCAGAAAGAGTAGATTGCTCCAGAACTGTTTTTTTTTGTTCTTGTTAGAATTGCAAGCAGAGCAACACTAATACGTTGAAAACAGTGATTGATTTCCTGTTTTCAAAGTATGTCCACTTAAGATATATTAGAGATATATTTTTTGTTGTCACATAAATAGATAATACACATTAGTTTTATAATGCTATATATTCAAAAACAACTTGTTACTCAGAGTCGGAAAATAATATATTAAAGAAAAAAGGGAAGTATCAATGACAATTCCATTATTTCCTATTTAAAAGCAATGTCAGCTTTCTTAAAAACTTGCACCAGGTAGAAAATGTCCTTATTTCATACACAGATGTCAATATTTCTTAAGGTTTTGTGACTTTACATTTGAGTAGTGAGAAATTTCTCTCTTGAACCGAACATCTGCAATAATGACCTATCCATGCCCTCTGTGAAGTTCAACAGCACATTCAGTACAGACACACTGTTAGTCCATAGACATTTTACAATAAACTCTAGTTCATGGTGAGCAATGGAAAAACAAATAAGATACAGAACTGTGTCTAGTGTATTACAGCATGCAACACAGGCCTGTAGGAATTCAAGGCTTACAGATAAGATACAACATTTAATCGCCTATAAATCCATAACCTTAATTGATTGATGTAACTGGATTAGAGCCCCCAGAAGGCTCTTCCAAAAATAGTAAAAATGCCTCAATGTACATACATACTCACCCCAATTTGTTTTGTTATTATATTCCGTATATGATCACAAATAACACATTTACTTATAATTCTAAGTAAATAATGCCATCTTTAACCTTATATCAACAGATAAACATTTGCTTTGTTTATAAAGCTTCAGCGACCCCTGCTGACCAAATTAATTCCCTACAAGAATATTAACAGCTAAAAGAGTGCGATTTTAATTTCAGCTAGTTTTAGAATTAATAATTAAAATAAAATCATATGTTGTTCCCATGATTTTTTTTAAAAGTTGGGCTCTTTCCTATACTTCAGATTATCGATTACCGTAAATACAGTATTTGTCCAACTTAAATACTTATAAAAAATATATTTGGCATGCTTTATCATTTTTACAAGAATAAAATACAATCTGTATATACAATCTGTGTTAAAAAGACCCGGACTGTCACCGCCCCTCAATACCACTCCCTTATTGGTTCGTTTAAAAAGGCTTTATGTACCACAAGCCACGCCCATTCACCATAGGTTCAGGAACCATATAAAGGGTCCCTTCATTTAACTCCATCAGTGTGCATACACATCAGTGTGCATACACAGGCGCTGAGGACATCAGATAGACTTTCTCAGTCTAGAAAAACATGCAGCAAGTATTTAAATATTAAAATTAAATATATTTTACATTTATAAATATAATATAATTAACTACAAATATACATTTTTTAAATATTGCATTTGATTATATTTTTTGCTTATTTATTTAGTAAAACAATTATTAATTAAATCAAATATCAATTATTTAAATATTCCCACATCCCATCACTAGATGGAGATCTCTTCCACTGGACACAGGTATATGCGGATAAGGATGATTACACCTGAACCTTGTGCATTGAGGAGGATGAGATGGATTTAGAATGTAATTAATATAAACAAAAGGCTTATGGACTGCAATTTGCATGACAAGTTCTGCATGCAGGCCACATGAGAATGGATTCCCTTTTGGTTCTGGTTTCTCTCATGGTTTTCCCCCTGTACAATCTCAGGGGCATTATTTGGGTATAGTTGTCACTGGCTTGGATAAACTTGTAAAAAAAAAAAAAAAAAAAAAAAAAAAAAAAAAAAAACCCTGATAGATAACGAACTTGAAAATGTGTCTTATCTTTTTAGAACAATGTTTGTTGTTAAACCTTACAATTTCAATTATTATTAAACATTATAATAATATCTGATATCTAATGACTATTTTAGTTCCACTGGTTTCTATTGATGTAAACATGTAACCAGCCTTAAACCAAATTCTATAATAATTATTTAACTCTCCATTAAGGTCACATAAACACATATAGTACACATACACATATATGAAATTAGTTTAAATGATTAATAATAAATGGGCCTTGTCATATTAATTGGCTTGCATAGGTAATGGAGAACTATACTATGTAAAGGATCTACATATAGAGAGGTTGTGAATCAATATTTAAGATGTAACACTTTGATCCGACTGTAATCACTTCAGATCCCATCACCAAAGCTACCACTGCAGGGCCCTTGAGTGGGGCCCTTAACCCTCAACTGTTCAGTTGTATAAATGAGGTAAATGTAAGTCATGCTGGATACAGAGTGAATGCAAAAAAAAAAAAATCCAGAAACGTAAACGACTGAAAATAAAAACAAATAATTTTATATCAGGCACGGTGGCGTAGTGGTTAGCACGTTCGCCTCACACCGCCAGGATCCGGGTTCGATTCCTGTCTCGGTCATGTGTGTGTGGAGTTTGCATGTTCTCCCCGTGCCTCAGGGGGTTTTTCTCCGGGTTCTCCGGTTTCCTCCCCCGGTCCAAAAACATGCACGGTAGGTGGATTGGCACCTTGGAAAATTGTCCCTAGTGTGTGAATGTGTGTGTGTGTGAATGTGTGTGTGTGCCCTGCGATGGGTTGGCATTCCATCCAGGGTGTATCCTGCCTTAATGCCCATAGACGCCTGAGATAGGCACAGACTCCCCGTGACCCGAGGGAAGATCGGATAAAGCGGTAGAAAATGAATGAATGAATGAATTTTATATCATATATGAGCATCATTCAGATTGAAGCAGGTAGAAGGAAAAGCCTTGGTGCTTCTTTTCAGAGCTGTTTGTGATTAATCCCATTATTTACGAATATAATCCAATAATCCGTATCTGGTGAAAGACACCTTCCAGGTGGAGGAGAGTTTTAAGAGTTTAATCCCTGCAGCCCAAAGCGAGTGCATCCAGATACTCGAGGGGAAAAGTTAGAAAGGAGACGGAGACAGTATTATGGGACCGTTTTTGCGTCACGGCAATCACTGAGAGTGTTTCAGAGAGAGGCGTGTGTGTGTGTGTTGTGTGTGTGTGGTGTGTGTGTGTGTGTGTGTGTGTGTGTGTGTGTGTGTGTTTGTGTATACAGACTGTTTTACATCGCCATGCTGCTTTAACTCTAATAAAGTGCCATCGACCGGCGAAGGACTACGGCGTCCCGCTAGGGGTCATACAGCTACCCGGGTTTGTTCGCGTTGCTCAAATGTGAGTTTTTCCCCCTTCCTTCAGTGACGATGGGTGACATGATATCCGAGGAACTGGAAGATTTGATGCATTTCTCCGTCCACGACTTGCCAACTCGTGGTTATTCGGTCATGGAGGAGATCCGGAGACAGGGGAAACTCTGCGATGTCACCCTCAAGGTACATGGACCTCCCTCTCCCCCCACAAACATTACCGAGATACTTACTCTCTCTTCCCCAGCCATGTATGCTAAGCTAACAAGAGTCTTCTTGGCAGCATGGGGCAGGACTGAAACGCGGGGAGACAGCCCGAGACAAGCCGGGAAAGTGCGTGAAAGCGGGTTATAGCGGGTTTACGCGTCCATATGTTAGAAATGGAGTGTTGAAGAAAATGATTGGGCGTGTTGTTTCGGGGTCAGAGGATCATCCTGCTAGCGTCGGCTCGGCTAACTACTGCCCACACTGCTAACACCCACAGTCCACATCTCATATCACCTCTTATCTCGTCTTATATCTCTCTTGCATCTTTTATTCGGGCGTTTTCTCCTTTGTTGTTAAACAGAATAATAAACGGAATTCGTTGGAAGGTCTGAAATCAGCTTTAAACCCCTCATACATTTATTCAACTCTCATTGCTGGGTAAAAAAAAATCTTAATATAATTCCAGACACAAATAGAGCTTTATTTTGTGATAAATTGTGCTTTTTCTAATCACTTCCAGCACGATTCAATATTTTAGAAATGACCAAAACGTATACATTGTGAGAATTGTCCGATTATCATTCATAGTGATAAAAGTGCGATCATGTATCGCGAGCTTCGGTATATCGCGATATTTGGAGCGCAAGATAATAATATGTATATGACCGCAGTTACTGTAACAGCAGTACAGTTATGACATGTGAGGCGATAGCTCACTAGGTTTGTGATCAGAAGGTCGTGAATTCAATTCCCTGCACCACTGCTGGGCCCTTGAGCAAAGGCAGATAATCCTCAACTGCCCAAAGGGATAAATGAGATCATTGTAAGTCGGCTTGGATAAAGGAGTCTGGCACACATCGCACATGTAAATTGTTGATTCTGATAGGCCTTCTTTTATCCGCAGACTGCAGTGTCGCCTCAGTCGCTCCTTATTCCTCTTGTACAGTATTATTTCTGTAATCTAGTAGGATCATCAACAGGTTTCAACATTTAATGAAGGTCAATAAATAGGTGTTATTATACTAGGTTCTAGTCTGAATGCTCGATTCTGATTGGCTGGGTTGGTGTGTGTAGTTGAAGTATTTATCAGTATAATAATTTTTCTCCATGACTGCACTGGCTTTCAGGATTTCCTTCTTAACAGCTGTAAACATGGTTCAGTCACAAAAGTCCAAGACAGCTATAGCGAACATTACAGAGTGCAATTGATGATTTTTGTGCAATTACGAAGGATCGGAGCATCTGACGACCTGCAATGAGAAATCTAGCAAAAAAATGGCACAAAGAGATAATGCAGCTTTGTTAGTACAAGTGGATTCTATATAACTGTATGTTTAAGAGCAACAGGACTTCCTTGGAAGAAACAGGATAATCAACAGCTACTTTTGCCTTACGCATTGTCAGTGCTTTGTTTCTTCGTCGCGCATTAAAAACGTTTCATGTACACAAGTTGTGGATTTGTACTGCACCTTTTTCTTGAGGTGATTTACCCGATACGTACTAACCTCTCGCATACAAGAGTCTTTTAGCGCAGAGAACTGAAAAAGCGTCTCGCAAACTTCGCAAGCAAGAATAGTGGGGTTGCCCTGGGAATGAAAATTTTTTCTTCCTGGAATGTATGATTTTTACACGAGCTAACTTGTCCCACAGACCTGTTGATCGCTCACAAATTTTGTAACCATTGGCGAATTTCAGCGCGTGCCATTACAAGTTTTTTTCCTCAACCAAAAGTGATGTCAGCCCAAAAGGCCTTTCAATTAAATTTTATATCGACTTATCGGCCAATAAACAGACATGACTGTGATGATTTTTGGTGATGTGATGTGATGATATGTATATATATATATATATATATATATATATGTGTGTGTGTGTATATGTATATATAGATATGTATGTATGTATGTGTGTGTGTGTGTGTATATCTATATATATATATCAAAAGATATATATGTGTGTGTGTGTTGTGTTGTGTGTGTGTGTGTGTGTGTGTGACCATTGGGTTTACAAAAAAAAAAAGATGAATCAGTGATCGTGCTGAGTTTGCTTTCACAACCCACAGATTCAGTGTGGGAACGTTAAGGTGTTGAGATGAGTGAGAGGATAGCCAGTTAACGTGAACGAGCCGGTATGACGAACCAGTTTAAAAACGGCAGTAGTGAAAAAAGGCAACGTAGCTGAACTCATTTAAATACCATCCATCCTACAAGTATATTTTTCGTATGAAAAAATGGACTATTGTTTCTCATGACCTCCAGTTCTTCTGAGAATATCCAGCTTCTTTTTCAGATCTCATGTTGCCTTCTGTGTCTTCTGATGAAAAATAATATATTCCATGTGGGAAATAATTATTATTTCTTTTCCTTTCAGATATTTGTTTGTGGTTTCCTGGTGGCTCCGTCGTTCATTTTTAATTCTGACTCCTGATGATTTGGTTATAAAATTTGGTTATTTATTAAAAAAAAAAAAAAAAAAAAAATGTTTGTGGTTGCCCTCTGTGCTCACGTCTCCTTATATGTTCATGGCTCTAAGGACACAATGACACGATGTCCTCGCGCTTATCTGCTCTATGATTAACTTCGGATTATAACTCTTAAAATGGCCCTCGCTGATTTATTTATTTATTTGTTTCCAGCTACCGCCAAAGCCTCTTTTAA
Source organism: Kryptopterus vitreolus (assembly GCA_030449085.1). Classification (NCBI taxonomy): domain Eukaryota; kingdom Metazoa; phylum Chordata; class Actinopteri; order Siluriformes; family Siluridae; genus Kryptopterus; species Kryptopterus vitreolus. The sequence goes on along the minus strand of JACRUU010000017.1, from coordinate 15,753,499 downwards.
AGGCTGCATGCCGATTAATCCCAGCCTTGTGTGTCTCACCTGACTGCTCTCATGACCTTGTCGTTCCCACACACCTGCACACCAGGGGAGGGGATTAAGCAAATCACCCATATCTGTGGCTTTACTCTTGAAGTGTGTCCGTTAAAGTGTGTGTGTGTGTGTGTGTGTGTGTGTGTGTGTGTGTGTGTGTGTGTGTGTGTGTGTGTAACTCACCTTTAGTTTCATTATGTGAACGACTTAATTTTTTTAATATTGTAACGTTCTTGTAATTTGTAATTTCTACATTAATGTGGGATTATTCTGACTGAATATTTAGGGGGGAATATTTGGGCTTTGGACCAGAAGATTGCAGGTTCAAATCCTAGCACAACCAAGCTGCAACTACTGCACCCTTGAGCAAGGTCCTTAACTGCTCACTTATAAATCACTCTGTATAAGGGCGTCTAAAAATTAGCAACAACTGGTAATGGTCATTGTACAAGTTGCAGAAAATGATCTTCTAATTATTACCAAAGGAAAAGCTTTATGTATGTTATTTTTAGGGCTGTTAATAGATTAAAATATTTAATCGCGATTACTTGCACGATTGCCACGAGTTAACTCGTGACTATTTGCGCATTTTTGATGTTCCATAAATAAATATTTTTCATATTTATAATACTCTAACTCTAACAGATGTGATTTTGAGATCTCTCAAAGTCTCTCCTTTCAATTAAATGATTGATTATTTAATATAATTTTATTAATTGTTTCTTGTATTTAATTAATTTCTTGTTAATTTCAATGTTATTTTTAGTCATTGTTTTTTCACTATGCAATGCGCTTGCGTAAGGTTCCATACAGTAATATACAGTAATATAGTGATATGTGTTGTCAATGCACAGCTAGTAGGCGTAACATGGCGGTATAATGTCTATCGTCTCTGTTATATTCCATCCGCAGCTGCGGAAAGGCCAATGCTGAAATTATCTGGGAAGGATATGGACTGAAGTTTCTTTATTCATTTGCCCTTTTTTTATTATTTGTTGTCCGGGTTTCGTTCATTCGCCAGCATAACGCAGAGTGAAGGAGCAGATCAATGACAGTAATGCGTGCCAGGTTAATCGCGCGTTAATAAAATTAGTGCCGTTAAAGTGAATTTGCATTAAGACGCTAAAACGCACTAACTTTGACATTTTTAACTCATTTGATGATCATCAGAGTAAATACTAGATCACAACACATAGAAAACATGTAGTTGGAAATACGCTATATAGGAGAGCACACACATGTATATATGTGATTAAGTGTTTATTAGTGATTACGTGATATGTTGTTATTTGCTGGAGTAGAAGTTTGCTTTTGAAAAAGGCATCAGTACATCTCGTGTATTTTGAAGGCATGTGAATAAGGAAATTAATTTTAATTCATCTTCCCTCCGATTTATCCGATATTCCATCGGGTCACGAGGAGCCTGTGTCTGTCTCAGGCGTCTATGGGCATTAAGGCAGGATACCAACCCATCGCAGGGCACACACACACACACACACACACACAGACACACACTCACATTCACACACTAGGGACAAATTTCCAATTTGCCCATCAACCTACCCTGCATGTTTTTGGACCGGGGGGAAACCCAGAGAAAAAAACCCTGCAAACTCCACACACACACATATGGCCGAGACGGGAATCGAACCCCGACCCTGGAGGTGTGAGGCGAACGTGCTAACCACTAAGCCACCATGCTCCTACTGGAAGTTAACTTGTAGGTTTTAATTAATTATAAGGAGCAGTTCTTATGGAGACCAGAGACTTTCTGACGTTTAGGGAGGTGGAAAGAAAAAAAAATCTGGGTGACCTTGATACAGTAGTGTCTATAGGGATCTACATAAGAGCATAAAATCATGCTAGACATTTAAACCTTTGCTGCTCCAAACCACTTAAATGAGTTCTGAGCGTATATTCGTTATTGTTTATACTCCGAGTATACACTCGACTCGTGAAGGATGCGTTAGGAATAAACATGTGAGCAAGTGTGCATGTTTGTATAATGTTGTAGTAAATGACGTGTTTGTGTGTGTGTGTCTCTGATGTGTATGTTTATGTAGGTGGGAGAGAATAAGTTTAGTGCTCACAGGATCGTTCTGGCTGCTTCCATTCCCTACTTTCACGCCATGTTCACCAACGACATGGTCGAGTGCAAACAGGATGAAATCGTCATGCAAGGCATGGATCCCAGGTAAGCGTTCTAAAATCCTTTGGGAACGTTTCCTGTTTTGCATGTGTGTTTCAGTCTAGGACTGCCTTTTTTTTTTTTTGCGCCTGGAAACCCCCGAGATAATTAAAGTCAAACAGGAAATACTGTCTGATTTCTGATGTGTTATAGAGATGTGTGCTGATTTCACATAACTGATTAATACCTCCCCCTTTGAAGTGCCCTCGAAGCGCTGATCAATTTCGCATATAACGGACACATAGCCATAGACCAGCAGAACGTCCAGGCGCTCCTGATCGGCGCCAGCTTCCTCCAGTTGCAGAACGTTAAAGACGCCTGCTGCTCCTTTCTTCAGGATAGGTACGGCGTAGCCTCGGTTCTGCCAAACACAACGTTCCTGCGCATCGCAACGCTCATATGTTTCTAGACAAACCGGATATCCTTTCCCCCATTGTGATCCCAGGTTACATCCAAAGAACTGCCTGGGTGTGCGCCAGTTCGCCGAGACCATGATGTGCACGACGCTGTATGACGCCGCCAACAGCTTCGTGCATCAGCACTTCGTGGAGGTTTCGGTGTCCGAGGAGTTTCTGAGTCTGCGGCCCGACGAGGTGCTCGAGCTGGTGGGCTGCGACGAGCTCAACGTCAAGGCCGAAGAACAGGTCTGATATGGGGCCGTTTTATTTTGGTTCTAAATGAAATGATCATACACTGTATTTCCAAAGGTTTGCGGACACCTGGTCATAAGTATGATATATGTGCTTTTTGAGCATCACATTCATCATTTAGTCTCAGTGTGCATTTATAACAGCCTCCATTTCTTCTGGGAAGATGCTCCCCAACATTTTTTGCGTGTACCTGTAGATTTGCTAACCTTGGCCACGTTGGTGTTGGTAAAGTCCAGTAGTGCTGTAAGGTGAGGAGGCCTGTGGTGGAGTCGGTGTTTTCCCAAAGACGTTCAGTAGGAATTGAAATTGGAGATCTATAGCAGGCCAGTCAGGATCTCCCTCTAAAAACCATATCTTCACATATCTTTCCACTAACTCTAATGATCATAGAGATATACATAATTTGTAATCATAGAGATATTACATAATTTGTATTATGTAATGACAGTGACAGAATACTGTGCTATAACCTAACCTTCTACACCTAGTGCTCCTATTTTTTAACTATAACATGGTGTTTAATGTGCGGTGGAATAATTAACCATAGTGACTGTTTGTTGGTCCACTTGTTCATCTGGATGAAGTGTGTGTGTGTGTGTGTGTGTGTGTATATGTATGTATGTATGTATGTATGTGTGTGTGATATATATATATATATATATATATATAGTATATATATATATATATATATATATATAAACAATAAACATGAACAAGATGACGGACGAACACGTGCAAGTCTCACAATGAGTTTGTTCGGTGTAGGTGTTCGAGGCTGTCCTGGCGTGGGTGAGACATCAAAAAGACGACCGCGAATCCTGCCTGCCCGAGCTGCTATCCAAAACCCGGCTGCCCCTGTGCCGACCCCAGTTCCTTGCCGATCGAGTCCAGCAAGACGACCTGGTGCGCTGCTGCCATAAATGCAGGTCCGCTGCCGTTCGCTCATCACTTACAATGAACCTCTAGTCAGTCTTGTATTCTACTGTATAGTACATTAGAGAGGGTGGATTTGTCCTCCATCATCCCAAAAAGTCATTGTTTAAAAATGTCTAATTTATCAATAACAGTTCGGAAATCGATCAAATAGTTTTGTTACGTGCCTTGACTGATGTTTTCGTTTACTTTACATATATTTAGAATAGAATTTAGCCTTTATTTGTTACATTTACATTACAGCACAGTGAAATTCTTCACGTATCCAGGCTTGTTTGGAAGCTGGGGTCAGAGCGCAGGGTCAGCCATGATACGGAGCACAGAGGGTTAACTGGACCCAAGAGCAGAAGCTTGGTGATTTCTAGGACTCGAACCCCGACCTTCCGATCAGTAACCCAGCGCCTTAAACCACTGTGCTAACCCCCCCCATTAATGTTTAATAGTTTGTGGTTGCTTTGAGTACATTGACTTTTATTTTAAATAGAGATGTACATGAATTCAGAGTAATGAATACAAAAATAAGATGATCTAAGTCCTGCCGTTTGTTGCGCCCCACCTGCCTCGTCTTTATTTCGAACTAGAAGGCCATGCTTCATGCTTTGAGACAGTGGACATGAAGCAGCTCTTCAAAAATACAATACAAATATACTAGACAAATATATTAAAGATTGGTTTCTATAAGTTTAGTGCTAAGCGAGGTGTGAAAGACACATGGGAGAATGAGGAAGAGAGGAGCCAGAGTCAAAAAGGGAAACCACGATGAGGATCTGGGTGAAAAATAACTATTGTTGAAGTTATGAACTGTTCGCTTGACTGCGAAACTGTTCCTAACCCCTGCAGCCAAAGAGCAGCCAGTTTGATATGCCTTCCAGTCCAAATCCATCCTCATGGCTCTTCAGTTGAACCCTCTACAGTAAAGTTTGTATATTTGCAACCATCCTCAGCAGGAGCGAGTCATAAAGGAATGATCCATACAGATTGTTAATGCAGAAAAATAAAAATGGGTATTTAACCTGCAGGTCCAAAAATCCAATGGTGTGCCACAAATTCACATTCTACACAATGTGATAAATCAATACAACACTGGCATGTGGTTAGTGCTTTTGGCTGCAGCTAGTTGTCATAGCAACCGAGAACTTTTTTTGCTTTTCTTGTTGGTTAATAATAGTATGGATTCCAGTTATTTTGTTACTTTTTTGAAAAAGAACAGATGACACTTCTTTCTGGGTTGTTTCGGTGTGCTGTGCAGAACTAGGTTCCACTTCTGAAGCGCTACAGATGTGCTATAAATTTGGCTTGGGTTTGTCTTTATACAGGGATCTGGTTGACGAGGCAAAGGATTATCATCTGATGCCAGAGCGGCGGCCGCACCTGCCTGCGTATAAGACACGGCAGCGATGCTGCACGTCCATCGCCGGGTTAATCTATGCAGTCGGAGGACTCAACAGCGCAGGTAATTTAAATAATCCCGATTTTTGCCACGTTTGTGCATAAAAATCTGTACGGTTTGATGATTGTACGGTCTATTGGTTCCATAACTCTGTGCTTTGCGCCCAGGCGACTCGTTAAACGTCGCGGAAGTGTTCGATCCGATCCGCAACAGTTGGGAACGCTGTCAGCAAATGAGCACGGCCCGGAGTCGTGTGGGCGTGGCCGTGGTCAACGGGCTACTGTATGCGATCGGGGGATACGACGGGCAGTCGCGCCTCAGCACGGTTGAAGTCTACAACCCAGAAACAAACACTTGGAGTAAAGTGGCTAGCATGAACAGTCAGCGCAGGTAAGGATCGAGCGCTTCATGCTAGCTGTGTTTTGATGTTGAAAATGGTTTTCACACTTTCTGATTCATATTAAGAATTAATTAGAGCTGTCAAAGTTAACGCAAATTCACTTTAATATCACTAATTTTATTAACGTAGCATGCATTACTATGTGAGTGATCTGCTCCTTCACTCCGCGTTGTGTTGGCGAATGAACAAAACCCAGACAACAAAGAACAAATGAATAAAGAAACAGGCTACTATAAAGAAACCTACTATCTGCTTATTCTCAACAGGTATGAGCTACTCAATATAGTATATATAGCCTTATGGAAGTGCATTTTTCTTTTGTGAATGCAATGCGCTCCTGTAAATCCTAAACGTATCACCAGTTTATATGGGAAAAAGTAACTGGAACATAATTCTTAAAGGAGCCACGTCCCATATTTTACTAATTAATTGAAACAACCACTAAAAAACATTGAAATGAACAATAAATTAATGAACAAGAAATGAATATTAAAAGAATCATTTCCAGAGTAAAATAATTATTAAATAATCAATAATTTAATTTTCAGAGAAAGTTATATAATTATAACATCTGTTACAGTTTTAGTATTAGAAACATGAAAAGTATTAATTCATGGTACAATCGTCCGATTAATCACAATTAAATCGATTGACAGCCCTAGAATTAATACATTTGTATGAGGAATGACATTATTAGCCTAGAAATGAAGGACACTGATTATATCGTCATAATGGCGACCATTTTGTTCTCGGATCTGTTAGACGCAAGGAAAAAGTGTAAGGATTTGAGTGTTTGACAAGAGCCATGTTGTGATGACTACTGTATCTCCAAAACGGCAGCCCTTGTGCTGCCTGCAGTTCCGGAAGTGGAATCTAATCTAATCTACTCTAATCTGTCACTAGTGGCCTCGGTAAGGAACAATGGTAAACAGGGTCATGGGTGGCCATGGCTCATTGATGACGTTAATCATGTTAGTGCTTATGATGCAGAAGCAGGAAATCACCTCCGCTGTCGAGTCAGCAAAAGGCAGACCAGCACAATATTGTAATATTATAAATAGGGGGTCATAATGTTACACCTAGTCAGTGTATATATTACTACAAGGCACATAAAACCTGATAAAGTCTTGTAAAAACAGAGACATTTAGTCTAATTGTATCCTGAAGTTGTATACAGGGCAAGTAGAAGTAATATTTGGTCTCCTATCTCCAAAATAGAGTTTATGCTTTACGTTGTAATGGTGCAAGTGATGACAGGAATTTACTGCCACATCATTTAAATAGGGATATATGTATATAGAAGGTTTCATCCTGGTGATAGTAGAGGATAAAAAGAAAAAAAAAAACACCACACAATGCTGATTGATTATTTTCCCCATATATAGTATGCTGCAGTGTTGGATAAAATCCTTCGTTCTTTTCTCTCTGTGTAAAGTGCAATGGGAACGGTGGTTGTCGATGGACATATATACGTGTGCGGTGGTTATGACGGCAAATCCTCGCTCAATTCAGTAGAATGCTATTCTCCAGAAACAGACAGGTGGGTGTGGCTTGTTCTCTCTCTCTCACACTCTGTAATAATTATTTATTTTTTTCTTCCAAGTATACGCCTGTTCATTGTGGAATAAATTTGGCCTTGTGCGTGTTCTTTTCCGGCTTTCTTTTCAGATGGACAATAGTCACAGAGATGAGCGCGAGTCGCAGTGCCGCAGGCGTTACGCTGTTTGAAGGGAGGATTTACGTATCGGGCGGTCACGACGGCCTGCAGATTTTCAACACGGTCAGTGAGGGCTTTTTACATGCGCTACTCCCCCTGTGTTACAATAGGGACATATCAGAAAACAAGCTTGCACTCAAATGCAAAAAAGTGCAATATAATCGTTTGTTAGTGTGGAATTCCCACAAAATGATCACAGACATAATCACAGCAATGTTGTGGTGCACAGTCTAGACTTAGTTTCCTTTTGCATCAGTTTGATTTATAATTTTTTTAATGCATTATGTTACTTTTCTTCTTGGTCTCACAGGTTTCCTATGCATTTTGGAAAAATATCAAAAATTATGGAGTGATTTCCAGCTTTAGATTAGCACAGAAAGAAAGGTGTTTTTTTGTGAAATTAGGAGCAGACTAGGTTTTTTTACAGACGCCTTTATCCAGAGTGACGTACAAAAAGTGCTTTAAGTCTAAATCTGAGAATAAATTAACTCTGGTATGATCGATTACAAAGTTATGATACAAACCACATTAAACTCAATTGAGTTTTTTTTTTTTTGTTTTTTTTCCATCCGTGATGCCAAGACCGTGAAAAAAGGAAGAAGTGATTGAGCCTTGAACTAGGTTAAGTGTTTGTGGAAGAGAGAGATCTTCAGTCGTCACTTGAAGATAGCCAGTGACTCTCCTGTTCGGACGTCCAGTGGGAAGTCGTGTAGGTCATTTGCAGTGGATGAGTATCATTTTGAGGTCGAACCTGCCAGCAGAGAGCTTCAGCAATCCAGCCTCGAAATGACTAGAGACATTGTGAGGCGGCAGGTCCCGGGACGGTACAGAGCCCCAGATTGTGCGACGAAACACACGGAAAACATCAAAGGATCCGACTTTGATATACATCGTCGATTGGAAAGTAGTGCACGTTATAATTCAAAATCAGAATTTCAAAATTGTAAAAATGGACACACTATCACCTAAAAATAGCCACAGCAATACAGCGCTCCTGCCACGTCTAAAATATGTCGTGGAAGTTGTCCTTTTTTTTGTGTAGAAGTGTGATCATATGGATTGTTCTCAGGCCCAAGTATTCCAATCCTGCATCATGTCAAACTCCATAACGCGCGTGTTCAGACTAGCACAAGTTAGCAAAATTACTAGCGAAGCTTTTTGATGCCACCTCGTAGTGTAACATGGATTCTCCTTCCTCACCAGGTGGAGTATTACAACCAGCACACAGCACAGTGGCACCCCCTGTCCTCCATGCTGAACAAGAGGTGCCGGCACGGCGCAGCCGCTTTGGGCAGTCACCTGTACGTTGTGGGAGGCTACGACGGCTCAGGTTTCCTGAGCAGCGCAGAGGTGTACAGCTCTTCATCGGAGCAGTGGAACCATCTAGTGGCCATGAACACACGGCGCAGCCGAGTCTCTCTAGTGGCCAACTGCGGCCACTTGTACGCCGTCGGCGGCTACGACGGCCAGTCCAACCTCAGCTCGGTGGAGATGTACGACCCAGAGAACAACCGCTGGATGTTTATGGCTCCCATGGTGTGCCACGAAGGCGGCGTCGGGGTCGGGTGTATACCGCTGCAACCGGCTTAGCCCATGTTTTTTTTTTTTTTTTTTTTTTTTCCTCAAAGTGGCGAGAATTTCTTTAATGCACTTGTGCAACTTTGATGTCCTGATACATTGGAAAAGCAAAGCCTACACGCACTGTACATCATCGTCAGTGCGGAACCATTCCAGCATGGTTTCTAATGTAAGAAAAAAAAATTACATTCAGAGATCTTTCATTCGGCGTGGTGGGTCTGCAGAGCCAATTGCAAGCTTGAGCGAGAGTGTGTGCGTGTGTGTGTGTGTGTGTGTGTGTGTGTGTGTGTTTGGGGGGGGGGAGCAAAAAGAAAAAACAAAAAGAATAGAAAAAGGGCACCATGGTGGTAAGACTGGCACTTTGTGTATTAGTGTAGGGTGTTGTACATCAGTTAGGATACAGACCACTCAGTTGCTGTTTTGTGTGTTGTGCTAGTGTGTGCTTGGTGTTGGGTAAAGATGTGCGAGAAAGGGAAACGATCGCCTCGGTGTAGAAGACGTGCACGGCGGTACGAGTAAAACCACTGACGAGCAAGTGTATATGCTTAGCGTTATTTGGGAGACGTTATTTATAGGGAGCTCGTTTTTTTTTTTTTTGAGCGTGTGATTTTTATAGTTGTAAACGTTTTATTTGGGATAGCGTTCACACGGAGAGTCGCGGCGAACGCAGCATCAGCGGACCAACAGAACCTCGATGTAACTGTGCAAAACATCCACCAGATGTGCCATATTCCATGCAGCCATCATGCTGGACCACTTCTTAGCACTTGTGAGCTCTTTGGGGGGGGGGGGGGGGGGGGGGGGGGGGGGGGGCTTAATCTGAAGAGGCCTTTGCTCGAAAACACTTCTGTTTTTCGTCCTGAACAGCAGCTCTTACATTCCTCTTTTTCTCTTTTTTTTTTTTTTTTTTTTTTTTGCGGGGGGGGGACCGAAATCGATCCATACAATACCAAAAGAAAATAAGTGATGGCGTGAAATGACCAGCATCGTCAGTGTCGTGTCTGTTCTCTGTTGTACAGCAGCATTAAATCCTGGTGGTGAAAGTTTAGAGTCGCAAAATACTGGCATTTGTTTTTTTTTTTTTTTGTTTGTTTGTTTTTTCCCCCCCTCTCGTTCCTCGTCCTTCTCTCCTAATATGGGATTACTGACTGTGAATTTAGAGTATTAGATGTCCATTTCCTCCTTTCCTCCCTTCTGCTGATTGATGTTTCATTGAATTATAATCGATTAATGTATTGTTACGTTCAGTCACGGTGCAGTATTTTGTACTAGTTCGTTTTTTTATTCTTATTATTATTGATTTAACTCCGGATCACCCTTTTTTTTTTTTGGTGCATATATTTTTTTATGACATTGCACATAATAGTTAATCTGTCTTACCATTTCAGATTTATAGATATTCTATGACGTTCGATATGTAATTATAAGCGGAGAACCGTAGCATGTGGCCTAGTGAAGCTCTAGTCTTTTCGTCTGTCTGATGATCTTTAGCTACCTCTGTTTGGGATGGGAGTGCGTGTGGTGCGAGACGGAGACGGAGACGGCTGCGCTGCTGATGTGTTTTAACGGAAGGATCTCCAAACCAGTGACTGTTGTGTGTGTGTGTGTGTGTATGTGTGTGTGGATCTTTTTCACATTATGGACATCGTTTTTTAAATGTCCTTAATAAATCAAAATTTTTTTTTTTTTTATGAACACTTTTTGCAAGCTGGTGTCATTTATTTTCTGAAGTATGAATTGGTAACAGCAGTTAAAACTACTCCCTTTTTTTTTTTTTTTTTTTTTTTTTTTTTTTTTAGCAAAAAACATTTTCAATCACCAATATGATGTCATGGATCAGTTTTTGGTTGCAACTCTGCTGTCATGGTCTGGTAAGAGTCTATATAGATTATATATGTATATATATATCTATATATATATATATATATATATATATATATATATATATATATATATATATATATATATATATATATATAATTACAAGATTGCCAATAATAGTAATATTAATTTTGAATATAAGCTTACATAATAATCATATCAGTTTCTGTATTTAAAGCAACAGATCACGTTTAATTATTATTATTATTATTATTATTGCCTTATGGTTTATCTGACAAAGCCTGTTGATAAACCAATAAAATCAAAGAAGGCAGAAATGAAGCTGTTCCCTCAGGAAAAATCATTACGACAAAAGTATTGGAACGCCTGACTTTCGCGTGTGGTTCTTTTGCGAACTGTGATTGCAATGCTAAAGGAACACGATTGCATGCAATCTTTGGATGCAATAGCATGAAATTTTCCCATCGCAGTAGACCCCGGTCTTTTTTAGTGCTATAGCGCGTCTGCACAAAGCAAACCCAGTGCAAGATATGCCTTAAATGGATTGGAGTGAAAGATCTCCTGCTAAAGAGCCTCAGACCCTCCTGACGAGACGAAACTCAGCTCAGGCCTCCTGACTCTTCAGCAGCACCTTGACTTTACTAACAGCAACAAGCACATTCCTGAAGCTAGGGAAATACCTTCCCAGAAGACTGGATAAGAGCGAACTGGGACTAAATATGGAATGCGACACTCAAAAAGCCCGGTATGGTACTTATGACCACGCTTCCGAAAACCTATGGCAAAATAGTGTATGTTTGAGGTCAACTCCTGAGCTTCCACCATTACCAAGCTGTAAATCTTGCGGGTCCTTGAGCAAGGCCCTTGTGTTCCAGAGGCGCTTTCTCATGGCTGACCCCAGCTTCCTAACATCCTGGGAGGTTTAGTTAGTGGTGTAGTCCTTGCAGGCACTACATAACAATGTGTTACAAGTGTTGTATGGTCGGTGCAACAAATTTAGCGTATAAGGGAGAGAGAATCAGAATGACAGAGCTGGAATGGTACAAACCTGGCACACGAAAGGCCATCCTGCATTTAGTTTGAATACTATACTGATGCACACTTAAGTCTTTGATGAACATGTGATAGGATTACACACACGTCCAGAATGTTAATTATCCACGCGGATCAGCCACAGAACCCGATCGGACAGGACTACTCGTCGCAGGTCCACAGTGATAGGAGAGTGTCTGGGAAAAGTCCTGTCCGTTCCTCGTCCCGTGACTAGCCTCCAAGACCAAGTGACGCAGAAGTGACATGAGAGTGGTGAGTCGCACCCTGCAGTCTGTGGGTGTTTTCATGTCTGAGAGAGGAGATATAACGTTTCGCACCCCGTCTGCCTCAGAGTAGTCGAAAGCGAACAGCCAGGATGAACAGAACGGTGCTGATCCTTCTGCTTATCGCTCTGCTCCGAAGCTCTTCATTAGGCATACCCATGGACGGGCTTGAGCTGGTAGGATGATTTTCTTGGTTTTATAAATTGTGTGTGTGTTTGTGTGTCAATGTAATACAATATCAAATTAGATGACTGGAAATATTGGTAAAAAACCCTATGAAAAGAGAGTGATATGGGTTTATTGTGATTTTTTTCTTCAAAATTTTGTTTTAGACACCTGAAATCCAGACAGAAGCCGTGCTTAATGGACCTTCCGACGAGCCTCAGGTGAGTTTGAATATTCCGTGAAAGAATACAAGGTTCCATCTCATGAAAGACACGTGATATAACTTTGTGATTTCTTGTTGCCACTATTAAATAATCAGTTCTTTTTGTGTCAAATGTGTCTAAACCCAAAACGACATGGATGAACTTGAACTTGAACAGTTTGCACTATTTCCGAGTAAACCTAGTCGGGATCATAACAATCTATAACCAGTTGAACTGGTGTTTCTGTGAAGTGTTGTGAGTAGAACTGGGGGGCCACATGAGGGCCCCTGGGTCCTTTTAATCCCGCCGAAGATTTGTAAAGAATTGTTCAAATCAAACCATATCCTTATTGTGATTGATTTGATTTCATCTTTTCCTGTAATTGCCTGATGTTCCACCAGGTGGCGCATTAAATCTTAATGTGAATATGTTTTTATATGTTTATGTTTTATATGTATGCACCTGGTACTGGCCCGGTATCATGTGTTTAAAACATTTTAAAGTCAATGTGGCCCCTGAGCCAAAAAAGTTTGCCCCTCCATTCCTGGAGTAGGATAATATGAGTATTAAATACATTTCTCCTGCAGATTCGGCTGAGGAGAGAAGCCGCCATCGTCCCCAAAACACCAGACCGTTTCTGTACTGGCTGCTTCTCCGTCATCGGAGACCCGACCAGACCACAGAAGTAACATCTTACGAGTTTTCTTTCTTTTTTTTGTAAAAACAAAAACAAGCTAACAAAACAAAAAAGAAAAAAAACTCACACTATTTTATTATTATTATAATACTTTTTTACTTTTCTGTCTTTGATGAATAAACACGCCAGTTTTCTTTCCTTTCTATTAACAAAAGTGTTTTTTTTTTTGCCCATTCCATCCTAACCAATGCATTACTGAACCTGTAATTTGTGGATTTCCTAAATTGCCGAGTAATAACACGGATTACCGCCTGACGTCCGAGCGGCGGCTGCACGGTGCTGTGTCATTACCACACAGTGTTATTATGCTGCGTGGAGGTGCGAGTGGGACAATTAAGACTATTATACTTCCGACTACTTTTTTTTCTTTTCTTTTCTTTTTTTTTTTACACGAAAACACCAAAACAGTGTTCTGAGTTAAAGAGGTGTTATTTTCAACTGAGAGGTTTTGCTTACTTTCTGAGAAAACGTTCAAAACATGTAGTGTGTATACAATTAAATGGCAGGCACGTGACGTGGAAGATTGATCTTACAATAGATGCGGTTTATTATTGTCTTGACTTTATAACTCTTAACTTGTAAAACACTCCTGTCATCTAAACAAGCCATAGAGCAAAAGGAAACCGATACACGTGAAAATGGTGTATTTGATGAACGCGGTTCTGTCGCAGCCACCGAGTAAAACCGACCTTCAGTCGGTCTTTTTCTCCTCTTTTACTTCAGAGTCTGTGAAAGAGAGGGAAACATTTATAATGGAAACAAACGGAAAGAATATTTAGCAAAAAAAAAAAAAATCCTTGCAGCTGAGAATACATGCGAAAAGCACTGTAAGTTTATTAGTTTATCATTTCAGTGTGTTGTAGATTTTGAAAAAAAAAAAAAATAAAATAAAAATAATAATAATAATTATATTATTATTATTATCATTTTCATCTGTATGTGGTTCATAGATACAGGGTTGTCCAAAAAGATGTTACCACTTACAGGGGATTGACTTTTATTTTAATAACATAATAACACACACTATGTACACAAGTCCAAATGAAGCTAGTCCACTCATTTGAGCCTGGACTACTTGGTTCTCAAAGTCTTTTATATATATGAGTGCTAACATCTTTTTGGACAACCCTATATATAATAAATAAATAAAAAGACTGCAAAAATGAATCAGTGCCAAATACATGAAGTAAATCTGTTGCTAAGCTAAGTTGCTATGAAGCTAAGTTAATAACTTCATACAAGTGTTTTGTTATAACTAATGACGTAATGATATGAAGAGTGACTAAACGGGGTGCTGTATGGCTGAATACAGCTTCATATCATCACTGGCATGAAGCTGTGAGTGCATTTTACTGTGCTGTAATGTCCAATGTGACAAAGTTTGGAAGACGATAACCGACCATATACCTGGTCACAACACCTATGATTTGACCCCACTTAGATCCTGACATTTTTCCTGTGTCCAAAGCTTTGAAAACGTCCTGTTCACTTCCTAATAAATCCCAACCCTTAAATCAGTGTCATTCTAATGAAACAAATAAATGTTCTTCAATTTAACTGTTTGTAGTTTTAATGTTATGGCTGGAATGTTTAATTGTTTTTACAATTAAAGTCAGATTGTTCATTATTTGATGTAAAACATACTATATGGTTCTTTAAAAAAAAAGAATAACAGGCATTATTAAGGTCTTTGTGTTTAAGCTTCATCTTGTACTGACACTGACTGGCAAGTACAATTACTCTCGATGGTTCTAGATTTAACCTGCCATCAGATGGAATAATAATAATAATAATAATAAAAATAATTTTAGATTGTACCTTTATGTAAGGATAGATGTACCTATTTAAATGTAAAAAAGGGATAGTCAACCTATTAAAAAAAAAAAAAAAAAAAAATGCATTAAAAAAAAAAAAAAAAATATATATATATATATATATATATATATATATATATATATATATCTATATATATATATATATATATATATATATATATATATATACATGCACAGCAAGGTTAGATACTGTATGTCCAATTGTAAATTTGAGGATGTTTTGCATCATGCGTTTTCTTCTAGAGGCCTCAATTGGATTCACCCTATACAAGGGGCTTTCCTGATGAGCAAGTTTGAGAACCACTGTCTTATTTTATATACTTTCATCTATATATCTTTTATGAAGCAGTAAAAGCTGCAGTACCGTGGGTATGGGTAGAACTCTCAGTTTCTGCATTACCATACAGGGGCCTGCAGGGGGAGACATAACATGAAGCATTTCTCATTTTGGGCCACTGGGCGCAATCATACATCAGAAACAAATTGACTTTTAAATTTCTTCTTATAGAACGTTTGTGGATATATATATATATATATGGTATAGAATATATTCTTTGATTCAAGTATCGAATTAGAAGATCGATTCTGTCTCAGGGATAATATCTCCTAGACTTACAGTGATTGGTTGAATCGGTTCTCCTCTCCATCCAGGATCCCATGGTACGTCGTAATTTCCATTTCAAGTCTCTTCTTGTTGTTCAGCAGTGTCTCAATGTCACGCTGTTGCTGCTCGATGTCTCCGCGCACGTCAGAAAGCTCGGCCTCCAGCTTCCCGATGACCGAGCCCAGGTTCTGGAGCTCTATGTTGTGCCAGTGTTTCGCATCGTTCAGAGAGTTCTCCAGACCTCGCTTCTGTACAGACAAACAAAAATGTTGTATGTGTAAATTCAGAACGTATTTTGGGGAACTATCCGTGGTCATGGAGATAACTTGTGTACAAGAGAACGTCTGATGAAGTTTCATACCAGTGCTCTCATGGATTCTGTTTCAGCATGCAGGCTCTGGATCTTTGCGTTTGCATCATTACATTCTGCCTTCAGATTCTCCAGCTCTTTTTCCTCCTCGCTGAGCTTTTTGTCTTCGTCGTCCACTTTCTGCGTACAAACAACAGAGTTAAGTTTCACCAATGATGCAACCCATATTATCCTCCCATATATTTGACTTAAGCGCTTGTGATTTAAAGTCTAGGTGCATTTTGGGAACTGCTTCTTTTCTGTGCATTTAATTCCAGCTTTTTTAATTTTACCCTGAACTCCAGATATGCGTCGGTCTCTGCCCGGGTCTTCTCTATGACCTTTTCCCAGTGCGAGTGGATAAAAGTCAATATCTGTTCTAGACTGGCCTCAGTAGGTGGATCAGGTAGTTCAACATCATGGCTGGCTAGCTGCTTATAGAGCTGTCTCACATCCTATAAAAGAGAAAAATGTCGACACTCGAGCCGGGTAGGCTTTCACAGGGATTCTAGAGCGTGATATGTACATTGAAACTGAGGAAAAAGAAAAAGAAACCAGACTGAAACACTGTCTTACCTCTTCATGAGTTCTGGTCAGGTCTAGGAGCTCAGTATTTATCTTCTCAATTTGGCTCTCCAAGTCCGTTCTGGTAAAGTTGGCATTATCGATTACCTTGCGCAGAGAGCTGATCTCCTCCTCCATGGCTTTATGGAACGGTTGCTCAAGTTCAAACCTAAATAATCACACAGGCTTTAGATTCCACTATAAATAAAGGTAAGATTATATAATATCCATTCTTTTCACTACAAAATGTTACAGTGTAAAATGTCAATCAATACAGAATGCAAGGATTTGCAACTACCGTAAATATATATTCTATTTACAATATAGCAACAAACACATATATATATATATATATATATATATATATATATATATATATATATATATATATATATATATATATATATATATATATGATATATATATATAATTGAATGTAATGACACTAAAAAGTTTTAAAAAAGTTTTAAGCCAGGGCCATGTTTACCACTGTGTAAGATCTGTTTCGATACCTGTGGGAACTGAGGAGAACAGTGGGTTTGATATATATTTTTAATATATATTATTTAATTATTATTATTTATGATTATATTATTTAATACATATATTTCTAATACTTGATTCGAGCAGATCAACAGTTATGGGTGTCCTTTGTTGTGTTTATCATTTCTTGACGCACCAAATGTTTTCATATGGTGAAAAGTCTAAACTAACACCTAATCATCATCTTACTGGCCTGTCGTCAGTGAACCTAATTAGTTGCAAAATGTTTTTTCCAACTGTTTAATTTGAATAAAGGTTTTATTGCAGATTTTTGTTGTCCCTCCTGTGTTATAGCCATCAAATTAAAATTGACCTTGTTTTTTTATTCCCTCTTAATATTGTACATTACCTCAGTTTAAACTTTTGATATTTTTGGTTTATGAATCAATTGCATTCTATTTTCTTTGACATTTAACACAGCGTCCCAACATTGTTGGAATTGGGGTTATATTTAATGCTGAGCGTTTTACAGTTAGCCCAAGATTTTCCTAATTCTGACGTACCTCTCTTTAAAATCTTCAGCACTGGCCTGGACATTTTCGGTCTGAAGTACAAGACGAGCGTTATCCAGGATGGCCTCGCTTACCTGGCAGAAGGTAAAAGTTTATTAAACCGACACCTTTCCTTTTATCCCAAGATGCATTTCTTCAACCCAGAGACAGCAGAGGAGCACGGTGCACATAAATAAGTCCACAGCCTTACATTCATGGTCACATGACTTGACACTTAACTTGAAAGTATAGTTATAATATAGATATAAGATATAATTTAATAAGAATGAATGAAGAAATATTTCCACAATTGCACTCATAATTAAAATTCATTCACTCTTGTTCTGTAGTTCTGCTCACTTGTCTGTAGATGTCCTCCCATTCCTGCCTGAGTGCTCCCCACCTCTTAGCGCTGAAGGCCTTGCGATCCAGGCAGTTATGGATCTGCTGTTCCAGCTGCTGATTGAGTTGCTCCAGGGTGTGTACCTTGTCACGGTACTCAAGCAGACAGCTGTTAAAGCCCTCAGCACCCAACAGTTGGCCCCGTTCTGCATGCTTGGGCAGGACTGGGACGGTGGTGCTGCGCAGACCTTGCAGGAAGATGCTGCTGATGCCTAGTGCCCTGCGGGACACACGGGCTCCCAGGCTGCTGGTGCTCTCAGAGGATTCGGAGCCTTGGAACGTGCCTCGATGAGCCGTGCTGCTGCCTGCGTTCACACGGCTCACATTGCCAGGCCTTTCCGCCCCAGCCTGGCCCAGGAGGGATGATCTGCGTCTTGGCAGGGGCATTTCGATCCCGGTTTTGGTATCTGACAGACCAACTACTCACCCAGAGGCATTACAGAACACAGAAGCAAAACCATCAGCAGCTTCTGTCACATGCCTCTTTATGGTGTCCTGTGCTTCTGGAAAGCAGAGCTTTTGTTCAGGCACCATTGTAACTACACTCGACCCTCTTTGTCCATACGGACTAACTGGATTCTGGTTGCCTCAGCATTGTGTGTTTCTCAGGAAAGCTCTATAGAGCCACTGGCAGAACACATGCTCGAACATGTGTTTCAACTAGTGACAAATAAATATAAGCGAAAAACTGCGCAATCATCATATCCCATGCTTTGGATATGTGTGTGAGAGTATTGTGCAACATGTCACACACCACACATTGGTCAGGAAGCACCACTTGACTTATGCTCATGCTTTTTAGTATGACACAAGCAATACTAACTATTACAAAGTATAATTTCACCAGTTTGTTTATGGCACATGCTTCAAATGTTCTTGGTTTATTGTGACACGCGTGGTCCAATGGGGAGTGCTGGGGGAACACCTGAGCTTAGGCTATTGTCTGAACTAAATTTCCTCTGGACTCTCTGGGTTTTTCCCATAGTTTAAAACATGCAGAGAGGGGGAATGACCCATAAATTGCGGTGTGAAGAATATGTCACTAAGTGTGTGAATAAGAGTGTGAATGTATGTGCCTATGTGTCCAGTCTCGGGTGGTGGTGGCATCGTGGTTAAGGCACCGGAATGTCTTGAGTTCAAATCCTAGCCACATCATGCTACCACTTCTGAGCCCCTGGTTGCCATAATACCATAAATGTAAATTCGATACAATATACAATTCAAAGCTCTCTCTCTCTCTCTCTCTCTCTCTCTCTCTCTCTCTATCTCTCTATATATATATATATATATATATATATATATATATATATATATATATATATATATATATAGGGGGTATGGGGGCTTCGTGTTTAGCACGTTCGCCTCACACTTCCAGGGTCGGGTTTGATTCCCACCTCCGCCACGTATGTGTGGAGTTTGCATGTTCTCCCCGTGTCTCAGGGTTTTTTTCTCCGGTTTCCCCCCGGGTCCAAAAACATGCACGGTAGATTGATTGGCACCTTGGAAACCTGACATAAGCACATGGATTGGATAAGTGGTAGAAGATGATGATGAATATGGGAGCAAAAGTATTGGGACACCACAAGTCTAGAGACGCACAATTGGATCAGATGACTTTGAATGCCATGAAACCCAACCTAAACCACGACACCCTTGTAGAAGAAGAAGTAGAAGCTTTATTTGTCACATATACATTACAGCACAGTGAAATTGATTCTTTGCATATCTAAGCTTGTGTGGAAGTTGGGGTCAGAGTGCAGGATCAGCCATGATACAGCGCCCCTAGAGCACAGAGGGTTAAGGGCTTTGCTCAAGGACCCAAGGGTGGCAGCTTAGTGACACCGGGGCTCGAACCCCCGACCTTCCAAACAGTAGCCTAGCGCCTTAAACACTCTGTCTATCGTTGTGTCTGATGGTTGGGCAAAGGTAGAGCATACCTTATTATAAAATTAAAAATAAATAAATAAATAAATAAATAAACTATAAAATATAGCAAACTATGCATGTATCAGAATAAACTACTGTTTTTGTTTTTTAAAAATAGTAAAAAAAAATACTTATACATTCAATTTCTTTCACAAACATTCCCTCCTGTAGAATTTCCTATTTGACATCGCTAATCTGTCACCCAGGAAATCTGATGTAACCAGGTAACAGATCAAATATTCACACACACATCCCAGTGATCTCACAGATGAAGGTTAGTTTAACATAACCAACAGTTTAATGTTTAACAGTTTAAAGTTTGCGAATGACTCATAATTGTATACTAATTGAGTTGTTTGCTGCATGATAATGAAGGGCTTCCATTACATCAGCGACAGTGACTCAATGACAAACAAGTCATTCATAAGAAGTTCAATTAACGACACCTTTATTTATTTGATTGTTTATTATCAATATAATATTATGTGTCAGCCAGTCATTTATGCAGTGGTTTGCAAAATCATGATTCTGCTAAACTATTTCAATTACGGTACAATATTCTTCAAACAAATATTTATTTATTAGTCACTGGACACCTATTTGAAAGCTTGTAGTCTACAGGTTTCTTACTTGACCACTTTTTACAATATGGATTCATTTTCCGTTCTGATCTCAAATGTCTTGCACCGATCAGAGGTCACGTTTATATGTCATTGTGTAAAACGTATTGCAAAGTTTTTTTTAAATACCTAAGCATATTGATACAAAACACGAAGCCATTTTCATCAAATTCAAATGACAAAATCCTATTTTACAATTGAAATATGTATTTGAAATCCATTTGTTTGTATAAATACTGCCCATCCCTGCTTATGACCAGGTGACCACAAACTTTCAACAAAGTTGGTTTGCGTTCATTTGTCTCGGTTCAACCAAAGGTTCCTTCCTAATTTTTTTTATTTTTTTGACTTTTAGGAACTTCTGATCTTGTGACCTCACATCAAAGCGGCATGAAAAACAAATGTAGATTAGGAACAAGACCAACAATGGAAAGTGGAATTCGGATGAAATGAACATTCACATGAACAGTCGATTGAAACTGTGGTTCTCAATAAAATCCACTGAAACTGGTTGACTCGCAGCGTGTATGCAGTTTGTGGTCACTTGGAAAGTTCACTGGATTCCCCTTGTTAGATTGCACTTTATGTATAAACCACAAAAAAACAAAAAGGTCTAATCTTTGGTGTAGAAATCTATCCACCTTCAACATAGAATTTTTACTAGCCCTTTGCTAATAGTAAACACAGAATATCCATAAACCCGCAGATATCTACATCTTGGGGTGATGTTACATTATACAGCTTTCTGAGATTAGCTGTGTGAAGATACTGCGCATGTTCTCCAGCTACAGACAGACAGTTTCCTCTCTGGGCTTCTTCAAACTTTCCGAAATGTGCAGGTAGACAACCTCTCCAGCCGAGGTGTGAATGTGTGGTGTCTCTCACCTGCATTTCACCCCTTACTAAAAAATCAGTGGTCTAGAATGTTTGTGGTAGGTTTATTTTAACACAGAGACAGAAGATTAACCAAAATATGCAGATTTATTTTAAAAGACAGGTTATACATTCATTTGTAATTGATAAAAATCGACTTTTGTTGTTGGTCAACAGGTTTGGGCACAATATATTGATGCTTTTGCTTTGGCAAGTTTGGCAAGTTTCAGCTCCATCCACAAATTTTCTACGGCAGGTATGTGAAACTCATTGTCCCCGTGGGCCACATCAGCATTATGGTTGGCCTCGAAGGGTCAGTTGTAACGATAAGACAGTGTATAGTCTTTGATGAGCGACATCGCCTCATAACACAAAACACATAGCGGTATTTCTCTTTGAAGCACAAACATGTATTCGCTTTCCCATCTTTCTGGGAAGCACCTTCCGTCCGTATGAGTTTTTCCGCTTCTCGGACATTTTGGCATCATTTGCAGAAATTTCTCAGTTCCGCTTGTTGGTAAAAATCACCCTCGGTAAATGCTGATGTACGTTACACTGGACTCTAGATAACATGAAGATAACAAGCATTGTTGGAGATGTACTTTATTGTCAGTGGACCCTTTAAACCAGCATCACTTTATTTTAAGACAATCATACACCTTTTAAGCCCTTCAGGCCACATAAACTGATGTGGTGGGCCACATTCACGTTCTGTGCGATTCTCCAGGATCTTAATGTGCTTCTTCTTGGGTCATTCCTGTGTTGCCTTGGCCATAGGTCATGGTCATGTTTGAAGACCCATCTTTGTTGTGTTGTGGCTGATGAAGTTTCTCATCCAACATTCTACGGTACATGGCTCTCTGTTCATCATCTTCCTGCACCCATTAGCACAGAAACATCCCCAAAGCAGAATATTAGGTTTTCCAGTGGGGATGTGTTTTTGGGGTCATATTGAGTATTTCTCTCTCTCTGAACACAGAGCAGATCGATTTGGTACCTTCAGGACCTCAATCCATCTCAATGTGTTACCAGTTTCTTCCCATGTAATTCTGGGCTGACTCCTCCCCTTTTTAAGAGTCATCCTTATACCAAGAGTTACTATATTACAGTGGTGCTTCCATTTTTTAATTATTGTGCCTCACCAAGCTTCTTGGTCTTGTAGTCCATTCAAACTGTGTGCAGGTCGACTATCTCATCCCTTTGACAGATCCTTGGTCTTGTCCCGTCGGGGCACGATGGCTTAGTGCCTCACACCACCAGGGTCCGGGTTTGATTCCTGTCTTGGCCATGTGTGTGTGGAGTTTGCATGTTCTCCCCGTGCCTCAGGGTTTTTTTTCTCTGTGTTCTCCGGTTTCTCCAGGGCTGGTTACTTACAGTGTTGGATAGTATTGAATTGTATCTAATTCGTTATTGTACTTAAGTAGCTTTTTTGCATAACTGCACACAAAGTGTCTTTTAGCTCTGGTACATTTTGTGAAGTCATTCCTTTTACATTTTTCAGTGCAAGAAATAGATGACATTTGCAAAGCTGTACTTTTTCATTTCTCATCAGTCACAGGTTTCAGGTGGCATTTCCTCATCGATTCGTTTTTTTTTTCACACAGCCCTCTTCTTTTTGTTTCAGTCTTAACAGGCACGCAGTAGACGCTTATCTCTCCCACGTCTCAATGAGGCTTCCGGCAGTTTGCGATGAGAAATTAAAGTGAGAAATTCACTTTCTGTTATGTCGAACATCTCCCCGAGGTTCGTTAAATAACTTGTTGTCACACTTCCCACGAGAAAGGAAGGGAGTTGGTAGTCTAGATTTCTGTTGGTTTCATAAATGGTTGTGTCTAGCGTTAGTCTGAAACTCTTCGTATAGCTTCGATATGAAAGTAGACGTAAAAAAAACCCCAGCAAAAAACAGATACAGCGGATGTAGATCTGGTTGGAGCCTCTCACTTTTACACCTTAATGCAAACACGTTAGTGAGAGCTTGAGACCACCTCACAAATGAGGCCCATCATATCCTGCCCTCATCTGGGAAGGCATTGCACTAGATGTTTTTTAGCGTGCCTTTTGCAGATTTAAGCTTCGGTCAACATTAGTGAGGTCAGACAGCGATGTTGAGTAAGGAGGCTTCTCAGTGGAGTTGGGGTCAGGCCATGCTGAGATGCTGAGACCAATTTTGGAGGGAAAATATACTGCTAGGCAAACCACGCCATTATACTCAATAATGCGTTGTGATAATGGTTTAGAGTGATAAACTGCACTAATCGGTAGTCAGCCCTCGTTTTCTTTCCTCATACTAGCCTGTGTTTTTGTCTACCAATTTTAGTATTCGTGATGATTTGATTTGTTCTCGGCTCTTTCTTCATCTACATGTTCACCAACCACAATTTAATTTCATATATATTGCCAGTGTCCACTTATATTTAATATTCATATATACTGCTAAAAGAGGGCACGGTGGCTTAGTGGTTAGCACGACGCCTCACACCTCCAGGGTCCGGGTTCGATTCCCGTCTCGGCCATGTGTGTGTGGAGTTTGCATGTTCTCCTCGTGCCTCAGGGTTTTTTTTTCTCCGGGTTCTCCGGTTTCCTCCCGCTCCAAAAACATGCACCTTGTAAAATTGTCCCTAGTATGAATGTGTCTGTGAATATGAGTGTATGTGTGGGTTGGTATTCCATCCAGGGTGTATCCTGCCTTAATGCACATAGACGCCTGAGATAGGCACAGGCTCCCAGAGGGAAGATCGGATAAAGCGGTAGAAGATGAATGAATGAATATACTGCTAAATAATTACTCCATATTTCAAATTCAAAACGAAGATCCATTGTTCTAGTTTGCTTCGTTTTGCACACTGCTACACCCTTATTATACATTGTTCACTCCACATGGCAACTATAAGGCTTTATTACTTGCCGGGGCAAAAGCGTTTCTCATTACATCGTCAAAAACCGTAAAGAGCAAGTCCCGGCATTGCACATGCTCTAATCCATTCCCACGCAGGCGGTACTTGAGGAGAAAGCTTGTAGGTCTGGCACTGCTTACAGCAACATGTTCAGATCTGCGACTACATTGCATGCTGTAGGGCAGAATTGAGAGATTTTGTGCATTTGACAGATTTAATCTAGCAATGAGACAATCCGAATTAAAATCACCTGAAAGAAACTCAAGGCTTTTACTATTGTATTAATTAAAGTACATATTTAATTTTCATTACTATGACCTGGGCACAATGGTTATTGCAACGGTGGACACGCAGCAGTTTAAACATCACATCGTGAAAACCCACACGTAAACTAAACGCAGTGAGGGGCAGTTCTGCCGAGGCCTTTGCTGAGGCGAAAGTTGAAACTGACAGGAAGGGTACAGTAATTTTCGAACCATTCTTTAACCTCTTTAACCACAACCTTAGGGGGGGAAAAAACATCTCTGCATGCACGTGTTTATCCTCAAGTTGAACGAGTCGAAACCCACATAGGGTTCCAGTCTTGCCAACCAGCAACTGAAATCTAATTCGGGGTCTAACTTAGTTTTTGGGTCTTAGTCAGTGTAATGCGGATGTTTTTTTTAATGGCGTAAATAAGTGTGTGCAATCCTTTGCCTCAAATAACGGACGTGCTTTATTCTTAGTTTTTTCATTACAGCGTACAATGTAATTTTGCTCCTGTACTTAAGTCCCTTTTTTGTTTTGCATATCTGACGTATTTCCACTTTAACTTCACTACATTTCAAATGCAAATATCTTTTTGCTTCGTGAATTCAGGGGTTCCTTTTAATTTATGAGCGCCTAAAAACGCAGCTTGCCGCTTGGTGGTATCTACTCTAGCATGTGTTCAGTGTCGGTTCGTAAGCGAGCAGATATTATTAATAAAATTAATTAAAAAATCTTTTTTGCATTTATTATTCTTATTTGCATTTTAAGTAGTGGAAAAGAACATATAGAGCTCATGATCCTTTAAACAGATATCGATCAGTGTTTAATTAATTCATATTATTAATAGATTGATGTGCTAGGAGACAGAGTTGATTAAGCAAGGTCATAATATTATTATATTATTATAGATATAGGAAAATGTACTTTGGACACTTAAGTACATTTGAAGGTAAATACGTTTGTAAGGTGGTTTTGGGGTTCGCATGTTTCGCCTTACAGCGCTAGAGTTGAGGGTTCGATTCCCGCCTCGGCCTGTGTTACTTCCCAGTGTGTCCGTGTCTTATCTATACTTAAGTTTAAAGCTAGTACTTTTACTGGAGTAATAACTTTCTCTTAACTGGACTGTGTACTTCGTCCACCACTGGTTACTTAACTAACCAGTGTACCATTATGAGTACTGAATGTTCAGCTTGCTTGCTGTTCTGTAGAACAGATTTTGGTTAAATGTATTTGTTGGTTTTAAGTAGAGACAAAGAATGGGCACTGATTGCGCACTACACCAGGCCCTGGCGCTCTGCTTATGTAATGATGACTCTGGCGAGGTGCCAGATTTTTGACATGAGAGACGCTATGCTTGAACTGACAGAGAAGGGAGCAGGTGATGCCAATGCTTCAGGGTGCAAGCGCTGCCCAAATCTCTCATTTCACGCCCAGGCAGATCCTGTCACATTCCTGATTTTATGATTGACTCTGTTGTACTTGATAAGTCAGCATATCTTGCCTTATAAAACAAGGGCAGTAGTTTAATAAGGTAAAATTGTTTCTGCTATATAGAAAGGACCTCGTGTCGCTACACAGCCGAAAGAAAGTTACAGAAACATTTGGAGGTAGAATGAAGTGCACCAGAAAGATACAAAAGAAAGCTCTAAAGTGCATAACTGTATGTTTGTAGTGATATATATTCCCTTACTATTTTGGATGCCTGTGAAATATACTGTATGCGAGTGAAATTTCCATCAGAAACCCCTGACATGGTGGGAAGACTGAGTGTGCGTGACTAAATTTAAGAGCGTTATTAGTCATTCAGGGCTTGATGGTGATAAAGCACCGACGCTTCCCCTCAGGCGCAGCTTGTAAATTCAAAGTCCAAGGAATGTTGAGGTGGCACCCAAAGCTTCGTCTCAAGTCCTGGCACATGCGAGAGATTAGTGCTCCTCCTCTGTATCCAAGACCGCCTCTTTATAAACCTGAGCAAGATCAGTGCCTCTTTGTGTTGTCCAGTTTCTTCACATCGCACTTGCTCCACTGATCCACAGCTGTCTACAATGTCGGTCTCCTACTCGTTGTCCTCTTCGAGGTTGTCTGGTCTCCAGGCAGGTGGAGGCGGTGGAGCCAGATTAGGGCTGGGTGGTGCTGGAGCAGGCTTTGGGCTTGGCTTGGGTCTGGGAGCTGGTGCTGGGGCCGGGGCTGGTGGTGGGGCAGGGCTTGGTCTAGGCCTGGGCTCTGGACTTGGCCTTGGCTCTGGTCTTGGCTTTGGTTCTGGAGTTGGTCTGGGCTCTGGCCTTGGTATGGGCTCTGGCCTTGGTCTGGGCTCAGGATATGGAGCAGGACTGGGCTTGGGTTTAGGTGGTGGTGGAGGAGGAGGTGCTGGAGCATTAGCCGCGAGTCCTGCTTTTGCCATGGGTCGCACCATCGCAGCCGGTGGGCTGACTGCAGGAGCCGCTCTGGCCGGCGGCCCTGCTTTGGGCCCGGCTTTGGCACCCATCCTGTCTCGGGCAGCCGAAAAAACAACGCTGTCTACTCTGAACGACCGCTTCTCGGTGTACATGGCCAAAGTGCGTTCACTGCAACAGGAGAACGCCGCACTGGAGGCGAAGCTGTCGCAACTGACTGGTGGCACTGAAATGTCCCCAGAATCGTCAAGCACCACTACGCTGGAGTACGAGAACCAGCTGAACGAGTATCGCACCACTCTGCAGAACCTAACCCTCGACACCATCAAACTGGAGATAGAGCTCGACAACGTGCGCGGCACCGCCCATGAGATTAAAGCCAAGTATGTATGTCAGTTATTAAAAATGTTTTTTGAGTAATCCATTAAAATATTACCCCCCCCTCTTGCACTATTTTATCTAAAATAATCTTATTATTTATTATATTTAAGGCTTGACTTTGAACAAGGGGTCAAATTCCAGCTTGAGGCTGACATTGGTGCCATGAAAAAGGTAAGTGGGACAAAATTTGGCGATTCATTTCGAATCGTCAAAATCACAGTTATTCAACTTGTTTTGTTTGTTTGTTTGTTTAGGACATTGAATCCGCATCTGACCTCAGAATTGATTTGGATGCCAAATACTCCAGCCTTAAGAACGAGCTGGACTTTGTCACCAAAACACAGGAAGAGGTACTTTTTGTTTTCGACCATGTTAAAACCATGTTTTAGATATAGCGGCTGTTTGAGGCTACGATTGCTTTCATATATAATCAATCGCTACCCATTCTCCAGGAGCTCGCTTCTCTGCAGTCCAAACTGGGCACAACCACCCTGGACACCTCCGTCTCCATGATTGAAGTGGACACTGGCAAGTCTTTTGACATCTCCTCGGCGCTCAACAAGATGAGAGTGGAGTATGAGAAGTCCGTCCAGCAGAACAGAGAGGAAGCCGAGGCCTACTACAAACTCAAGGCGAGGATATGACAAAGAGCTTTAAGACTGTCTGTCTGTCTGTCTATCTATCTGTCTGTCTATCTATCTATCTATCTATCTATCTATCTATCTATCTATCTATCTATCTATCTATCTATCTATCTATCTATCTATCTATCTATCTATCTATCTATTCATATTTAATCCTTATGATTAACATTTGTACATCTGAACTTCTGAACCAAAGTCCTAAGCAGTATACTCTCTTCTTCATACAGATGGATGAAATACAGACTGCTAACGCTAAGAGCACAGAGGCCGTGTCATCGGCCAAAGTCGAAATCACAGGAGCTAGGAAGGAGCTGCAGGCGCTCGGGTTAGAGTTGCAGGGTCTTATCACACAAGTGAGTGTTCGAAATATGTACATTCATATTCAATCATTCTTATTCTTCTGCAATACAAAAGATGACATTTTCCATATGTAAACGCACACAGAGTGATGTTCTCTAAATGGGATTTGTATGTGTATGTGTATATGTGTGAGTGCTTAAAGCTGTTATACATTATTTATTCTACATTATAATAACCAGTCTAAAGTTGAATAATAAGCAATACCCGATTTATTGTACATCCATTGTACATGGTTCTTAGTACGAGGTGGACTGCTATGACTATTTTAAGTCTCTACTATTTAGTCTCTACATCATGCAGCGTGAAATGTAGTAAGTGGGAAATCTGTGTTCTAGACGAGTAACATTAATGGTTTAGTGCAGGGGTGGGCAATTATATTTTCCAAAGGGCCACATGAGAAACCTGAGGTGTGTTCGTGGGCCGAACCAACAATAACGTTGAAGTAACTTAAAAATGGCTGTATTTTTCCTTAATTTTTGGAGCATACTCCAACAACGTCAGCGTTCAGCTGTGTTATACATTCTTCTCTGCGGCAAGAAGCCGAAGCAGTTCAGCGGGCCGGATTAAAAGGGAGTAAAGGACCAAGGGGCCATGGCCGTAGTTTGCCCACCCCTGGTTTAGTGCAACGCGGCACTGGTGTCTTTCCCAGGCACAATTACGATGACGGCTTGAGTCTTCTTTATCAGCCAGAAAAGTCCTTCGCCTATCTTACAACGGTTATCCCCTGTCATCTAAACGTCACTTCCTTTGTTCTCTCAGGGCTTTTTTTTTTTTTTTTTTTACTTTTTGGGAAATGTATGAAAAGTGAATGCGTTTCTGTAAACCATTAATCACGTGTTTAGGCACAATTGGGCACGGGTTATGCTGGCAAGATGCGGCAAAATTTCGTTCTCATCACTTACCATAAATCACAGTTGACCTGCGCAGGAAGCAGAAGGCACAGGAAGTGGTTTCAAAGTCAGCACCACAAGAGAAATAGCTTCTCACAATGCACGCTCGCAGAGAACGCACGAGCCGCGCTCGTAAACATCAGTTACTCGCCGTTTGCATTTAAACGTTACCAAAGTTAGGTTACTTTCTGCAAGTTTAATGAAAGGGGATCTGTAGTGAATTTCCTTGGTACATTGAATTGAAAGTAAAACTGTATACACACACACACACACACACACACACACATATATATATATATATATATATAATTATTCATTTACATGATATAATTGTTCTATTTCTGCTTTCCCAGAACATGAACCTGGAGCAGAGCCTGGCAGAGGCTAATGCCCAGTCCAGCGTGGGTGTGGCTGAGT
Organism: Kryptopterus vitreolus; assembly: GCA_030449085.1. NCBI lineage: Eukaryota > Metazoa > Chordata > Actinopteri > Siluriformes > Siluridae > Kryptopterus > Kryptopterus vitreolus. The sequence continues at coordinate 15,723,952 of JACRUU010000017.1, read as the reverse complement.
ACCAGGCCCAGATCGCCAGCCTCACATCCGCCATCGAGGCAGCCAAAGCTGACCTTCACAAGCAGATTCTGGCCTACCAAGAGTTGCTCGACGTCAAACTCGCTCTCGATGTGGAAATCGCCACCTACAGAAAACTCCTGGAGGGAGACGACTTCAAGTGAGCCTTGTTTAAATTGACGTATACAACAACACAACAATGGGATTGAGAATTCTTGTTGGTGTTCATTTACTCTTTCCTTTTTTCAGATTGCCCGATTTTTCAGAGTCCTCCTCCTACACTTTCTCAGGTAACTCGTCAACACAACGCATCTAAGCACAAGCTTTGACATGTAAACAGGGGTTTCCTGACTTGCTTGGTAACCAAACTCACATGGTGTTAGACCACAAATTCTGTAGATTGCTTAGCAACCATTGCCTGGCTCGCCGTCTACTAATCTCCAGCTAATGGAGTAAACGGTTAACATTTTGTAACAAAATCGCAAAAAAAATCAAGTGGGGGAAATGAACTTCATAAGGAACATGCATGACTGCATCACTGATAGAGCTGAAATGAATCCACACTTCCTCAAAGTCATTACCTAATCAATTCGATTCATTTTAACATATGAACACTATCACAACGATACTTTGCATAGAAATAAAATCACTAAATTTGTCCCTTTAACTTTACTCATATCACTAGCCCTATTGAATTTAGACTTAATAGACTTTACTTCTAAGTCAGTGCAGGACGTTTTGGTCCAAACATCATCCTATAAAGCTGGAAAAAATTCATTCCATTACCACACATGAGGACAAAGCTTCTGATATTTTATAGCTTCTAGGCAAAAATGTATGACTTTTTGCACAAGCTTTCGCACTTATATAGTAAAGGGGACCAAGGTCCTGGGGCGTGGGGTTGGACGTGACCCTCGCTGATCTACACTTTTCCTCTCGTAGGGAGTGCCCCGCCCACAACCAGCACGCCCCAGGACGTCTCTATGGAAGTAACTACTAGATACATCACCAAAGGCAAGTCCTCTTCAACTACACTCCTACAGTGTGGTCTGAGCAATACACTTAAAAAATTTTTGCTACCATGATTCCACTCCCAGACTGCTGATGTGTGATATTTGATGGCTTTAGGAATGAGGATTGAGGATGCATCAAAACCATAAACAAAAATGAGAATGAGTGCTTGTATGTAGGTATGTTCCAATACTTATGATGAAATGAGCAACCTTTCAGAGTTGCGCAATTGGTTGGGGGGGGGGGGGGGGGGGGGGGGGGGTGGTTGTTGGGGAACATTTTATTTTTAGCTTTCCCGCGTTAAAAATGAATGCAAGGCGCTGCCATGAACTGCGCCTTGATCGACCCTGGCATGCACGGGCTAAGGAGGTGCATGCAGAACTGGAGCGCTCTCGGATGTGACAGTTTCTTCTGCATGCTCATGTCACTTGCTCTGAGCTAGCATACGCATATGTAGTGTGTTCCTACAAAATCGATGGACCGCTGGTAAACGGAACTGGATGATGCACTACATTTGCCAAGCATGAAATATCGAGCAATGGGAATGAATAGTGGGCAGGGGCTTTAAGCAGCACAAAACCCCATAATACTATCATTTTTATTTATTTTATTTTATTTTATTTTACCAATGATGGCAGCAGAGTGTTTATCTACAGTGCTGTTTCTGTCCGTGTTTATAGCCGTCATTGTTTATCGCATGGGTCAGTCAGGAGGTTAATTTACCTCGTCAACCCAAGAGTAGAACACAATGCACTACTATCGCACTGTTAACCTTAACTTGCTCTCCCCCCTTTTTTTTCATCATCCCAGCTGGTGGAGGCGGAATTCAAGTCAAAGAGATCATCACAGGTACGCACCATATGCTGCCCACATGCAGAGATCTGCAATGCCAAGAATTGCATTTCTTTTATATTAACGATGCCTGATCTTTTTACATTTCTGTATTTGACTTTTTCCTCTCCTCTCTCTCTCTCTCTCTCTCTGACAGAGCACACGGAGACGTCAGTCATCAGTGATGCAGACACCGAATCCTCTTAAATGCCAAGGGAAAGCCTGAGAGTTTGAGTCCTGGCCAGCAAACTCCTGTCAAAAGTCATTGCAATAAAGCTGCTTTTCCACATCTAAATGTTCTCGTTTCTTTGCCCCCTTGAATCCATATACAAGAAAGATTGCACTATATGTAGCTAATGTGTTCACATTCGCTAAATATTCGACATATTATTGTGTTTTCACAGTAATCACAGCCCAAAGTCAACATAATGGTAGACATTATAGCATATAGTAGCCATCAGTAGCCATATCACCCTGTAGCACAACACTGGAGCTAAGCAGGGTAGAGCCAGGTTAGTACCTGTGTTATGGATTATGGAAAAAAAACCTTGCTGAAAGAGGTGTTAGTGAGACCAGCAGGGGGCGCTTACCCTGTGGTCTGTGTGAGTGCTAGCACCCCAGTTTAGGAATGGGGACACTATATTGTAAAAAAAAAAAAAAGCACTGTCTTCTGGACGAGACACTAAACCGAGGTCCTGACTCTCTCTATGATCATTAAAAATCCCAGGATGTCTGGATGTCCCATTGAGCTCTGACCATCACGGCCTCCTAACCATCCCCATAGCTACTGATTGGCTTCATCATTCTGTCTCCTCGCCAACAGTAAGCCGGTATGTTGTGCGGTTGCATCATCCAGGTGGATGCTGCACACTGGTGGTGGATGAGGAGATCTCCCCCCTCTCACAATGGAAAGCTCTATATACAGGTAATGAATGGTTCATCAATACACCTTATAAACCTGAGCCCGCAAGATCTACTCCTATAACTAATATCATAATAGTTCTAATTAAAGAAACGTTTTCAACCTAGACTTAAATCCTGCCCCCTGCTGTAGTCTTTAATATTCATGGTACATCAGGCTTGTTACTTTAGTTATAATCCTTTGGTGACATGATCGATATATTTTTTTCTTCTCATTGCATGCTGTTTTCAGCCCTTCAATCAGTTTCTTGTCATTCCCGACACCACAGTGTGCTTTCTGTGGTGGTTCTTCATGAGATTACAAAATTCTTACATTCTTTTGTATTTATATATTAATATGACGTGAGGTACAGTTACCAGTGTGGCACTAAAAAGGGTATTAGTGATGGCTACGTTTTTACTTAAGTACATCTCCCGTTTTAACACCGAGTGAAATATGATCATCTATCACAATCAAACAGCATTTTCAATTTCTGGATGGGACCGTGTGCAAAATTCACTAATAAACAACATGCACTGCTGCAACATGTTGTACGCTTTTTGGAAGACAAAAAAACAACTTGACGTGCGGTGTAACGAGGTGTTTTCACTGCGAGAGGGAGAGGAAGCAGCTCACATGCTCGCTTGTTCTATTTTAATATTGTATTTTTGTACCACTACATCAGCTACCCAATGACCACAGGTTATCAGCAAAACAGCACATGATAGTATCTTTACAAGTATCTTTACAAGCCAACTATACTAGCAAGCTGTTTCCATGCTGGCCTGCTATAATGTTAATACAGATTCACTTTAGAGAAGATAAAAAAGTCTTTAAAAAGTTGCTCTGTTGACTTATAATCGAGGTGGCTTGTCTGACATTTCAAAAATGGCCATATAACATTCATTCATTCATCTTCTACCGCTTTATCCGACTTCTCTCTCGGGTCACGCGGAGCCTGTGCCTATCTCAGGCATCTTCGGGCATCAAGGCAGGACACACCGTGTATGGAATATATCGCAACCCATCCCATTGCAGGGCGTACACTCACAATCACACACTAGGGACAATTTTTCAAGGTGCAAATACAACCTAGAATGCACGTTTTGGACCGGGAGGAAACCGGAGAACCCGGAGGAAAACCCCCTGAGGCACGGGGAGAACATGCAAACTCCATGCAAAACTCCACAAGGGACTTGAACCCTGAAGGTGTGTGTGGAACGATTAAGGTTCACTTAATCTTTATTATTTCTATGTGATCTCGGTTTTTCTGACATCAGCCAAAATGTTCCTTTCACCACCTGGGTGCTACACCAGAACAGAGAAGAGCGCAGAGACATCTGAAAGAAAAAGACCCATTTCACACAGTCTGACAAGCTCCAATGGCTGTCATACTCAACATGCCTTCAGCGTAGACATGTCTCGTGGCGTACTTGTCATGTCTGACACCTGCTTGCATGTGTTGGAGACTCATGACCACCGTGTTTGCTGCTCTGTTTGCTGCTCAGCAGATCGACACTGTGCGCTCAGTAAAGCTATTTAGCTCCAGCTAGCCATTTATGAATAGAATAGCCTTTATTTGTCACAGTGACATTTTTTTCTTCACATGGTATCGAAGCTGGGATCAATATGATAGCACACGGAGCACTTGCTCAAGGACCCCTGAGTGGCAGCTTGGCGATACCTGGACTTCAACCTTCAGTAGCCCAGCACCTTAAACACCGAACTACACCCTCCACATCTCATATCCATGAGTTCCTCCCTAATATACAGTATATATACATTATTCATTCATTCATTACATTCATTCATTCATCATCTTCTACCGCTTTATCCGATATTCACTCGGGTCACGGGGAGCCTGTGCCTATCTCAGGCATCTATGGGCATTAAGGCAGGATACACCCCCCGGATGATGTGCCAATGATGGAATGCCAACCCATCGCAGGACACACACACACACACTCACACACACACATTCATACACTATAGGGACAATTTTCCAAGGTGCCAATCAACCTACCGTGCATGTTTTTGGACCGGGGGGAAACCGGAGAACCCGGGAGAAAAACCCCCCTGAGGCACGGGGAGAACATGCAAACTCCACACACACACATGGAACGAGACGGGAATCGAACCCGGATCCTGGCGGTGTGAGGCGAACGTGCTAACCACTACGCCACCGTGCCCCGCAGTATATATACAAATAGCAACTATACCAGTGGCTAGTGAATTACAAATGACGAAGGCAGCAACTACGAACCAATAACCGTGCATGTTACAACACGGTGAAACTGCGCCACTTTGGCCAACAAAGTGTAACCAACATAACAGTATAATACATGACACATAATATACAGTAACAGTAATAAAAATACATAATACGTTACAGTAACAGTAAAAACGTTTGTAATTTAATTACAAAATCTAATGTAAGCTTAATCCGGCGGTAACACAGAAATTACTGCAAGTTACGTTAAGGAAATGTGAGAAAATGTGTAATTGAAAAAGTTAGTTTGGTTTAAGAAAAGGTTTAAGATTACAAATCCCAAAGACCTTTGCGCATTGGTGTCAGGGGAAGAGTATGACCCCATGGATGAGTTTGTACACTGATACATTTACTAACTAATGAAAATATTCATGAAACACTGAGATGTAACACTGACACTGTTACAATCTTGTGATGAAATATTGAAGAGAGGTACTATTTTGAATGTATTTTCAATATGGCATCAACATAACAACATATAATCAGGGTGTCGGGCCAGTGGTTTACCAAAAAATGATCAAAAAAAAAGTAAAAATAAATGTAAAAAAACACCCACACACACACATATATATATTATTATATCATTCTTTCATTCATTCATCTTTCTAACGCTATAATATTCTGTGCCTATCTCAGGCATCATCTATGGGCATTAAGGCATTCACTATCACATAGCATTAAGGACACATTTTACACTAGGGACAATTTTCCAAGGTGACAATCAACCTACCGTGCATGTTTTTGGACCGGGGGGAAACCGGAGAACCCGGAGAAAACCCCCCCTATATATATATATATATATATATATATATATATATCTATATATATATATATATATATATATATATATATATATATATATAATATCTAATATATACGTATTTGCCTAATATATATTATCCCTGTTTTATACTCCATCTATATTTACATAAAATAGTTTCTACTGTTTTTAACACTTCGCATCCCAACAAAAACGGAGTTGTAACACATTAACAAAACGTAGCATAAAAGTGGTCGTTATTTGCTTCCATTTGTTTTCTGAATCGTGTCTGCAAGAACTAGAGTTTGTGCATCTCTATATAAGATACGGTTCTATCTTTGTTTTTTTTTTTTTTTTTTTTTTTTTTTTTTTACTACCGAGATGCTGGCTGATGCCTAACCTACACTGAAATCTGAAAATCTCTTAATCTCAACACAACTTCGTGTCGTCAGCAAAAGTCAACGCACAAAACAAGCTGGAAGAATTTGACTGGTGAAGGCACATTCATTTATATAAACAAACTGATTTGTTTTCGCTGTCATGGAGCTCATTATCTTGTGACACTGCACAGGACATCCTAGACAGCATTGTCTAGTGGCAAATTCATAGTCATTTTTTAGATCAGAAATGCAATTCTCAGATTTCCTTGGTTAACCTCCACATCACAGGGAGCACGGTGCTTTAGTGATTAGCACTTTCGTCTCAGGGTCCGGGTTCGATTCCCGTCTCGGCCATATACTGTTGTAGTTATACTTGTATATACTCCCAAAACTCAGGGTTTTTTTCTCCGGGTTCTACTGTTTCCTACCGGTCCAAAAACATGCACGGTAGGTTGATTATCACCTTGGAAAATTGTCTCTAGTGTATGAATGTGTGTATGAATGTGTGTGTGAATGTGTGTGTGTGTGTGTGTGTGTGTGTGTCGCGCCCTGCGATGGGTTGGCATTCCATCCAGCGTGTATCCTGCCTTAATGCCCATAGACGCCTGAGATAGGCAAAGTCTCCCCGTGACCCGAAGGAAGATCGGATAAAGCGGTAGAAGATGAATGAATGAATGAATGAATGAACCTCCACATCATGTAGTCACTTGTGCACAACACAAAAGCATTTCTTGTTGCACTCAACCGTTTTGCGAATGCTTTGGATTTTGGACAATGCATTTCATTGATGCTGATGAACTTCTGGCGCAAAAAGAAAGGTATGAAACGAAAAGATTCGGGTGGTTTGTTACACGAGCAACATCTGTGGGCAAAAGGGAAAGGGCAAAAGGTGAGCGGTTCTACCCCTAACGCAGTTCCCTGTTTAATGTGTATTGTGCAAAACAACAACAACAAAAAAACACTACAGGATGTTAAAAAGGGCTTTCAAAAACTGAAAACTGAAACCTAAAGCTTTCTCAAAAAATACTAAATCTTGCACTTATGTTTCTTCTTAACAGATCAGTTAATGAAGTGTTTTTTTTAAGTGATTTCCAATAGTTTGCGTCAATATACTAAACAAATCTGCTCCCCATAACACAACTGTACACATACTGTAGATTAATGGCGCGTTAGTGTTTTTGCATAGTAGGATAAAATCGAATTCTTTTCGAATGGGTTCTGATGCTTCATGTTCAGGATATGGTGTAATAAAAAAGATGAGTCTAGACTGCTCAACACTGAGAAAAACAGGATGTCTAATGCAAAGCAGCTTAAGACTTGTAGAGAAACTAGGCTCACATTTATAATCTATTTATAATCTGTTGTTTTTCTAAAAAAAAAAAACAACAACACTAAGATTTGCAGATTGTGCGCTCCTTAAGTTTTAGGAGAAGAACCCTCTTCTACTTGGAATACCATGGGGGCATCACATGCATGTGTGTGTGACTGACCACAAAGCGAAAAAAAAAAAGTCAACAAAAAAAGCAGAAGGTAAAGAGGCGATTACGTGATTATTATTTTTGCTGGTTCCTCGTCCGTGTAAAGCGACTGTGAAAACAATGCATCAAAACACCCACGTCTGGATAGCCGAGGGGAAAAAAATAAAAAAATAAATATATATATATGTGTGTGTGTGTGTATAAGTGTCAGGAGGTCAAAGGTCACGCATCTTTCTCTTGGGTTCATTAAAAAAGTGAACATGAACATGCACACGTTACTTTAGTGACTTTTTAAATACATAAGTGATTTGGATTAAAAACATAAAAGTACTGTTTCGTAGGAAAATGAATATGTTGCTTTTCCCAACAAAATGATCACCGCAACAAATTCAACATACACTTCGTTTAAGTTATTCCAAAATGGTCAGGAATCATTTAGTAAAAGTCGACCTTAAGATGCTTCGCTCTGTAATAAAGCAAATCTATAACTTGTTTCTAATAAATCAGATTTAAATAAAAACAATATTTCTTTATATATATATATATATATCTATATATATATATATATATATATATTATATATATATATATATATATATATTCATTCATTCATTATCATACCGCATCTTCTACCTACCGCTTTCTTCTTCCCTCGGGTCACGGGGAGTCTGTGCCTATCTCAGGGCAGGATACACCCTGGATGGAATGCCGACCCATTTCAGGACACACACACACTCACATTCACACACACATTCATACACTAGGGACAATTTTCCAAGGTGCCAATCAACCTACCTATGCATGTTTTTTTTGGACCGGGGGGAAACCGGAGAACCCGGAGAAAAACCCCCTGAGGCACGGGGAGAACATGCAAACTCCACACACACACATGGCCGAGACGGGAATCGAACATTGACCCTGGCGGTGTGAGGCGAACGTGCTATATATATATATATATATATATATATATATATATATATAGATATATCTATATATATATATATATAATATATATATATATATATATATATATATATATATATATTATATATTATATAATATATATATATATATATATATATATATATATATATATATATATATATATATATATATATATCTATATATATATATATATATATATATATATATATATATATACATACATACATACACACACACACACACACACACACACACACACATCCCCACACAAGATACAAGAGAAACCCAAGGGAAAGATATGTGTGTATACTGATAGTCCTGACAGTCAAACACTCTGTAATCACAAATAGATGAATATATTAAATAATGTTTCAGTTCAATTTGAATAATATGCATTCAGATTCTACATTCGAGGTCTCTGACCTAAAAAGACTCACGGAGCAGAACGCAATCTTGCAATAGAGTAAATAAAAGCTGCATACTGATAATAATAATAATATATAATAATAGCTCTCTTAAATCACTTTATAGATCTGTTCACAACATTCAGTTCTCTATGTCTCGATTAGTGATTCACTTTAATATGACAGATATGACGGGGTATAGACGCTGACAGTTCTACACACTACAGCGAGCAGTGAAAAAAAAAGGGGGGGGGGAAACACGAAGTGCGTCATTGTGGTTTTCTCTGAGCATTTAAAAGCTTCGTCGAAAACAAACTGCTGCAGACAAGAGATATCAGATTGCCAAGCTACATCCCTGTAACCCCGAACACCTGAAACCCATGTAAGTACACCTGACAAATCCGTAACGGAAAAAGGAAGGCATGTTTAGCGAGCGAGTTATCAACATAATTAAACCGATCTAATTCGTTTGCTTGATGATGTTGGAGTAAAGGCTGCTTTCTTTGGTGCCTAATTAAGGTAATAATGCTCACATACTTTTTTTTTACCCCTTTTTTTAAAGATTTCTGAGAAGAGTTCCAACACACCTCAAGGAATGAAAAATGATGAACATGACTGACACGTTGGCTGACTTCATGTCAACAGTCACTACTATGGTAAGTAGCATCCAGGGGAAAAAAAAATAAAAAAATCACTGCCTGCTGAAAACCGCTAGTCACCTTTCTAGGCGCAAAAACTGAAATGAAAAGAACGATGTCATTGATCACCTTATCTCCACAGGAGGATTATGACGCTTCGAGTGGCAGCGGTTCCGGTTTCGAGGATTATGACTTTAATGGGCCGTGCGATAAGAGCATCGTGCGCCGCTTCCGCAAGTTCTATGAGCCCCCTTTTTACATGCTCATCGTTGTCCTGGGCTTCGCAGGGAACCTGCTGGTGCTGGGGATCTACACGAACTTCAAGAACCGCCTGAAGACCATGACGGACGTGTACCTGCTGAACCTGGCCATGGCCGACCTTCTCTTCTTGTGCACGCTCCCTTTGTGGGCGGCGGACGCCATGATGGGCTGGGAATTTGGCACGGTTTTGTGCAAGGGCACGTCGGCGTTGTACAAGATCAACTTCTTCAGCAGCATGTTTCTGCTGACCTGCATCAGCGTGGATCGCTACATCTCCATCGTGCAGAGCACCAAGGCGCAGAACTCCAAGGAGCTGCGTCTGGCCTGCAGCAAGGTCGTCTGCGTGTTCGTCTGGCTCCTGTCAATCATCCTGTCCATTCCAGAGTTCATCTTCGCCCGACCTAAAGGGGAGAGCGGCGGCAATCAGTTCTGCACCATGGTCTACTGGAACAATGAAAACAACCGGACAAAGATCCTCATCCTGGCTCTGCAGATCTCCATGGGCTTCTGCATTCCGCTCTTGATCATGATCTACTGCTACTCGGTCATCATCAGGACCCTGCTCAAGGCCAAGAACTTCGAGAAGCACAAAGCGCTGCGCGTCATCCTCGTGGTCGTGGCGGTGTTCATCCTCTCGCAGCTGCCTTACAACAGCATGCTGGTGGTGGAGGCGTCGCAGGCGGCGAACATGACCATCACCGACTGCAGCGAGGCCAAGAGCTTCGACATCGTCAACCAGATCATGAAGAGTTTAGCGTACATGCACAGCTGCCTCAACCCGTTCCTCTATGCCTTCATCGGGGTGCGCTTCCGAAAAGACGTCAAACGGCTGTTCAAAAAGTACGGATGCACCCAAACCTCCAAATCTGGCAAATTCGGCGGTCCACCTCGCTCTTCCGTCATGTCCGATTCAGAGAGCACTATGGCTTTCTCGTTGTAACCTCAGACTCGGGGGAACAGGAACGTGTGAGCTCAGGAACGAGTTCTCAAAAAAGTTCTGTGCATCTTTCAAGACTCGGGTGGAAGCACAGTCCTGCATGAGGAGGCCAGTGAAAAAGGACAGTTTAGAAACCTGTCATTAAGACGAAACTACACAGATCGTGCGAAATGAGTCATTACGTTATTTACTCCTTATATTGTATTAAAGAAGGCTGTGCTCTAATTCCTCCGAAGCTATGTAAATAACATTTAAATAACATTTACTCTTCATTGTAGTTTGTGTTTATTGTTCACAGTATTACATGGAAATATGTTTACTGCAAAACTGAGCCTCTCTCTCTCTCTCTCTCTCTCTCTCTCTCTCTCTCTCTCTCTCTCTATATATATATATATATATATATATATATATATGCATACTGTGAATAACTACACGGATTGTACAATATGAGTGATTACATTATTCACTCCAGGGTTTGTATTGAAGAATGTTTTCCCTTCTGCTCTGTAAATGGCATTTTAAGTGATATTCGCTCCTTTTCTCCTTTGTTGTTATATTTCTGTATTGCCTATTATATATTATATATATAATATATATATATATATATATATATATATATATATATATATATATATATATAACACACATATATATATAAGTTTGACTTGTTGATGAAGTAAATGAAATTGCAATACAAACAAAATCTATTCACTTTGTTCTTTGTCATACGCGAGCATGTACACGACTTGCCACACAAGGGTGGAAAAGCACACGCGCTACACGTTTTCTTCAGAAGGAAAACTCACATGCCTGTAGTTATGCTTATTTGTTTACATTGTCGAGAGAGTTTCCGTGCAAAGCTCGGTCCCACGGTGAGAGTAGTACCGTGTGGTTAGAAAACCGTTGAACATGACGCACTTTCGACTGCAGGAGACACTGCGGCACTTGCGGGCGCATCGAGTCTCATCTGTACACAATCTCATTCAAAGTGTGCACCATCGAATTTGACTCAAGAGCTCGGGACTCCAGGCTCTTTCTTTACCTCACATTCGAACGTTTGTTTGTTTTTTTTTACTGGCAAAAGAAAAAAAATAGTTTAGAGAATAATTCAGACGACACCTTCCTCATTTCGTTGTTTGTTCGACAAAAAATACACTTTCACAATGACTCTCATAATGCAATGATGAAATAAGTGAGAAATCTCAATACAGCAAACATAAACATAGATTATACAAACCTTAAATATATATTATTAAAAAAATGGACAACAGAATAAATCCTTGAACCCTTCCCACCCTTTGTGAACAGTTCACACTGTGGCTGATGGTGTAATGCTGTGTGTGTGTGTGTGTGTGTGTGTGTGTGTATGGGGGGAGGGGAGCTTTATTGGGTGTATATTGACTAATCATTCACCTCCTCACAGCCACAATATATTTGTAAATATTAAGATGTCACCTTAAAATTCCAGTATGATTCCAACTAGTGTCATCCAGTTTAGTGCACTCCAGTCACCAGGTCAGAGGTCAACGCAGCTCAATTGGTGGTTTTCTACAAAAAAAAACAACAAACAAACAAACAAGGAATCCTACCTAATATCACTATAGCTCCTTTACTATTTACTATAGAATATATACAATATATCGCTCAAAGTTTATCGATAAAAACGTATCAAACTGAGTCGGGCTCGATTACACACACCATGTGATAGTGATACGCGTGTCCATCTCTGTTTGATTTGCATGTGGATTTGTGTGTAACCTGTATACAAAAGAACAATTTGTTCTACTTAGGTAAAGGGTATTGTACACCACAGACTGAGATTGGATCAGAAAACCGCACACGCACACACAGACACACTTCGCGCTCAGCCATGTTCGCACGACAGGAAGTGGCAGTGGTGCGGGGGGGGGGGACAAGTTGATTCACACGCACGCAACAAAACAAAAGCAACATGCTCAGTTGTACACACTGAAGCACTTACATTTCTTAGGGGTGTGTGTGTGTGTGTGTGTGTGTGCGCGCGCGTGTGTGTGCGAGGGGTACTATTACATCACAAGAACCTATAGAGCGCTTTTAAAACGTACCGTACCTTCCATTTCCAAACAGCACACCTAATGTGAAGTAATGCCGATTTATTTGTACACACGTTAAAGACAAATTCACAATATTATACATATCATCTAAGCAGTAGATCCTGAAAATAACCAGTGTGTCTGAAATGGAATTTATTCACGCAGGTGAAATTGTTAAGAGCAGTTTTTTTCCCGCCAAGATGCCAAAAAAAAAAACAATTTCGGGGTTGAATCATTTACATATGCAACCAGCGCATTAGACATTGTAAACGTTTTCTTTAAGCAGAGTTTGAACCGATGGTTATCATTTCCACTCTGAGAAAACCTGAGATGAATAATAGTCAAGTAATGAGCAGCATCATTTCTTGCTTTTTTAAATTTTTTTTAATTATTATTAGTGGGTAACTCCCGATCACCTCGCCTAATTTCAGTCACGCAGAAATTGCATGATTTGTGATTATTGCTTTACTCTGCAGCACAGAGGGAAAGGCGTTTTTTGTTTGTTTACAATCACATTGCCTTTATGGTAGTCACACCGAGGAAGCTGCCTCTACCATGAGGTTACAATTCATTGGTTGGTTTGGTTGCGAGCACCCTTACTAACTCTTTACTCCAGGGATCACCAACCTTTTTGTAATGAGGCTACTACATGGACACTAGTCAATAAAGGGCTACCAGTTTGAAATACTCCTCTGAAATAACAAATTTACCTTTGTTATATATTATTATTATTATTATTATTATTAATGATACTCATTATCTATGTAAATACACTTGACAGTGACTATCAACAACGAATTAACTACATTTTACATTTGACGCATCTCACGATGAGTTGTGCTTTTTATAGCAAGCCTGAGAGCTACTCATGTGCTCCTTGGGGGCTACCTGGTGCCCACGGGCACCACGTTGGTGACCCCTGCTTTACTCTAATCGTTCAGTTGATAAACCAGCCTTTGCAGCCTAACCGAAATAGCGAAAAGTGCATAAATAAATAGCGTTTAAATAACGATATACAGCAACGGTACCGTCATACTTCGTATATTCACTTCGTGGCAGGTGAATGTTGGGAAAGCCAGACCAATGAGCTTGTAGCTCATGATTATTCCTGTAACACTGCTACAGCTTGGTATTACTCCTGAGTACTCCAGTGTTTACTTCTATAGAATTAGAGACAATATTACGACAGTATACAATGAGGTTTATCAATCCTGACCTACAGTGTTGGGTGCCTTCCTTGTAAAGCGGACATGTGCGAATTGTCCTACGAAACAGTTAAACGCGGTGTGCGGTTTTATGAGCAATGAGATCTTCGGCGAGACGTATCCACGCCCCTTCCTAATCGTCTTTGTCCTTGGCGCCGTGCTTCAGGATGCGCGTGAAGGCGACGTAATTGAAGTTGCCCTTCTTGTCGATGGGGGCTTCGCGGAAGAGCTCGTCCACCTCTTCGTCTGTGAAGCGGTCGCCCATGGTGGTCAGCAGCTCCCGGAGGTATTCCTCTTGGATAAATCCTAGCAGAAATAGGAAAACGATTTATACAGTGGAAGCATTAATAATTCACCGCCCCATGCTTCGCATGCATTCCTTTTAGGTACAAAACGCGTTCTGGGGTTAGTGTTCATCCTTCATTTTGTTTAATACGTCGAACAGCGCTGCCAAAAAGGCGTCTTTAAAGGATTATAGTTTTAGCTCCCTAATGGGAAAATCAATAGGGGACAGAAATGAGGGACGTCTTTTTTTCTCTCATACATACTGCATTAACTGCGTAAAGCTGCTTTGAGGCAATATCCGTTGTTAAAAGTGCTATTCAAACAGAAATGAACTGAACAGATGTAGACATCAAACAGCACTTTTGTGACCAGGAAATATGAAATGCCTATTAGAGATAGGATACAGTTATAAGGAGAACTTTATGTTCCTGTCATTTCTTCGGCTCCGCTTGAATTATCCCGGTACCCTGCTTCTGGATAGGGATCTCCTCGATTGGAGGCCACTTTGTGGAGCTGGGGATGTTTCACATCAACACAATGAGGATCCATAAGATTACTGAGCAACACAAATATTGTATTAATATCAACAGTCTACAATGGCTCAGGACCATTTAAAGCATTTAATCACCGCACACCTTGAACTGTAATGAACAGACATTCATTGCCAATTAGAGTATGGGATCCCTTCTGAGTCTGGGTCCATACAAGGGTTGTTCCTCATGCCATTTCAATGAGTTGCCACTGGTCGCTCATTAATGTCATTCAAGTTCATTTTCACAATGGACACTTTGACAAAGCAGCATTACAGGACGTAAGAATATATGTGAATTAGATACGCACAAAATTAGTAACAAACATTCATTCATTCATTCATTTTCTACCGCTTTATCCGATCTTCCCTCGGGTCACGGGGAGTCTGTGTCTATCTCAGGTGTCTATGGGCATTAAGGCAGGATACACCCTGGATGGAATGCCAACCCATCGCAGGGCACACACACACATTCACACACACATTCATACACTAGGGACAATTTTCCAAGGTGCCAATCAACCTACCGTGCATGTTTTTGGACCGGGGGGAAACCGGAGAACCCGGAGAAAAACCCCCTGAGGCACGGAGAGAACATGCAAACTCCACACACACATGACCGAGACGGGAATCGAACCCGGATCCTGGCGGTGTGAGGCGAACTTGCTAACCACTACGCCACCGTGCCCCCTAGTAACAAACATGAGTGCTTTAATTACCACTTTTATCTTTAAGCTGCTTAAATTGTTAAAAGTGTTTTTGGGACAATTCCCCTTCCTAAATGGAAAATCAAATGTCCTGGGATGACCAAACATTCCAAAACTATTTTGGAATTCCCCCCTCCAAAATAGTTTGGAATAAAATCCACGGGGGAATGTGAATGCTTATGCACATGGTGAAATGATCAACCGGTCTTGTATTGTAATATTGAATGACTTGCAATTCTACCACACACCGCCTGGCTATGCCACAAACCCAATATTACCGACTTATTACTATCAAATTACCACAAATAAATTGGTATCATTTAAAAGATTTAAACCTGTTCCTTCCTCGTCGAAGCAAGCGAACGCGTTTCTGATGACATCCTCGGGGTCTGTGCCATTCAGCTTCTCCCCAAACATTGTGAGGAACATGGTGAAGTTGATAGGACCCGGGGCTTCGTTCATCATTGCCTCAAGGTATTCATCTGTGGGGTTCTTTCCTACAAAAAAGGGAGAGTATTTATCACCAGGGGTGCTTTTCTTTTCCAATTAACTCGTCACTAGTTCCAATTAACTCCAATTAATCATGTAAGTGATGCGCAAATATGTGCTTCCTCTGAGATATATGATGCAAGCTAATTGCAATTCCATACAGCTGAATGCACGCAACGTAAGCTCACCGGTGTCCAGTATTCGCTAAAGTCACTTTGAACAATGGTAAGAAAACCTATTCCATCACTACAAACCATACAGCTAAGGCTTATTTATGCTCCCTGGGACCTTGTATCCATTATCCAGGCCTATGGTTATCCTGCAGGTGTGCGTTACTATTGAACTACTGCCATTAGTCCATACATACCAGAGTTTTTAGACATCTGATCGCAAGATTCCCATGTGGTTTTTGAACATATTATTCCTCATTTGCTGTTATAATATCCTCCACTTTTCTGGGTAGATGTTCCACGTTATTACCACCAACAAGGGTGTTAATATGGTCACAAGTAGGACCTGGCATTCAAATTCAACCCAAAGGTGTCCACAAAGGGTACAGAGCTCTGTAGCAGGCCATGCAAATCATATATTCATAGAGCTTGCTTTGTATACAGGGGGCATAGTTCTGCTGGAACATTTCGATGAAGGGAAATTTACTAATACCAAATCCAAAATCACCCTACACAACTGTGTATCTCCAACAGTTGGGGAAGAACCACATGCGAATGGAAAAGCAATGTGTAATATGGCCACCTATCTGTTAATCACTGCATGGATATGTTGGGTTAAAGTGAGGTAGCCAGAAAATCCTTATATTTAAATAGCTTCATTTATGATAGAAAAAAAAATCAATGACAATCCACATTGCCAGCTAAGTGAAAGTCAAATGGACTACTTACGACTTCCTGCTTAGATTACCTTGGAGTCTAGTTTATTTTCTTTGAGGTTAAGGTTTTAATGTCTTGCCATCATTTGGTTAACGACATGTTTTGCATGCTGAGTAGCCTGTTATGTATAAAAGTAGGGAAATGTATGTAACGTACAAGAAATGTATATGAAATATAGAATTGTATATACTGAAGCGTTCTTATATCTATTCTCTAACATTGCGTGGTAATAGTTCCGTAATAAAATTTTCAAGGTTGCAATAGATCCAGATCTTGGGGATTAGGTGGCTTACATTCAGCTCAGGGCAATAAGAAAAAAAATGGCAGTGTGGAGGAGGAAACCGGAGAACCCAGAGGAAACCCACACAGGCGCAGGGAGCTGGAGCTTTGAGGTAGCAATGCCACCAAATCGTTAAGCTTTAGTAAAACAGCTCAATATGAAGTGTATTATGCTTTTATGATATTCTAGTATAATTGGATTTTGGGGAAGACGATGCCGTGAGCGATTATAACTCCTGTACTTGTGAACCGCCACTACGGTCGTCACCTAATGAGGCCAGCATGTCATGCAAGTCCTCTTTATCGATGAAGCCGTCCCGGTTCTGGTCGATCATGTTGAAGGCCTCCTTGAACTCTTGGATCTGTGACTGGTCAAACATTGCGAACACATTGGAGGTGGCCCTCTGTGGACGCTTCTTACTGGTCTTTACCTTGGCCCTTTTGCTGGACATTTTGGCAGGTCTGCCTTTAAACACAAAGTAGGAAAGCCTAAACACAAGAACGGAGGGGGAGAGACGAGAAGTTGTCATCAGTAATGAGAAAACTGGAAGCAGAGAGACTGAAAGAGAGGCCATTGGTCAGAACAAATAATACATGAGGTGCATTTATTACACTTCCATTATCTTGGATGGGGTCAACTGGTTTAACGGTGGAACCTAGCAGGCGTCATTCCTGCATCACTAGCCCGTCTTAAGGGTTAAAAGCTAAAAGCAACCTTTATTTCGATGCATGGTGTCAAATTAGGTCACTTCAACCGCCATTACTTGGTACAAAAACAAACGCCCCCTGATCCGATCCGCTCATCACCGCGCACTTATTAACCTGCACTGTTATCACACATTCGGCTATACAAGAATAAACAGCTACCAGCTTCAAGCCAAACTAGCGCAAAAAAGTGAAAGACGAAAGCATATAAATTAACAGAGAAAACCTACCTAACCCAGATATAAAAGAAGAGCCACCAGCCAGGCCGACAAGAGTCTGCTGAAAGTCAACCCCCCCCCTCTAATATACCAACATGGAAACGTCCGTGCATTACAAGCGGGGCTGGAATATTCCATTGTTTGCATTGCAAGGGGGATTGATGCTGATTCTGAATTGCACTTACTCTAAACTTGGCAATGAAAAGTATAATATATTTATTTTTTGTATGAATTAAGTAATCGACCTAAAATTTGACCGTTTAATCATATATGTGGATTTGAAAGTATGAGTTACAGTGGTCCAGAGAAATGTAGTCAAATGAGTGCAAAATTAATGAGGTCAAAAAAAAAATAAAAAAAATAAAATAAAAATATATATAATATATATATGAAGGGTCTTATATATATATATATATATATATATATATATATATATATATATATATATATATATATATATATATATATATATAAACAGAAAAAAGCAACCTGTTTGCTGAAGGAACTATATATTATATATATATATATATATATATATATATATATATATATATATATATATATATATATATATATATATATATATATATATATATATATAGACCCTTCAGCAAAAAGGTTGCTTTTTTTCTAACGCAAAATATTTGAGATAATGACTCATCAGTGTTTATGGTAATAGCTGTTGCACTTATATCGTATGAAATTTCCCCACTGTGGGATGAATAAAGGATTGTATTATCTTATGTTTTCGTGCATTGTTGAGTCTTTTTTTCCATGATTGAGATACAGGCCAACAAATATGGCAATGTATATGTTTATGACACTGTTGGACATATTTATTACGTTTGCTTGGCTCACCACTATACCTACAGTCCTAATCATGGTTATCATACACCTGATTGATTGATAGATAGATGAGGAACATTACTAATCCCTCTAGTAGCTGTAACATGATGTTTGTCAGTCATATGAGGAAAAAAATGAAGTGGAAAGGAAGCTCAGGTTTGTACCATATTGTGTTGTGTTTATTAAGTTGCTCTTACAACATAATGTGCAGCAGTTTATTAATAAGACTCTCTTTACCCTAGTAAGCGCCTCAGCAGGGAAGGTGGGCGTGTTCATTTATCGTGTTACTATCGCTCCGCCCACTCCCCCCACAACTAATGACGTAAGAAACCATTCAGCAACCCACTGTCCAGCTGCTCAGGAGGGTCCGGCTCATGTAATACTTTACTCTTTCTTTTCTCAGCCTTTTATTTAAGGGAACAGGACGCTGATGCCCAGCACCATCTCAAGGCCAGGGAATATCATTTTTTTTTAATTTATTTGATGTATTTAAATATTGCAATTCAGACGTCTTGGGAATAACTGACAAGGTGGGTGTACAATATGTGAATTCTTTTCATATTGTTGAAATGGAATGCAGGCATGTACACGACATAGCTACATAACTCTATATGATCACCACAGGTGGACAAACGAAACACATTACTAAATAGCAGTATAGTAGTGCATACACGTTAGTATGATTTATATAGTGTATACAGTGTACCATCTAATCCCCGAACAAACATTTTGTACTGGAAGCGTCATCAGTCAGGAGTGTCGAGTTGGTGAATGAGCCAACCATCTGCTACGACTGGCCACAGTCGCCAAAGTGTAAGTAGATCCAGAGGTCTCTTTACATCAACCAGAGACACTCCCAAGCTTGATGACAGGCATCTTTATTATGGGTTCAAGTGCAGAGTGTCCTAAAAGATTAGACTTCATTTGGCCTCAAGAAGGTGAAACTGTGCATGGCAATTTCATTTCCATTTGCCCGGCCGACAAAGAGAGTCATTACTATCTATCCATTAAAAAAAAAATCATCTCACCATTCTTCTCTAAATGTAATGATGTGTATTAAATAAATAAATACACTCTTGCTCCTGACACAGCTTGGCATCGGGGCCTGCGGGTATCAATAAAATCCTTCCATAACCTGTAGTTGAACTGTGTGTAGCTCTGCATCCCCTGCAACATTAGATCCCCTGCTTTCTGCACTACCTGGATCTGATGTCAAGCCTGATATGAGTTTAGTAGAAGAAGCGTGATGACGGAGATCATTTCTGTTTATTAGTTTGCAGTTAACTACGGCCTGTGTATCATCTCCTACAGTGTCTGAGACCGTCACAAAAAAAAACGAGGCGAAGGATGCTGAGGCACCGTTGGAAGAAGCTTGATGTGCACGATCCTGTCAGCAGTATGAGGAACGACCACTCGCCTGCCCACAGCCAAAGAAAGAACACGCTTGTAAAGAAAAAGGCGGCTCATGGCAGGGAAAAAGAAGACGCGAAAGGCTTAGACGGTTCTGAGGCGAAAGAAAGTGACACATCCAGCTCGGAGTGCCACACTGACAGCGACTTTTCAGATCAAGGGCAGGAAATGCTAAGGTGGGCGGTTGGCGTGGAGCTAGATTTAAAACCACAAGCGTTTGATGAGGACACGAACCATCACTATACAGAAACTGCAATTTACCCCGATGTTCTTCCTGCTTCGCTCAAAGAACTGTACTGCACTGAGGCTCAGTCCTCCGAGACGGAGCAAAGCGTCTTTGAAAGCGATCCCTGCCTTGTTCCTGTAATGACACGGCTGATGGAGTTAGAAAGGCTCCAAGCTGCAACGGTGCAGAAAGAGCGAGCGAAGAGAATGCGATCCAGACCGGCGACCGCAAACACACGAAGCGCCAATCGTTTGAGAAAAAGTGAGCATCCGGGAATTTCGCCGGAGGCGGGGTGCAATTCCCTCCTGGCTAGTTTTACCAAACTTGTGGTGTGTCCCAACTCTTCCTGCAGATGCACGCACTCAACAAAATCAGGCCAAGGAAGCAGGAAGCTACATCCCGCCCTACCTAAACGGCTTGACATCATGTCGGGCAAAAGCAAAAAGGTCGAAACGGTGCTCCCAACTTGTACAAAACTCCCACAGAAACCAACAGTGCCAAATAGGACCACAAGCCCAAAGACACAAACAGAATCAACTTCTGCCACAAGAGCAACACATCCGGACAGAAAAACCTAGTTACATTTTCTACACTCGCTGCTGGTTTTAATATCATCATTAAAAATATACCTCTCATTAAATGTCACTAAATACAAACAAAAAACGCCCCACAAAGAAGATTCTTTTTTTCTCCTTTATTTATTATTAGTTCAAATAATACACTATGCATGTGTTGAATGAAAACGCATTGGAACAGTTCGTGAGAAATCTCCTGACGTCTGTGATTAAGTGAAGAGACGATCGTCTTCTTTAATAAAGGGATTTCAGCGAAAGAGTGTGCGACTACTTGGGTTATCCAGTGATCAGAACAGGAAGGAAATGTTGACTTACCCTAAAATAAAAACAAATTTAGGTTAGTGTTGGGGGTCGTGCGCAAAGACACGACTCAGTGAAAAAAAAATGAAGGGCATTACCTTTGAGTTGTTCAATTTGGCTATACCACAAATGTAATAGTGTTTCACAAGACAAACTTCCTAGAGAAGTAATACGTCTGAGGAGACACTAGTGCAAGCTTGTGCAGGTGGAATGGGCTGCGTTTTTAGGAGGTTCGGATTTTTACGATGATAATAAACAACCTGCACAGCTCTCTATAACCTGCATTAGTTCTTTCGTTGTGCCAGCCAAGTAGTTCTGAGACTTTGTGACATAAATATGAAGCCGAATATTGGCTAAGGGTTGTTTTTAAAGGCTGGCGAATGAGTATCGTTAAAAGCAAATGTCAGCTCAAGTGTGGAGTAAAGAATAACTATTGTGTAAAAAACAACAAAAAAAAAAACAAACAAACAAACAAACAAAAAAAATCACTCTCTAAAGCAAAAACCTTTGTTCAGGTGCGAGGCTCTGTAAGAGTCTTCTCTAATGGACAGCACCTAGAATACAGAGAACAAATAAACCAGTATCTTCTTTTTCCCCCAGTTTGGCAACAGTACATTCCGAAGTGATTTAGAAAAGCATCAGTCTGTTTACTTGTTTAAAGCTGAAATGTATGACAGCTGTTTAGCACGGCTATAAACGACAGTACATTCTTAATGAGTTATCTAATACCATGAATTGAATTCTCTGGGATTCTTTACTACCTGCATCATTGAAGGAAATCAATGGCTGCCTTGAATATTTACTATTAATACACATTATAGTTAAGACACATCCATGCTGATTCTCATTTAAAAACGAGCCATTATTGCTTCTATAAAAAAAAAAGTTGTTTGAGACTTCGTGTCTGAATGCTAAAACATGATCTACTTTACTATCATCAATCTACAATAATTCAAGTTCCTATGCATTCACATTGAATAAAGAAAGAAGGAAAGAAAGAAATAATAAGACTGTGGCAAAGTGTGAAAGGGGCTGTGTGTATGTGTGTGTGTGTGTGTGTCTGGTAAAGCACAAACTCATGGGCAAAGAAATTTCAACACCCTCCATTTCAGTAAGTCTGGTTATTTCTGTCTATGCCTATGTTGGAGCTACACATGCCTTTAGGAATGACCTGGATTAGGGGTCTTGTGGAGGTCTTGTCTCTTTGAGAGCAGAGGCAGGCTGGAGGATGGTGCACAGAGAAGAGCCTCCTTTGGTTGGAGAATATAATCTCTTTGTCTCTCTCCCAGCGACCACAAGAAAACAGTGGGAGAAACATCATAAACAGCAGTTAGTGTCAGTGAAACCATACGTTTTTCCGTATTTTTTTTTTTTATAACCCGTAATTACCTGCCACTGGGTGCACACAAAACAGACCAGGAGGGTTTAGGACCATTTGTGTCTTACTTTTTTCTTCCACATCAAACATTTTTTATTTTACAACACACAAATATAAATTTACAATTATGCAAACTATTTCTTTTTCTAACATGCAGGACAAGGTATGGATAATATACAAGTTGAATGAACTAGAACTCTGTCTTAATTAGAACAATAAAGCAAGATGGATAAGTAAAGAATCAATTACCGCTCAAAACAAGCAGATTCATAGAGCAGATGAGGAATATCCCTGTATCAAAAGACAACACGATCACGTCAGAACAAAGGAACACGGGAAGAAGGGCACAACAAATAGCTCATACAGGTGCACAGCATTTTAGAACACATGCATCCTCTGCTTGAACATTAGGTATGTTTTTTTTTTTTTTTTTTTTGAACAGTACATTACTGTCAGAGGCAGTACACTGAAGGTGCCTGTTCAATTCAAGATTTCAGACTGCCCCTGTTTCCCTTACCCTTAACAGCGACCGTGAGCGCCTTGGAATTCCTTTCCCGACTTGTTTATGCAACTTTGCTCTTTTTTTTGTTTTAGGAATTAACTTTGGCTCTGGGGAAGGATGATGGGGTTTAGACCAATCTTCGTCTCTACATGCAAAAGATGCCACAAATTGAGCATACTACTTTTCTTAAAATGGACATTTCAGCCAAAATGTACAACAGATGTACCGTATACTGGCAATTTTTGGCCGGCTGAGCTTACCTTCAGTGTACTTATAGCGGAACACAACCTGCCTTTACAGAGGAGGATTTCCCTGCAGACAGGCTCAGGTAGGGCTCAAGAGCTCCGATTTCAGCAGACGCACACCTACACCAGTGGGCGCTGTCGCTCTAGCACCTGAGGGAGATGCGGATATAGACTGCATTTATCCTGATCTCACATTAGCAGGTACAGTGTTAGGGGAGGCTCAGACAGATGGAACACCAGCACACATACAGATACAGTCATTTTTGCTGCTTTAGACAGTATCAATTATAGTATTTAAAACAAATTAACCTAGTGTTTATAATACACCCCGAATTAAAATGGGGGAGGGGTGACATGTCTTTAGCAGGGTATCATGAACTTAAAGCTGAAAGCAATATAACGCGTGTTCAAAAAGCATAAAATCCCACTTTACTTAGAGAATGAAATGTCTTCAGTATTTATTCAGTCATGCCTGTAGATACAAAACCATCACTTTGTCGGCAGACTTTGCAAGGACTTGGTGCTGCGTGTCCTCGTGTGTGGTTATGAGGTTCACATCCGCTCCTGGATGTAGGGATGCTGAAGGGCCTGGTTGATGCTGATCCTCTTGGCCGGGTCGAGCACCAGTATCTGATCCATTAGGTCTTTGAGCTGAACCACCTTCTTCCGCTGGTCCTCTGGCAGCCTCTGGCGACCAACCATGTCGTTCAGTAGATCCTTAGTGGGGTTGATGCTACTCATTACTGTCACTTTCTCCTGGAAAGCAGGGAGAATACAGGGACAAAAAAAGAAAGGGAGATTGAGGAAGAAAGGGAGAAGTCAAAACAACAAGTTAGTATAACAAAAAACAAAAAATGAGATGCAGGACAAACAGGACACACTTAGTATTGTGCTTCTGGAACATGTAAATTATTTGGAATAGATCGTAACAAAAATACGTGGAAAGATATGATACTTACACGTTCTGTAACTTTATCTACCTCTGTATACAAGAAGTTCAAGTTTTGATCAAAGTGCTGGTCCTTGAACAAACCTTTCCTGATCATCTGTGAACATTCAGACAATTTTTAGTCTGTTCCGATATTGTCTAGAGAATATTCAACTAGGGAATTGGTCTTTTAGCACAAACACACTGACAGCTTTTGCAACATGATAGACCTTAACAGGTTTATACAATATACAATATCTGAATGTAAATATTCAGCGCATTACCTTGTTGGGCATTTTCCCTTTAAGATCCATAGCAAGCTTTAGCATGTGATTGTTGGTTTTTCCAGGGAAGAGGATTTTCCCTGTGTACAGCTCGTACAGTGTGCAACCCACAGACCACATGTCGATTCCATAATCATATGGCTTTCCAATGACTGTAAAATATAAAAAAAAAAAATCAATAAAAAACATACACCTGACCACATCACTTGTACATGCATCCCATTCAACATTCAGTTCACAATTGCTGTTTGATAACCTCCAGGCTGAGGAAGCATCTGTTGCAGTCAACATTCATCCCACAGATGTCCAACATGGTGGAGGTCAGAGCTCTATAGCAGGCCACTGAAGATATCAAAGTTCAACTCATGTAAACTATATTTTTGGAACTGGTTTGGGTCTCCTAGCTCAAGTACAAGGAAAATATAATCTAATGCATCCAACGACATCAATACAATTGTGTAGCTCCTTACATTATGTAAAGGAAATGCATATAGCTGGACACTCAGGTGTCCGAATACTTTTGCCCCTACAGTATATAATCTATTCACGTAGAATTGTCCTCCTTTATGTAGTACACTTTTAAATACATGCTATTACTCACTGATCTCAGGTGCTCTGTAGAATCGGCTAACCAAGTAGGGTGTGATGTCATTCTCAGCAATGTGCGAGGCAGAGCCAAAGTCACAGAGCTTCAGTATGGTCTTAGACTCGTTCACCTGGTGGGGGCAAAGGCGATTAAGAAATGAAATGATACTGCACACAGAGACACGGTGTTGTGTTTCACTGTTTATGAGCTTTACCAGGATGTTGTCAGGTTTGATGTCAGCATGGAGGATGTTGCAGCGTTTGAGAAGCTTGAGAGCGAGAAAGAGCTGCTGACTGTAGGAGCGCACTGCCTTGATGTGGAGCCCAACGTCTTTGCCATACTTCTTTAGGACTTCCCGCAGATTCATACTGGAACCAGATCAAAGACTTGAATAAACATGAAACTCGGAAGCGATTAGCCATAGGAAAATATACTTATACAAAGAAAAACAGTACAATTACTCATCTAATAGAATAACAAGTTGAATGTTTAACATAAGGTAACGTATGCATGGCTCAGCTGGAAAGGTCTGCAATGGGGGTGGGTTACCTGAGTGGCTCAAACACCAAACACAGATGCTGTTTGTGGTAGAAGTGCCTGAATAGACGTACACAGTGAAATTTATCATCAGGATCTGCATCATTTAGCTTCTTCAGAAACTCCAGCTCTTTAAGGCCTGTCTTCTGCCTATAAGGACAAAGATTTTCTTTTAAATACCAAAGGACGTGCATTCCTGTATTTTAAAGGTGTGAAGCACTACACTACTAGTGTTGATAAATAATAATAATAATAATAAAAAAAAGTCATTTACATATACATACACATTTGGACAGTCATTTCATTGGCAGCTTGTTACACAACCTCACAGTTATAAATATATTCTGGTATACTTCACAACCCTTGATGATCATGGCATTAAGCATACACTGAGAAAGAGACGAAACTAATACAAATTTGGAATTTCACAAATGTGTTGTCTTACATGAGCTCATTGTTGCGTATAATTTTCACAGCAACTTCTTGACCAGCTCGGGCCAGATCCCTCGCGCGGATAACGTTACTGAACACGCCCTGGCCAGTGTAGCCATAAACGTCATATCGTTTGTCCAACATCTCTCCGATGTTCACCCCTGAACACAGGAGTCAAATGAAAAGTGATTATTCATCAGAGTGGTAGCTCTTAGCGTTCAAAAGAATAGACAGACACCTTAAAAATATCTCTTACTATAATAGCCTTCAGCATCTGTCCAGTTGTCCCTGAGACTGGGGTTCTCCTTGAAGTCCTTTCCGATGCCTGCTGCACGCAACCTGGCACTCTGAAAGGTATATTTGGGATAATAATAAAAGTGAGACCAAGCTCCAGAATAGTAGCTCTGACAGACTTTATACAAAGCTACTATATGGAATACAGAATTGTTTACAATTGTGATATCTTTATGAATGGTTGTAATTTAGACTGGGGACTCAGTGGTTCAGATCTTATTGCCGCTCGCATTCGAAATATCTCGTTGGAAAACCTGGGATTTTAATTTGCATCATCAAACAAATGGAATAGCTTTTTAGTACAGAAGTGTAGCAGTGCATGCTTTTCGAATCCAAATTTTGCTGACAAGACAAGTCATGATTTTAATAATGTGAATTTTAAATATTACAAAACAGACTTCAATTACTCTCTTTGTACGAGCCATTTGCAAAGAACATTAAGGAGACCTACACGCTCAAAGCAGTAATAAAAAGATACTGCTGACCAGAGGAGCATTAAATCCACGGCTGCACAAGATATTTAAATCATGACAACAGCAGTGACAGTCCTTAAACAATATAACAGATTTGTATATTAGCGAAAAAAATTATTTTCAAGAAAAGGCTTGTGCACATTTGTGCGTCACTGATACTCTCCCTGCAATCCATATCACAATTACAACAGAACCTCGATATGCTCTCGTAGTCCTGATGAGGGGATGGCACCGAGGAGTTCAGCTTACACACACATATCAAAGATCTTTTGCAGGACTATGCAATTCTACCTGTGCAGATCTCCTTACACAGACAACTTTATTTAAGCACTCAAGCATGGAAAGTCTCGAACCCGTGCAATGCAAAACCATTTCCTGGCCGCTTACGTCAAAGTATGCAGCGAACATGTCATCTGACTCCGTAAACATGTCCGGGGCTGATTGCTTCTTTGGATTACCTCCTGAAGAAACAAACAAACAAAAAAAACAACAAAGTGAAGTGAATCCAACAAAACAACTTATTTAATAATAACTTGTCTAGGTTAACACAAATGTCTTTATGCTGTCACAACATAGCTTAGCGACTGTTGGATGTTGTCACGTGCCTTTAGATGTTATCTATAATCAACGGTCATTGGAATATTAACTATAAGCTCTTGTTTATACATCATACAACTGCTGATTTGACCATGGGTGCTTGGTTTTGGTTGATGTATATATATATATATATATATATATATATATATAGAGATATTATATATATATATATATATATATATATATATACTATATATATATATATATATATATATATATATTATATATATATATATATATATATAAACAGCATAATCAAGTCTAGTATTAAAGTAACAAAAAGTTATTAATGATTTTGACACAAAGAACACAATACATATGTATGTCTACCATCATATGTATTATTTACTTATAATGTATATGACAAATTAACACATACCATCTTTTTCCTGGGCAAACAGATTGTGCTTTGCCTTGATGTTGGCTTCAAAAGTGTCCAGGTTCTCTTGCTCATAAGCTTTTACATCAGCTGCGACTCGCTCTAGGACGTCATCGGGAGAAGGTGAGCGGCTGTGGGAGCTACTCTGAGGACTGGCAGGCTCTGACTTACTGTTGTCTTCATTTGAGCCCTTATATTTCTGCACAAGATAAAAACAATGACATAACAGAGTTTAAAATACTAATACAGATAAACTGTTTGTCAATATTGTAAATTCTATTGCACACTTTATGGAGTTATTAAATTAAAATTTATATTATATTATTATAAATGAATATTATCTTATTATTTAATCTTCAATCTAGACTTGACTAGAAACTGGAACACATGGATTAGAACCATTGCCCCTATTCCTTCCTGGAAAAACATCTCAAACACATGAAAATTGGAGGTGAATGGCCATTTTCAGGTCTGAACCATCCAAGGACATTAAGAAATCTGTCCTTAAGTAACACTTTAAGGAGCTTTCTGTGTGTGTATATATAGAGCTGCATTTAACCTTCTTTAAATTCTGGCCATTTTATCACCCACTGAGGAACACCCAGTTAAACATGTGGATTTCACATAGAGTGAATTACCAATTAAACTTTGAGGAAGACTGAGTTTAGAAATGGTTTTATACCTTTCACTATACCTACAATAAACGGGCAAAAGTTTGTGCACCCCTGACTGTGTGACTTTTGCATATTCCTTTGCATTCATTCACAAGGATCTTAGTAAAGTCAGGTACTGATGAGTCCTGGGGGTGCAGACAGTGCTCATTCCAAAGGTGTTCAATAGGTTTAAGTTAAAAAAAACTTGCACTCCAACACATGTGAACTACATGTGAACATTGTCTTGATGAAACGGCTAGAGTGAAGGTTACATTAAATTCTATTGCACTCAAAGGTATCCGATACAGTTTTGTGCCTAAAACTTTGTGATAACAATTTGGGGAGAAATCACATATCACAAGCATGGTAAGGTGTCCCAATACTTTTGTCCATATAGCTTATGTCTCAACACAATTCATAAAGAGTTCATTGGACTCGATCACACCTACACTGGTAATGCCCAATCAGTCAGGATTTCTACATATAGACTCCCATCCAAAACAGGAGGAACCCAAACTCAATTTGAGTCTTAATTAATAGGGAATCAAAAATCGGTTCAAATTCTGGAATTGGATACTTGTTATGAAATAAAAATTGTGAACATTTTATCACTTGGTAATCTGCCCAGACATTATGTGGAACTCTAAATATCAGTTCACAAAAGTGAGGCTAAGACAAAGCCAAGTGTAATTATTCTAATAGACTATGTTGCAAAAAAAGATATCACGACCAACATGAGTAAGCATCTGAAGTTGTTTCACTGTTTGAAATCGAAACAGGGAATCGAAAATAATCAGAATCAATAAAATTAATAATGATACCCAACCCTAGTCTTAATACTTATTCCTGATATTAGATTTTCCTCATTATTATGTAATATTGTGTTGACATTCATGGTCATAAAATAAACACAATCTATTTAATATACATGAACACACACACACAGTGCAAAAAAAGTGCAAAAATTAATGTCACAATATGAAAATTAATGCATGAATTTAACACAATCAGGTAAGAATAGATATTGAATTTGACAAGGCTTAAATCAACAACAGACTTAAAGCCACATACCTGCACAATTGCCAAGCGCTGGAGTCTCCTCTGCTCTATAAGTGCTTCTTCATCCTCTTCATCTACATCATAATCCTCCAAACTATATGCAGACACATTGCAATTATTATTTAGATATGAATATTTCATTTAATCACCCAAAACAATTCCAAAGTGCTAAAAAATCTGTAAAAGACGAAATATTAAGCTAAAAATTCTTAGCTAAAAATCTTGTACACTTACACTTCTTCATCCGATTCATCTTGTTCGGCTTTCATGCCTTCAGACAGACTGCCCTTAAACTTATCATCCTTCTCTCTGTTCTTCCTCTTGCGTTCCTGAGACCATGAGCGTGCCTGCTGCCTGTGACCCGGCCTGCCCCGGTCCACAGACCTAAAGCAACACCAACACAAACAAACTTGCTCATAACTCATAGTTTCCTATAACGACAATGCTAAAGATAATGGGTAGGTTATTGGCACACACCTTCGTCTGGGAAGGGGAGATCTGCTGGTGCGCCTCTTGGGGGAACGACTCAGCCTCCGCCTGGAGATGAGTGACGAATTTGGCCCACTGGCTGCGTCATCTCGGGACCGTACTCTGTAAAGAACAGACAACAGAATTGAAATGAAAAATGTGTCACCTAGCCATGTTAAGAGGAGTATCCCCAGATGCAATAACTAGACAGGACAGATATGAGGACCTTTCAAAATATTCATAAGTGCATTTGCGCTGCTTCCAGACATTTATTGTATATTTATTACTTGTTCTGAACCATGGCTGTTGGGAGGAGTACAAGTGAGTGATAAAAAACTATACTTCATGTGTGATTTTGTTTTTCTTCAGAAGTCATTTTCAAATTACTTTTTAATACAATTGTGCACAGGACTGTATACATGGTATTAGAGCTGACAGATTAACTGTCCATATCGATTAATTCGAGTTTATGGTTTAAGCCGATAAATTACAATTTTACGATTTCACCTTGGTTTCTCCACCTCCCACCCCACTTTACATTTGCAAAATACCAAATACAGCATGGCATCGGTCAGACGAATCTGAAGAACTTATTTCCAAGAGGGCACGGGTTTGTCAGCTGTATAGAAATGGTTCGGGTTTGCAACTTGAGACATCCAACAAACCAAAGCCTTCTGGAATATTCGTGGCAACTAAAGGAAGCAGCACAACTAATTTATCCCAGCACCTCAAATAAACCTGTTGTTGAAAGGGGAAGTGCCTTTGTCGCTGCGGGATAAACATGACAGGCAGAAACCCCAAAACACCAGCTAAAAACAGGCACAAATATTTTACATTTTGCCCCTGTATCCAAAATCTAATTTTGTCTAAAAGAAATTCAGAGATTCAATTTATAATATGACATATCGCCCAGCTCTACATGGTATAAGTTTTTAATATTTGTTAATACACAAGAATGCTGCAGAGCTGGTAGTGAAATTTATCCTGATTTAGTGTAAGCAGAAATGGTGGAACATATCCAGTATTATTATGAATATTACTGAGCTAGCATTGTAAGAACGTTTTCCTATTTTAAAAAGAAAAAGAACTTTAACAAACCTGGCGGGTGAGAATCTCGTACGGTCGGCTTCTCTCCATCTTCTATCAGGAGAACGAGATCGTTCCCTTCTGGCTGGAGATCTGTTGCGGGTGCTGGAACGGCAGTTGGAGGGGTATTGAGGAGAGTGGCGTTCCCTGCTCCTGCGGGAGGATCGATCTCGTACTGGACTATGGACGTGCTTTCTGTGGGGAGATCTGTTCTCTTTGCCTGATGAAACCTCTTTAGTAGGAGACTTGGCAGATGTCTTGTCTCGGTCCTGCTTGCGGTTGGTCTCAGGTAATCTACCCTGTCTGTCTTTTGATCTGGAGCGTCTCGTCTTCTCTGGTGATTTGGATTTTTCCCTACTTCTGGTCCTAGGCTGCCGTGAGGAAGAGTCTCTTTTACTTCCCTGTACTGCTTCTGTGCCGACTGAATTGGGATCCTTGTGTTTCCTGGAATTCGCAGGAGATCTGGACCTTGGGCGTCCATCTCTGGAATGCTGAATATTATGGGATGGCTTCTTCTCTAAAGATGGACACGGACCTCGAGTTCTATCTGTATCCGACTCAGTTTTACTCTTTTTCCGGATGGATTTTTGTTGCTCGACTGCCTTCTCTTCAGACGTGCTTCTGCTACGCCGCCAGGCGACCATCCTTTCATCGTCCCTGGTACCGTGTTGACTCTGTTCTGCATCGTTAGCATCCGATCGGCTTTCTTGTCCTTTAGGCATATAAAGCTCTTCAAGATTCTCCCTCTGCTCATCCCCATTACACGTCTGCTCCTGTACCTCTGTATCCTCCTCAGAGCCAGAGTTATACCCCTGCAGTATCAGTCCCATTCCTGAGTGCACCTTACCCTCCATCAGCTCGTTATCCAACTCTGCTTGGATTAGGGCCCTTTGCTTCTCCAAATCCTCCAGGGCTGCCAGGTCATCCAACCTGGACCTCTTCGGCGACACCGTTTCATCTGCGTCCTCTGCGTCGCTCTCCTCGATCCTGGACGAATCCCTGTGTCTGCGCTTTTTGTGCTTGTGCCTGTGCTTATGCCTGTGCTCCTTTTCCTCCAATGAGGAATATTTGTGTTTTCTGTGCTTGCTATGATGTTTGTGCTTCTTTCTCTTGGGTTTCTCCGTGCCGCCGCTGTCCTTGCACGTCCCGAGTCTATCCTCTACGTCATCACCTGATGCATCGCCACTTCTATCAGAGATGAAAAAGAAAAAGAACATGAGCTTAATAGTTCAGGACAAAACACAAGAACAATGAAGTGACAGCTTAATAAAAACAATTATTTTCCTACTGCAAGAAAAAAAATTTGCAAATACCGTATTTTCCGCACGATTAGGCGCACCTAAACGCCTTCAATCGTTTCAAAAGCTGATCATGCGCCTAATAATACAATGCGCCTTGTATATGGCCCAGTATTAAAACGCATACAGGTCTCAGTTACGGTAAGCAGCCGCGACTCGATTTTCCCCCGTAATAGTGCGCAGTGCATGCTGGGATACCGGGAAACTGGCGTTTCATTTCCATTTTAATATTTTTGTAAATACCCTGAAATGGCTCCTACCAAAAGACACGCGTACAACGCTGAGTTTAAACTCAAGGCGATAAGCCACGCACAAGAACACGGCAATAGAGCAGCAGCGAGAGAATTTAATATCAATGAATCAATGGTGAGGAAGTGGAGGAAGTATGAGGATGAGCTCCGCCAAGTAAAGAAGACAACACAGAGTTTCCGCGGGAACAAAGCGAGATGGCCACAGTTAGAGGACAAAGTTGAACAGTGGGTTGCTGAACAAAGAGCAGCAAGCAGAAGTGTTAGTACAGTCACAATTCGTATGAAGGCAATAGCGCTAGCTCGCGAACATAACATCAGTGAATTCAGAGGCGGTCCTTCTTGGTGCTTCCGTTTTATGAAACGACGTCATCTCTCCATCCGTACGCGCACTACTGTGTCACAACAACTACCAGCTGATTATCAGGAAAAGTTGGCCACTTTCCGCACATACAGCAGAAACAAGATAACTGAAAAAAAGATCCAGCCAGCGCATATCATCAATATGGACGAGGTTCCACTCACCTTCGATATCCCTGTAAACCGCACTGTGGATAAAACAGGAGCACGTACGGTGAATATTCGCACCACAGGGAATGAGAAAACGTCCTTCACTGTAGTTCTCGCCTGCCAGGCTAATGGCCACAAACTTCCACCCATGGTTATTTTCAAGAGGAAGACCTTGCCGAAAGAAAACTTTCCAGCTGGCATTGTCATAAAAGCTAACTCGAAGGGATGGATGGATGAAGAAAAGATGAGTGAGTGGTTGAGAGAAATTTATGTGAAGAGACCGGGTGGTTTTTTTCACACAGCTCCGTCCCTATTGATCTATGACTCCATGCGCGCACATATCACCGAGCATGTCAAAAAACAAGTGAAGCACACTAATTCAGTGCTCGCCGTCATTCCGGGTGGATTAACAAAAGAACTCCAGCCGCTCGATGTTGGCGTCAACAGAGCATTCAAAGCTCGACTGCGAACTGCGTGGGAGCAGTGGATGACCGAAGGCGAACACACGTTCACCAAGACGGGGAGACAGCGCCGGACGACATATGCTAATATCTGCAAGTGGATAGTAAATGCCTGGGCTGGTATATCAGTCACAACTGTGGTCCGAGCTTTTAGGAAGGCAGGAATTGTCACCGAACTGCCAGACAACAGCAGCGACACTGACTCGGTTAATGATGACTTTGATAAGACGGAGCCAGGCGTTTTGGATGCCGCAATAGCCCAGCTGTTCAATTCGGACACGGAAGAAGAAGTTTTCGAGGGATTTTAGATAAGGAACTGAGAAAGTGAGCTTTACGTTTACAGAGTTATTATTGTTCTTGTTGCTTGTTGCTTTGTTGTTTTGTTTTCTTGTTAATAAAGTTTGACTGACCTATCTGACTGCTAATCATTAGATGCATAACGCATCCATCAGTCAGGCACACACGAGGCACACCACAGGACCAAAATATTTTAAGTATATTTATTGAAATCACAAATTGGCGCTAATCGTTGATAAGCACAAGATTTATTTGCACTTAATTAATTAAAAACGAGTAAAACGCAGGAAAAGTGAAATGCGCTCCACTTCTGCTAAGACGCTGTCACCTGTTTGGTTCAGCGCTGTTGTGTCTGTGTGAACACAGATCCTTTCTGCAGTGAGGATGTCACACACACTCTCTCTCTCTGTGCGTGACTAGCGTTCTATTGTCAGGAAATATCACAGAGTGTGGCATCGTTTCATACAGCGATGATCTTTGTAAGAGTCAAAATCTCTGCGGAAACAGCCCAAGCAGCTAAAGCTCTAAGTTACAGTGTGATCGTTATTTTAACACTGTGATTTCCAGCGGAATTATTTCTTACATATCGTGTTAAGGAATATAAGTTAAGATTTATCTGAGAGCCAGATGCAGTCGTCAAAAGAGCCACATGTGACTCGCGAGCCATAAGTCCCCGACCCCTGATCTAATGGATGCGTTATGCATCTAATGGATGCATAACGCACCGTAACTCCAGCCTCTACTTTAGCGCCTTATGCGAAGCGTTTTATTAAAGGTGCGCCTTATGATGCGATGCGCCTTATATATGTAAAAATAATTAAAATACGTCATTTATTGAAGGTGCGCCTTTTGATGCGGTGCGTCTTTTCGTGCGCAAAATACGGTATATACAATAAAGAGGTATTATACTGTAATATATAGAGAGATGAGTTATCAATATTTATTAGAAACACCATTTCAGGGCAGATTTTCAAATGCATAATCATGTTGGTAATGATGCCTTGTTTGCAATCTATAAGTTTATTACAATAATTACACTTAACTTTGTCTTCGGATTTTACAAATTGTAGCCACCACTTTTGAGCACTTTCTGCGGTCCACCTTGTAAACTGATATTTAGATTAACACATAAGGTCCTGACAGATTTGACTGTGAAAAAAACACACCCAATATATTTTATAAAAAGTATCTGATTCTTAATCTTAAACTTTTCGATTCCCAACCCAAGACTCGGACTGAGTTTAGGTTCCTCCTGTTTGGTTTATATTTCTGTGTCTATATGTAGAAATCTTGACTGATCAGGGGATTACCTGTATAGGTGTGATCGAGTCCAAGGAACTCTTCATGAATTGTGTTGAGACACAAGACATATCAACAACAGAATTGGGAAACCGGACATTTACCGTCATATGTGATTTCGCCCCAAATTGTTAGCACAAAGTTTTGAGTCACACAATTGTATCGGATACCTTTGGGTGCGATAGAATTTAATGTAACCTTAAGCTGTTTCAGCAAGACAATGTCCCTATTCACAATCCAGCTCCATGACTATGTAGTTCACATGTGCTGGAGTGCAAGATTTTGACTGACCTGATACAGAGCTCTGAACTTTGAAAAAAACATAAAAAATTAATAAGCAAATATTAAGCAAACATATACAATAAAAGTAAGAGAATAAGAGGTATTACAGTGTAATGTATACTAAGATTAGTTTGTCGACATTAATTAGAAACATCATTTCAGGGCAGATGGAGTTGTAAAGAAAGGTTTTCTTGTACACACACACACACACACACACACACACACACACACACACACACACACACACACACAAACTTTTTATTACTATGCAATTACACGCTAAGTAACGCTGCACGGGCTTTAATGGTACTAACTATTGAGCATTGTACGTGTTTAATATTCACCCATGTTATAAAAAGTGCTAATAAACATATAAAACACAATATAGTGAAAATAGACTGAATTATCTCTCGTTATATTTACACGAGGGAAACGTTTTTCCCCTCGCGCTAGCAATGCGAGCCAAACAAGCTAACTGCCTTAGCAGATATCAAGCGGTGACTTAGCCTCACATTTCTTCATAACCAGAAGAGCCAGGCGTGATGAAATAATAATAAATAATAACATATCCACAGGTTTAGTGTCTAATTTGCCAATAAAAACCCCACTTACGCGAAATGGTTCACGGCGTCGTTAATCATGGTTTCCATCCTAAGCGCTAGCAACTTAGCCTAAATGAAACTAGCGTTGGATGTCTTGCGCATGCCCGGTACATCCGAACGCGCCAAGCTAGGGAACGTGTACATCACAAGTAATGTTATGAATGACAAGTGTGATTTCTAATGCAGTGAATTTTAATATTTGTACAAATCCGCTGGATGTAATTACGTTTAAGTGAAGCGGATAGAATCGGGTGGCATTCGATAATACTTGAATTATGCTTGATATTTATTTTTTTGCGTTGAATCTTTTTGTACGCCTTTTGCGTTGATCCCTAAACAGACTCCACGCTAACTAAAGAGCTAGTCGCATTTTCGCGTTTGATTTCCCTTCTGTAATGTAGCGCCATAAGACGCCATAAGAGCATTACTAAATCCAAAGACTTACTTTTTGAACAAAGAAGTAAAGTTAGCAACCAGGTGAGGTGAAGAACAGGAAGAAGAAGAAGAAAAAAAGAAGTGAATGAAAAGTGATTAGTTTTATCAAACAATATAAATATGGTGCCTTTATAATGGCCTTAGTACACGTGCAGAAACAGCAATAGCATTGTTTTCGTTTGTTTTAGACAGGAATAACTGAGCTCAACTCATAGTCGTGCTTATTAATGGGTTATGAAACCATTACATGTATTTAAGTCGGGTGAGGTTCTAGATGTGTACTATGCCTATAGGGATAATTATGTGCCATTAAATTATATTGTACAGGTGTTTTAAGAGGCCATGCATTATAATATATTTATTGATTTTTCGCTATCTCGACATGATTGTTTCTCGTGACATACAAACCTGCCCGCTGCCACAAGTGTTTCTGCTTATATGGTTCTTATCACAATGAAACGATCTGAAACAATGTTTATGTCAAGATGACAAGTCATGATCATGAGAAAATAATATTAAAATGCATGACCTATTAGGACGTCTGTACTATTGACCATCCATCTTTCTATCATTTGATCAATATGTGTGTGTGGTTCCGTTTGTCTCTAGGTCCCAGTATGGCTGCGATTAAAGATTCTTATCAACTCATAGACCCTGTAACGTTGAGATTTGGCGAAGAGAGTGTCACGTCCCACCTTTACTGCAGCTCAGCAAAAGACATTGAAGCACGTTTGTCCACTTTGGTGGAGGCCTTTTTGGTCGAAGTGTTCCGTTGCCGAGTGTGCCAATTCACCAGCAGTCTGAAGGCTAGGATCTCCAGTCACATCACCGAGAGCCATTCGTCCACCTCGTCATCGCCGTGCCATCACCTCTCATGCCTGGAGAAAGACGACGAGGAGAGCCCTTATGAGCTCCATTCTGGCTCCAAAAACAGCGAGGACCACATGGACATGGATCGTATGTTCCTGCTCCCAATGTATGGCATGCTGCAGAACATCAGCCCTCCGCCATGCGATATCAGCTTGGGCGCCAACTCGGACAGCAACCTGCATGTCGCCCAGACGTGCGAGGTGAGTCCCGACTCCGAGTCCGTCGCAGAAGCGCGAATGTATATCGTATATACAGTACATCGTTAATGGCATGTTTTAATGTGATTTTGCCAAGGTGAGCACTTTGTTCGACGAAGACAGACACAGTGAAGGGAACGTCTTCCAGCTGGAGGATTCCAGCCATGGACTCCAAGGGCCCCTTTCCAATGAGATCACTTGTGCTGAGGATGAAGAAATGGCACAGTCAGCTCATTTAATGACCCTTGGCTTGTGCAGGATCTCTAGTGCCAAATGTCCATCCCAGCCTGCAGCGCTGTCAGTGACACCGGGCGAGCAGGATGCCGAGCAACCCCTCCTGGCCTCGTCGGAAATACACAAGCAGGCTGAAGAGGAAATGGGGCTCTCTTGTGTCTTCTGTCAGGCAGTCTTGGCTAACCATAACCTGCTGGAGGTGCACCTGAAGTGCCATGACGGGGATCAGGGCTTTAAATGCCCTCGCTGTGGGCGGGCGGCGGCAGACTGGGCCGATATGGAGTGCCACTGGAGGAGCCATGGACGAAGGAAGAAGTCCAAACACCATAAGTGTTCCTTTTGCTCCAGGACTTTTAGAAGAGCCGACTTATGTGAAGCTCACCAGAAGAGGCATAGTCGAGCTCGGACTAAGCCCTCTTCTCTGACACAGTGCTCCCTCTGCTTCGAGTGGTGTCGCCCGGGCCAGGAGTGGGAGATCCACCAGCGCTGCCACTTTCAGGGACAGTTTAAGTGCTTGTATTGCGACGTCACAGGTAACCATGGGTTTAGGGAGGTAGGGAGTACTCTGGGCTACTGGTCAGAAGGTTGGGGATTCGAGCCCCCATATCACCAAGCCACCAATTTTGGGCCCTTGATGGCCCTTAACCCTCTGTGCTCTAGGGGGCACCATATCATGGCAGACCCGGCACTTTGACCCCAGCTTCCAAACAAGCTGGGATATGCAAACAAACAATTTCACTGTGCTGTAATGTACTCTATATGTGACAAATAAAGGCTAGTCTGGCTATTATTTTAAATAAATAGATGGATATATAGATAGATAGATAGATAGAGAGAGAGTGAGAGAGGGGGCATGGTGGCTTAGTGGTTAGCGCGTTCGCCTCACACCTCGAGGGTCCGGGTTCGATTCCCGTCTTGGCCATGTGTGTGTGGAGTTTGCATGTTCTCCCCGTGCCTCAAGGTTTTTTTCTCCGGGTTCTCCGGTTTCCTCCCGGTCCAAAAACATGCACGGTAGGTTGATTGGCACCTTGGAAAATTGTCCCTAGTGTATGAAATGTGTGTGTGTGTGTGTGTGAGTGTGTCCTGTGATGGGTTGGCATTCCATCCAGGGTGTATCCTGCCTTAATGCCCATAGACACCTGAGATAGGCACAGGCTCCCCGTGACCCGCGGGGAAGGTCGGATGCAGCAGTAGAAGATGAATAATTGGATATATATATATATATATATGTTTCTGTGGATGTTGTAGTTCGTTCTTTCTATTCTTACTCCAAATATAATTTGTTGTATTATCAATACAAACTTGGCTTGAAAAAAAGGCGTTGGATAAAGGCGTGTAATGACATATTTACGTGTGTTTTTGATGTCATGATATAGATCTTACATGTCATACTTACTAGTCTTAAAAAGTCTTAGAATTGACTTTGTCAAACCTGCAGAAACCATGATTAGGAATTTTTTAAAAATAGCATTCATTTGTAATA
The DNA here is from genome assembly GCA_030449085.1 of Kryptopterus vitreolus. Taxonomy (NCBI): domain Eukaryota; kingdom Metazoa; phylum Chordata; class Actinopteri; order Siluriformes; family Siluridae; genus Kryptopterus; species Kryptopterus vitreolus. Next base: position 15,684,290 of record JACRUU010000017.1, on the reverse strand, counting down.
CACCAAACTTGTCTCTTAGAAAAAGCTTGGAAGAAGATGTCGAAGCATATCCTCAACCAACACACCCAGGATGATCGAGATTCCCACCGCAAGCGTCCCTACCACATGTAAGTATTTCACAGTGTTACATGCCTTAAGTTAAAATCTATCAAACCTGTCTATCAAACTGTGTTCATTTATTATCCACACACAGGACATCCCTTAAGTTTGATGCTGAGATTTCAAACAGCTATACCAGGTGCCTTGGAGATGTACAGCCCGAGTCGAGGAGACATGCGAGAGGGATGAACGGGAAACACAAATTTGTGGGAAAGAAGAAAAAGGACAAGGTCAAAAGGGACAGTGTGTCAGCCACCGAGAAAGAGACGAGTGTTGGCTTGAAGGCTCCTAAACGGAAGGACTTCTGCTGCACACTTTGTGATAAGTAGGGTTATACTGACTCTCATACCGGTTTCTTTCTAGTTTCCTGTTCTATGTAAAAGGGCTCCATTGTAAATACAATAATCATAATTGCAGCTTTTACTGATCAACCTAAGATTAAATCTACTGACAGGTGAAGTGAATGGCATTGATTGTATCGTTATCTTTAAGTAATAATGGCTTTGAGGGCAAAGATCCACTGAAATGGTCATATGCGGCATTAACAGTATTCAATTGTTATCACCAAAAAAAAAGAGGCACAAGGAAGGATAAAGCACCTGTAATGGACATCAACAGTGTATCCGAAGAATAGCCTTTATTTGTCACATATACATTACAGCACAGTGAAATTCTTTCTTCGCATATCCCAGCTTGATGTTGGTAGCAGGGGTCAGAGCGCAATGTCAGCCATGAAACGCCGCCCCTGGAGCACAGAGGGTTAAGGGTCTTACTCAAGGACCCAAGGGCGGCAGCTTGGCAATACCAGAGCTCGAACCAGGATATTCCGATCAGCAGCCCAGCGCCTTAGACCACTGAGCTACACTAAAGTTTTCACATATCCCAGGTATCCGGGGTCAGAGCGCAGGGTCAAGCCATCGTACGGCGCCCCTGAAGCAAACAGGGTTAAGGGGCTTGCTCAAGGGCTCAACAGTGTCTGCTTAGTGGTGTTGGACTAATATCATTAGCCTCTTTCAGCAGAGTATGGTTCAGGAGTTCAAGGAGTTGATTTGGCCTCCAAATGACCTCAGATTTCTCTAACAAATATTGGACCAGATACCACAGCACACCTTTTTAATGTTACGGCTGATTGCCAGGGGCAGCACACTTGTGTCTGGATTTTCATGCCTTGTGCACAGTGCACTTTTTAAAAAGGTTCACTGATTTGCTAAGAATTGTTTTCTTTCTGCAAGCTTGTAGCAAAATGTGTTGTTCATGTGTTCACAGAAAATTTTCCACCAGGCTGACCATGCGGCGTCACATGGACATCCACCTGGGAGAGAAGCCATTTAAATGCCCTCGTTGCCACTACAGCACCAGACTGAAAGCCTCACTCATCCAACACATGCGTGTCCACACAGGTTGTATTGAAAATTGTATTAGACTTGCTCAGATTTATAGCTTATAAATATTTTGAAAGCAATCCATATAAATGAACGTCGACATTTTTATTTTTAAAATACACGTTTCCCTAATATGAAATGGACGTCTGACCATAAGTGCCATTTGCTGATATAATAACCTTCACTATTCTGGGAAGAGGTTGCACCCCTTTGTTTTAGTAGATTTTAGTAAAATCTAATTAAATTCTTCCTGAATCTATACAATTGTGTGCCTCCATATAGTCCATATAGTACAAACCGGATTCCAAAAAAGTTGGGACACTATACAAATCGTGAATAAAAACTGAATGCAATGATGTGTAGGTGCCAACTTCTAATATTTTATTCAGAATAGAACATAACACACGAAACAAAAGTTTAAACTGAGAAAATGTACCATTTTAAGGAAAAATATGTTGATTCAGAATTTCATGGTGTCAACAAATCCCAAAAAAGTTGGGACAAGGACATTTTCACCACTGTGTGGCATCTCCCCTTCTTTTTACAACACTCAACAGACGTCTGGGGACAGAGGAGACCAGTTTCTCCAGTTTAGAAATAGGAATGCTCTCCCATTCTTGTCTAATACAGGCCTCTAACTGTTCAATCGTCTTGGGCCTTCTTTGTCGCACCTTCCTCTTTATGATGCGCCAAATGTTCTCTATAGGTGAAAGATCTGGACTGCAGACTGGCCATTTCAGTTACCCGGATCCTTCTCCTACGCAGCCATGATGCTGTGATTGATGCAGAATGTGGTCTGGCATTATCTTGTTGGAAAATGCAGGGTCTTCCCTGAAAAAGATGACGTCTGGATGGGAGCATATGTTGTTCTAGAACCTGAATATATTTTTCTGCATTGATGGTGCCTTTCCAGACATGCAAGCTGCCCATGCCACACGCACTCATGCAACCCCATACCATCAGAGATGCAGGCTTCTGAACCGAGCGTTGATAACAACTTGGGTTGTCCTTGTCCTCTTTGGTCCGGATGACATGGCGTCCCAGATTTCCAAAAAGAACTTCGAATCGTGACTCGTCTGACCACAGAACAGTCTTCCATTTCGCCACACTCCATTTTAAATGATCCCTGGCCCAGTGTAAACGCCTGAGCTTGTGGATCTTGCTTAGAAATGGCTTCTTCTTTGCACTGTAGAGTTTCAGCTGGCAACGGCGGATGGCACGGTGGATTGTGTTCACTGACAATGGTTTCTGGAAGTATTCCTGAGCCCATTCTGTGATTTCCTTTACAGTAGCATTCCTGTTTGTGGTGCAGTGTCGTTTAAGGGCCCGGAGATCACGGCCATCCAGTATGGTTTTACGGCCTTGACCCTTTCTCACAGAGATTGTTCCAGATTCTCTGAATCTTTGGATGATGTTATGCACAGTTGATGATGATAGATGCAAAGTCTTTGCAATTTTTCGCTGGGTAACACCTTTCTGATATTGCTCCACTATCTTTCTGCGCAACATTGTGGGAATTGGTGATCCTCTACCCATCTTGGCTTCTGAGAGACACTGCCACTCTGAGAAGCTCTTTTTATACCCAATCATGTTGCCAATTGACCTAATTTGTGTTAATTGGTCTTCCAGCTCCTCGGTATGCTTACATTTACTTTTTCCAGCCTCTTACTGCTACTTGTCCCAACTTTTTTGGGATTTGTTGACACCATGAAATTCTGAATCAAGATATTTTTCCCTTAAAATGGTACATTTTCTCAGTTTAAACTTTTGTTTCGTGTGTTATGTTCTATTCTGAATACAATATTAGAAGTTGGCACCTACACATCATTGCATTCAGTTTTTATTCACGATTTGTATAGTGTCCCAACTTTTTTGGAATCCGGTTTGTATATGTTTTTATTTCATCTGCAATTTAGACTGAATAGTTTAGGTTTTCATTCATTTTGCAATTTAAAACAACTCCATTAAGGTGTGACCTTCACTGTGTGAGGATACCACACTTTTACAGGGCATATCTTGACACCTTTTCTGCATACTAAGCATAACATTCATTCATTCATTCATTCATCTTCTACCGCTTTATCGTCCCTCGGGTCACGGGGAAGCCTGTGCCTGTCTCAGGCGTCTATGGGTATTAAGGCATACATTTAATACATAATAGCAGTGTTGTTTTACTTCACTCACTCACTCACTTTCATTAATCTGTACCTATCATTCTTTGCATAAGATGTGAATGAAAGTAACTGTGATATGGAGCCTACTGCAGATGGTGTGTTCTAGGTTGTACAACTTAAACCTTGGTGGGGAAAAAAAAAACGATTTACTTTTGTTCGGTGTAGGTGAAAAGCCTTACAAGTGTTCGCAGTGCTCGTATGCCTCCATCGACAGGAGCTCTCTGAGACGACACTCACGGACGCACACTCAGGAGAAGCCCTACCGTTGCCAGTACTGTCCTTACAGCTGGTAATAACACACTTGCGCTGACACATACACACACATCTATCTTGTATGGTGAAATAGAAAAAAAAAGCTTCCACAGAAGATTTGCTAAGAATGAAGCTAGATTTCCTAAACAACAGTTAACATTGCCGAGAAATGCTGTAAATGCTGTGTGTTAATGTGAAAACGAGCATGTAGCGCTCTTCTAGAGAACAATTGTGTTTTAGCAACCCAGAATATCCAAATATCCATGTTGGTTGATGTGTGTTTCTTTCCACGGCCCAAAAACATGCCGGTTGGTAGATTGATTTGGTAGGTTGAAGTGGTTAAGATGCCAGACTTCTGTCTGGAAGGTCTGTGCCAAGCTGATACTACTGGGTCCTTGAGCAAGGTCCTTAAATCTTCATTTCTCTGTTATATTATATTGTCACTACCAAATGGCATACAGGTCAATGTACATAAGCCCAGCACCACTGGTGTTACTAAAGATAAATTAGTTTGCATTGTGACATGCAAACAGGTGGTTGTGACATGAATATAAACAATATATTTACATTAGATGTATATTTATTAGCGCTCGTAAAATTGACGCGATAACGGAAATTGTAATTTAAAGGCACTAATTTAATTGATAAGCCGGTATTTTTAATGGGCAAGTATTATTAATGATAATGCATTTGCCAATGTAAAATATGTTTACATTTACAAATTTTACTGAGCATTTGAGGGTTAAGGGCCTTGCTCAAGGGTCCAATAGTGGCAGCTTGTTGGAACTGCGATTCGAACCTGCAATCTTCCGGTCCAGAGCCTTAACCACTGAGCTACCACCTCCCCTACTCTAAAAAAATAAATAAATAAAATAAATATGTGTGTGGACCAGGGGACACCTGAAGAAAAACCCCCGGGACAACATGCAAACTCCACACACACATGGCCGAGACGGGAATCGAACCCGGACCCTGGAGGTGTGAGGCAAACGTGCTAACCACTAACCAACCGTGCCCCCTCCCCTACTATTTTATATTAGCTATATATATATATCTATATATATATATATATATATATATATATTATATATATAACATTGCTATTTGCATTTCTGGTTAGATTATAACTGCCCTGTACTTGTACACTTCACAGTGATATTGTGTTTACATTAATCTAATTTAATAAACTGCACCTCCTAGAATAATAATAATAATAATAATTATTATTATTATTATTATTATTGCAGCATCCAAAAGAAAAGCTTGGACCTGCACTCGCGGCGGCATCACACCGGAGAGTCGTTTCCCTGCTCGCTGTGCCAGTACTCCACCCCCGACCGACAACTGTTGCTGCGACACACACGCAAACACCACAACTCTGAGAACTCTCCTGTACTCGGCCAGAGGAGTGCACCGCCTTCCAAACGATCTCGGACATCCAAATAACGAGGACTTCCGCTACAGCGATTATTCTGAGTAATCAATAATGTCAGGAATGTTAAACGTGTCTGCGTGGAAATGTGATACCAAGTGAAGCCACTGGGGGCAGCAGTAGTGTTTCACTACAAGCACTGTACAACCGTTTTCAAGCTTAATCAGGATACCAAAAACAAACAAACTGAAAAGAGCCATGAGAGTGGATGTGAAAAAAACACATTATGTAACTCATGTAAATGGATGATGGCGAGATCTGCACTCTGTTTTACAGGTTCAATGATGACGGCAATTCCTTCTCCTAAGAATGTCTAGCACACGGGTCACCAGTGCGGTGCAACCAGGTCACACCCAAGGACCACATCAGTATCTCTCAGGCCTGTTCTAAAAAATTACACAACTCATCAGTGAGATGCATCTAAAATTAAAAATGCATACGATTTCTTCACATCAATAAATGGGTTTTATTAATAACAATATATGACTAAAGGCAAATTTGTTATTTTAAAAGAAAGAGGGGAAGATATTTTAACGAAAAACAAAAGAAATGTATATTTGTTGAACCAATTCACATTTAGAAGGAAGTTTTTAATGAAAGAAAATGTACAAATATTTTGGGGAATAATTTTTTTTATTTTTACAGCTTACTAAGTGTGGATTTTTTAAGTGTGGATTTTTATATTTGTTGAAAAAACAAATAGTAAAAAAAAATGACTTTTTTAACGTGCTTCATTTTAAGACGGAATCGTCTTATTGATCGTGCACTGAGAATAAAACGTGTTCTATTTTGAGAAAAATCCTGTGTTTTTATTTATTAAAAAAAAAAAACCCTCAACATGTAGCTCAATGAGCTGCAGAATATCATTTGCAGCACACCTTCAAGTGAATGTAGGTATTGAATGCACACTTACACTTGTCTAAAAGACTGTTGCCTAGTTGTGCAAATGAAGTTTAACCAGCATGGAGCCACATTTTCCATAGATACAGAGGGGAATGTTGGAATAGCTCCAAACTAAAGTCAACCAAGATTTAGCCTGTACCCTTGCAGGATTGTGGCACTGTGGATTCTAAGAAACAGTCTTGGGACTTTTGCCTCACACGACTTAACTAAATTGAAACTGCGCAAAACTATTTTGGATACTAATACACGCTATTAAATACATCTGCGAAACCTTTTCTTCCATAAAAGCTAAAAGAGGTGTATATGAAGTGAATTAATTCTCATGAACTGGGTGAGTATTTCCCTTTTTTTCATGTTTATTTCGTCTGTTTTATGGTTTCACAACAATGGTTGCACAAAATGCAACTCGGATCAGTGCAACATTATGCAGAATGTAGTTTTTTATAGGCTTCTAGCATTGAGATGAATTTAAGTGACGGTACATTCGCCTCCTTAATCAGCTGCACAATGTTTAATAGAGAAGCAAACTTTGTTCAAATTCATTATTTTGCTCTCAGATATGTTCTTTGGTTTGGTCCTTTGGTTTCACACCACATCCATTCTTTCCCAACCATCACATTTTACATACAACCCTGATTTGATGTAAAAAAATTTGATGTAAAAAAAAAAAACCCACTACAGTACCACAAGGTTTTACAGTTTGTGGAGTACCAGAGGAAAAAAACCCACAAAGCTGATACAATATTGGTGTATAAATATAAGAAGTATGAAATGTTTACTCAAATGTTTGAGCAATATGGTCAAGATGATGAAGGTGAAATAACCTTCACGGACATGCTGTTTATCCATCAATGAACATTCTAATGCTCTGTGATGAATCTACATTGGCAAGAAAAAGTATGTGAACCTTTTGGAATTTCATGGTTTTCTGAATAAATTTGTCATAAAATGTTATCTGATCTTCATCTAATTCATTGGTATTGACAAACACAATGTGTCTAAAAATAATAACACCAAAAAAATCCGATCTTTCTTGTCTTTATTGAACACAATCATTCAACATTCAAAATGGCAGTGGAAAAAGTAAGTGAAACCTTAGAATGAATAACTGGTTGACCCCCCCCGGCAGCAATAACCTCAACCAGGCGCTTCCTGTAGCTGTGGATCAGACCTGCACATCGCTGAGGAGGAATTTTAGCCCATTCTTCCTGGCAGAACTGCTTTAGCTCTGTCATATTCTTTGGACGTCTCATGTGTATGGCCCTCTTCAAGTCAATCCATAGCATCTCTATTGGGTTGAGGTCTGGGCTCTGACTCGGCCACTCCAAAAGGCGGATTTTGTTTTTCTGAAGCCATTCTGTTGTGGACTTGCTCCGGTGTTTTGGGTCGTTGTCCTGTTGCATCACCCACTTTCTACACAGTTTCAGCTGATGTACAGACATTCTCACATTATCCTGAAGAATTGTCTGATATACTTGGGAATTCATCTTCCCCTCAATGATTGCAAGCTGGCCAGGCCCTGATGCAGCAAAGCAGGCCCAAATCATGATGCTTCCTCCACCATACTTTACAGTTGGGATGATGTTTTCATGACGATATGCCGTGCCCTTTCTACGCCAGATGTAGTGCTGTGTGTTTTTTCCAAATAGTTCAATCTTAGTTTCATCAGTCCACAAAACATTTTGCCAATACCGCTGTGGAGTGTCAATGTGCTCTTTTGCAAACTTAAGGCGTGCAGCAATGTTCTTTTTAGTAAGCAGCGGCTTCCTTCGCGGTGTCCTGCCGTGGATACCCTGCTTGTTCAGTGTTTTACGTATTGTAGACTCATGAACAGATATGTTAGCAAGTTCCAATGATGCCTTCAAATTTTTGGCTGTGATTCGGGGTTGTTTCTTTACCTCATTGATGAGTGTTCGTTGTGCTCTTGGTGTCATTTTGACGGGACGCCCACTTCTAGGTAGAGTAGCAACAGTCCCAAATTGTCTCCATTTGTAGATTGTAGACTGGTGAATTTCTAAAGTCTTTGAAATAACTTTGTAACCCTCGCCAGCTTCATGTAAATCAACAATTCTTGATCGTAGGTCCTCTGAAAGCTCTTTTTGGCGAGGCATGGCTCACATAATCATGTTCTTCTTGTGCAGAGCAAACTCCAAAGGTTTGAGGGGTTTTTATCAGTCAAAGTATCTGTAGTCCACACCTCCAAACTTATTATCTTAACAAGACTCCAGGTGTGCTAAAACCAATTAGCTCCAATTAGCTTTTTTGAGGTCATTAACTCAAGGTTTCACTTACTTTTTCCACTGCCATTCTGAATGTTGAATGATTGTGTTCAATAAAGACAAGAAAGATTTTTTTGGTGTTATTATTTTTAGACACATTGTGTTTGTCAATACCAATGAATTAGATGAAGATCAGATAACATTTTATGACAAATTTATTCAGAAAACCATGAAATTCCAAAAGGTTCACATACTTTTTCTTGCCACTGTATGTGGGATCTATGTTTGCATATGTTGAATTGTTGTTTTAAAAAAAAGGACATTACTCATAATCACACTCTGGTGCTGATTGTTTTTCTCTCTTTCCGGTGTTTTTATGATTATTTATAATCACACTCTGGATATTATGCAAATGAAGTTTGGTTCCTCTTTTGGGTTTCTTCCTCATACAGTCTTTAGGGAGTTTTGCCACAGTCTCCCCAGGCATACTGCATTGTTTTGTCTTTTCTGCCTACATTCTGTATAACTGTTTTGGGACATCATGAACAGTGCTTTAGATATTTATAATGAACAATTAGTTAAATACTTGGTAAAACAGGTAAAAGTGTTTTTTATGGTAACAGTTACTGATTCACATCAAAAACCAGCCGGTGTGAAAGCGCATACAAATCCTAGACACTACTCTAAATCTCCATTCACTTTCCAGATAACACCTAAGGGACTATGCGTGTAGGAGTGTGAAGTACGGATGCGTTATTACTCCACTGCTTTCCATCCCTGAGGAGAGAAATAAAAAGACAAAAAGTGTAAGGTGTGTTTACGATCTGGTCGAGGAAAAGGGTAGCAGAAACCCCCAAATAATAATTTCCAGAAGTGGGGGGCGGTGTTTATGGCTGTGAACTTCACACTTCACATTTAATGGTCCTACACTTTGGCAGGAGTTTCAGAGAAATAACGCTATTTTACACTCTGAATGTTTTCTGTTAGTGTGTACCTCTGGAGGCGAATCATGGAGCCAGGAATGACGCAAAGCCAGTTGGATGAGGTGGAACAATTACTGACGAGTATAATCTGTATATTTAATAAGGTATAAAATGGTTTAAGAGTTTTGTAAACGCTCTTTTTTCTTTTTGGGCACTCAGTGTTTGTCTTTCTCAGTATTCCCAGTTTGAGGCATTGCTCACATCAGATGAGGAGCAGGCAGCGATCATCCCCTATGACACATTTCAGCCTTTCAGTCCTGTCACAGAGGCAGGTTTGTCTTTAGATTCATTTTTAATTAAGAATTTTATAAAGATCTCTAGCATAATTATCATGCTGCTCCCCATCTCTGGAATTCTCTCCCAGATAACATCCGCAACTCAGACTCGTTATCCCAATTTAAAGCTAAACTGAAATCTTACTTATTCAGAATAGCATATCTTACTTGAATACAGTGTATTCTTGACCCCCTTTTCCCCCTGTAATATATTGTTTTTTTTGCTGTTATTGACTGTTTTTGCTGTTATTTATTGTTTGTCATCTATTGTTTATTGTATGGTTACCTTGATTGATCTGAAAGGTGCCTTAAATAAAATTTATTATTATTATTATTATTATGATCAGGTTGGTCTTCTGTGATTGACATGAAAAAGAATGACTATCACCAACCTATAACAGCATGACAGAGTATATTTCTTACCACAGATTTCATTTATTAACTATTTATAAGTTGCATTTATTGTTGTGAAACTGAAGTTAGTTCCTGTTCCAACAGTAACTTACATAATAGTAGGCACTTCCTCACATTTTTGATATTTTCAATTTAACATTTTAATCTTAATAAAAAAAAAAGTTTGTTTTTAACCTCACTTTACCTCAGACTGACTAAAATGACTAAGCTTTCATAAACTCTAAACAAATTCCTTACAGAAAACATCACGGTTGTACATACATAACGGCACGTGTTATTTATTTGTTTATTATTACATCTATAACGTCTGCCATACGAATACCTGTAAATGAGCTGTTGCTATAGATATAATAAGATGCCACTATAGAAAATGTCTTAACATTTCTTATGACCACTTAGAATGAAGAATCCACCAGCGCTATGGATTTATATTTAAAAGCACAACGTTTATTCCTCACATATTATATATAATGATGATCTCTCTTTCCAGATGTCCGGAGGTCCAATGGGTTCTGCTTAGCCAACACCGAGACCATACTTTATGACACATCTTTATTGAAGGATAATGAGAAATCCAAGTGTAAGTAAGACCACTGAGTGAAATATATTCAGTGCGTATACAAAAAGTGAAGATCCTGAGCTCAGTTTCTTTCCTATTCACAAAATGTTCACCTTCCACGTGCTGACACGATCACAGACATGCTGAAGGATGTGCAAGGAAGAAATTTTGATGTCCAGTAAATTTGGGCACAGACCACATTAATACCATTCCACAAAGTAACAGTTTCTGCTTGGCTTATCTTGATGCAATGTCTGCCACCTACTGGTTGGTTTTTGTCTCACACCGTTCATGAACGCAATCTTTTCCTCTTCACTAGTGTTTAAAAAAAAACTTCATAAGACATTTCATGTAATTATACATAAAAGGGACTAAATCATATTACAATAAGATTATAATGACCCTATTTCTAAAATATATATTTGTTGTAGATAAATATATAGAATTAATCTCAAATAGAATTAACAGTGAGGAACTGCTATACAGTGTGATCACTGATGTTACAACAGCATTCCGTCCCATTCCTTTCTAGAGCTATATTCCCATTTCTACTGCTATTAGTGTTTTATTTCAAATTCAGTTTTCTTTAGGCCCTCCAGTTGCATTACAAACAGTAAAACAGTTCTGTACTGGAAATTATTACCTCATCCATCACCCACAAATGCATGTAAATTATCTCTCATGCAAAGAAGAAGGCAGATGCTTCCATTGAGAAAATATCTTTTTCAGAGGAGTGTTTGCATATTTGAGCGAGGCAATGCTATCTACATACTGCGTCCAGCACAATATAATGACTTCATTGCAGAAGAGTCAGAATTCTGCCTGCAGATTATATATATATAATTATTATATATATATATATAATTATATATATATATTAGATATATATAATCTATATATCTTCCTGCAGTCTAGACCTTTTACCATTTAGAAAATATGTGGAGCAGCTGGAATCCTTTTTCTGGAACAACATTCCATTCCCAAGCAACATGATGATGCTACATATATATATAATATATATATATATATATATATATATATATATATATATATATACAAACCGGATTCCAAAAAAGTTGGGACACTATACAATACAAATCGTGAATAAAAACTGAATGCAATGATGTGTAGGTGCCAACTTCTAATATTGTATTCAGAATAGAACATAACACACGAAACAAAAGTTTAAACTGAGAAAATGTACCATTTTAAGGGAAAAATATGTTGATTCAGAATTTCATGGTGTCAACAAATCCCAAAAAATTGGGACAAGTAGCAGTAAGAGGCTGGAAAAAGTAAATTTAAGCATAACGAGGAGCTGGAAGACCAATTAACACAAATTAGCAATTAGTCAATTGGCAACATGATTGGGTATAAAAAGAGCTTCTCAGAGTGGCAGTGTCTCTCAGAAGCCAAGATGGGTAGAGGATCACCAATTCCCACAATGTTGCGCAGAAAGATAGTGGAGCAATATCAGAAAGGTGTTACCCAGCGAAAAATTGCAAAGACTTTGCATCTATCATCATCAACTGTGCATAACATCATCCAAAGATTCAGAGAATCTGGAACAATCTCTGTGAGAAAGGGTCAAGGCCGTAAAACCATACTGGATGCCCGTGATCTCCGGGCCCTTAAACGACACTGCACCACAAACAGGAATGCTACTGTAAAGGAAATCACAGAATGGGCTCAGGAATACTTCCAGAAACCATTGTCAGTGAACACAATCCACCGTGCCATCCGCCGTTGCCAGCTGAAACTCTACAGTGCAAAGAAGAAGCCATTTCTAAGCAAGATCCACAAGCTCAGGCGTTTACACTGGGCCAGGGATCATTTAAAATGGAGTGTGGCGAAATGGAAGACTGTTCTGTGGTCAGACGAGTCACGATTCGAAGTTCTTTTTGGAAATCTGGGACGCCATGTCATCCGGACCAAAGAGGACAAGGACAACCCAAGTTGTTATCAACGCTCGGTTCAGAAGCCTGCATCGCTGATGGTATGGGGTTGCATGAGTGCGTGTGGCATGGGCAGCTTGCATGTCTGGAAAGGCACCATCAATGCAGAAAAATATATTCAGGTTCTAGAACAACATATGCTCCCATCCAGACGTCATCTTTTTCAGGGAAGACCCTGCATTTTCCAACAAGATAATGCCAGACCACATTCTGCATCAATCACAGCATCATGGCTGCGTAGGAGAAGGATCCGGGAACTGAAATGGCCAGTCTGCAGTCCAGATCTTTCACCTATAGAGAACATTTGGCGCATCATAAAGAGGAAGGTGCGACAAAGAAGGCCCAAGACGATTGAACAGTTAGAGGCCTGTATTAGACAAGAATGGGAGAGCATTCCTATTTCTAAACTGGAGAAACTGGTCTCCTCTGTCCCCAGACGTCTGTTGAGTGTTGTAAAAAGAAGGGGAGATGCCACACAGTGGTGAAAATGTCCTTGTCCCAACTTTTTTGGGATTTGTTGACACCATGAAATTCTGAATCAACATATTTTTCCCTTAAAATGGTAACATTTTCTCAGTTTACGGGAAAAAAAAAAAGAAAAAACTTTTGTTTCGTGTGTTATGTTCTATTCTGAATAAAATATTAGAAGTTGGCACCTACACATCATTGCATTCAGTTTTTATTCACGATTTGTATAGTGTCCCAACTTTTTTGGAATCCGGTTTGTTATATATATATATATATATATATATATATATATATATATATAATATATATATATATATATATATATATATATATATATAATATATATATATATATATATATAAATTTATGACATGTACATGTCATTATGATATGTACATTTACACAGTAACCACAGTATTCCTTTTTTTGGAATTGGGGTTCAAATGAATAAATCCTTAGCACTAGCAAATGTCCAGTCATTTCTAATTCATTTTCAGTTTATATTTCAGAGATTATATTCCACTAACTAAGCCCTTTGTTAGAAATAAATAAATAAATGATGCTAATTGTTGTAACAAATGCTTTGCTCTACATTTTACTTTATTGATTTAACTCACCACAACCACTCAAATGATCAATTTGCTTCATTTTAGGGTCAAGTTTTTTTTTCAGTAATCAGTTAATTACTCCCTAAAATCTATCGTTTGTCACGGTCTACTTTTCTCTCTCTTCCGCTAAGCCGAATGACGCAAGCAAATTTTGAGATAATCGCATATTAAAGGTATATTAATGTTTTTAATGTGTGTTTTTGGTACAGGATTTAAATATATGTCCTCTAATATTAACACTAAATCTTTGTCATGGGTGCAAATATCAGTTCATGAATATAAAACAGGGCCAGACGAGAGGACATAAATCAATGCCATTCTGTGATCAATTCGTATATAAAAAGCAAATGCTGGGGTCATTTTCACTCAGGTTAAATGTAGATACAAGATATGTTTCTCTAATACACCTTTTTCTTTTATTTACACCTTTTTTTTTTTTACATTTTCTATTAACCTACATTTCCGTCATTTATATTTTGGGACTCATTCCTGGAGAACTTTTTGCATTAGCAAGACCATGAACCTACATTCAACTGGGAATGAGTATCTCTGCCACCCGGGTGATTCCAACTGCACAGCTGTGCTTAAGGAGTCCCTGAATGCTGAAAACTACAAGATGCAGAATGTACCGTCCCACTGGCCGACCCTCGTTCAGCACGACGACATTTTCCCTACTGTGGACGTCCCGGATCACGCCCACTACATTATTGGATCGGTCGTCCTTTTAGTGGGGATCACGGGCGTAATAGGAAATGCCCTGGTAATTTACGTCTTCTGCCGCAGCCCCCAACTGCGTACACCAGCAAACATCCTGCTGGTCAACCTGGCCGTGTCGGACTTCTTCATGTCCCTCACACAATCGCCTGTGTTTTTCGTGGCCAGCCTGCACCGCCATTGGGTGTTTGGGGAACGTGCGTGCGAGCTGTATGCCTTCTGTGGTGCGCTCTTTGGGATCGGCTCGATGATGACTTTAACTGCTATAGCTGTCGACCGCTGCCTCGCCATAACCCGGCCTCTTGCTTTGCTAGGTCAGGCGAATCAAAGCGCAAATAGTACAGTACTAGCCCTGCTGTGGCTTTATTCTCTGGGCTGGAGTCTACCTCCTTTCTTTGGCTGGAGTGCCTACGTCCCAGAGGGTCTCCAGACATCCTGCTCTTGGGACTACATGTCATTCACGCCGTCGGTGCGCACCTACACCGTTCTTTTGTTCGTGTTTGTTTTCTTCGTCCCTTTAAGCATCATTGCCGCCTGTTACGGGGCGATCTTCCGAACCGTTCGAAAAACCCGCAAAGAGGCAAGGCAGCCTGAATTGGGTGAACCTCTTAAGACCCTGGAATGCATCAAGGCGGAATGGAAAATGGCCAAAGTGGCCCTCCTGGTCATCTTACTATTTGTAATTTCCTGGTCGCCTTACTCGCTGGTGGCTCTCACTGCCACAGCCGGCTATGCCCATGTCCTGACTCCTTATATGAATTCCATCCCTGCTGTGATCGCCAAAGCCTCCGCCATCCACAACCCTATTATCTACGCTATTACACACCCTAAATACCGAATCGCCATTGTACGCTATGTGCCTCTTCTTCGCCTTATCCTGTGCACTGGAAGCAGTAAGCGTTCATTCTCCATTTCCAACAGTGACACCTCTTCTCATCAGACAGCCCTAACCAGCCAGCACGCCCTAGGTGTCCGGATTGGCAGCGCCGCGCTTTCTAACTGCCGCTGGGGAAAGGCACGGCTGTCCTCGGCTTCAGACACAGAGTCCTGTTGGACAGACAGTGAGGCTGATGGCTCCAGTGCCAATTCACTACCTTTTGCAAGGCGCGTGTCTACGGAGATCTCTTCAGACACTGCCATCCCTCCGGAGCCGGCTGGCATGAGCACAGGAATTGCACAGAAAATGGTGAGAGTTGACAGAGTTAACACCAAGCCTGTGCCCTCGATTATTCTGGAACCAGACAGAGGAGTGCTTTGTGACGGGAAATCTTTTCTCCTATCAAGTAACTGACAAGGGATTGCCACTGCACAGCTTCGGCGGATGTTCTTCTTGGGGGGAAAAAAAAGAAAAATGCTTTTCTGTATCAATGGTGTAGTATTAACGATTAAATACATTGCTCCACTTTTTTCTCTTTTACTTTTGTACGAATTCAGTCATATATAATTTCACTGAATCTATAGGAATGTCTGACTAAAACTACGCATACATACTATATATTGATGTATATAACTGTCCTGTATAGATCAGAATTGTTGCTACATATTTAAAAAAGGTAATAAAATATTTATCAGACATTATTCTTTTTTTTTCATGAATGCAATTACATTACAGTTAAGACATTCTTGTCTAAAGAGCAACTCCGGTGATCCACATCTCTATTCATCATCATCATGAGTATCGTCATTTGCCAGACCTTCAGCAGCTCATCCATAGAAGGACACTTTGATACAGGATTTATAACAGTACATTAAACAACACACTGGTTTTAGCTGCTTTCTATCTAATTATGTACACAGAGGATGCGTTATGAATGCTTGTCTTTTGCAACATTAGCACATGAAGGTGAATTCGACATGATTCGTCAAGCTTTAATTGTTAAGTAGATAAAGTAAAACAACACTGGAACTATTTTCTAATTGACCTTTCCATGTAAAGAATGCATGAAAGAATCTCCAGTAGACAGGACTATACACTGTGTAGTTAGAAATGGGCAGAAATTGCTTTTATAATAAGCACTCAATAGATTTGTCAGAATTGGTGTTTGCAAGTATTTAGTGTATGTTTGATGTTGTTGGTGTCTGACAGAATTAACTCGTACAAACATTTCTATAATAGCGATTCATTAATAGCATGACCTTACTCGACCTTACTATGTGCCCATTCACCATTTTTACATTATTGATCAGGAGCAACGAGGTAAAAGGTTTCTTGTCAAACAGATTTTGATGTATTCATAAAAACAAATTGTACACAAACATCAGGAACCGAAAAAAAGAAAAATGTCTGGAAGATAATGGGCAACACTTTGAGCACCAGTTATAATTGCAGAGGCCAAATGTAACTTATATTAACCTCATGATGTCTCAATAAACATAGTATTAAATATCTAACCACGTTTACCATTGAAATTGTATAATTGGCAGACTTGTTTATAATTAATATTATGCCATGTATACATACATACATTCAATGGTAATCATTTTATTATTTAATACTCACAAAGTAATACTAACAAACCTATTTTTCAAAACTAATTCATGTATATCATATATATATATATATATATATATATATATAATAATTATATTAAATTATTTATAATAATAAGAGAAAGACTAACTCTTAAATCTAATTTCTGTCTCTCTTTTTTGTTGCTTCTTTTTCTGCTAATGTATCATGTATCCAAGTAATTCACTAATGACTAAATGCTACTGATTAATATGACACACTACCAGAAGAATAATGCCATGTGTTCTCATAATTGCATGATGAAAATACCTAAACACACCATAATAAACATACACTTACGGTCCTAAATATTTCAGACTGACACAGTAGGAACACATTTAGGACACAGTGCCACGTTTTGATGTTAATTTTTAATAGAAATGTAGGTTGTATGACAAATACCTGTCTGCTGCCTATACAAGCTCACTAAGTAGTGCGCGACATGAACAGATATATAGGGCACTGTGCTTATGATATAGAGCGAATCGGGATTGAGCCCTAAGACCGGAAGTGTAAAAGGAAACTCGCTGTCACTGCTCCTCTACATCACAGAGATCGCGGAGAAACCGGGGCCGAGGTTTTAAACAATAGTTTATATTGACGGCAAGCAGAGAAGAGGGATAATAAGAATTTGCATGGACTACAACATAGTTTTTCCCGAGCCCGAGGTCTCAGGTAGGTGTGAGCAGATGCCCTGGAGTAGGCTAGCAGGCTAACAGTGGAAGGTTCCGCCTCCTTGTACCGTGCAGCGACGGTTTATCGTGTTTCAATTCAAAGCGTCACATGGAAAAGCGCAAACAGAGAAACTCGTTCATACTGAATATGATCTGATCCTGAATGTAATAGTTCACTTTATTATTCAAAAGCATATAATAAAACAAGACAATGGAAATGAAGGTCTGTTATTAATGATTGGATATAGTATTTCATCATTCATTTATATTATTATTATTATTATTATTATTATTATTATTATTATTATTATTACTATTATAACTGAAAGGTCTTGAGCACTTCCGCTTTATTGTGTTGCTATAGGGACCCGCGACGCTTTTCGGTAGCTAAAGCCCAAGCCATTTGCATGTCCGCTCGTTTTTTCGTTTATTTATTACACACACACACACACACACACACACACACACACACACACACACACACACACACACACACACACACACACACACACACACACACAGACACACACACACACACACACACACACACACACACACACACACACACACATTATACCTATCAGTCACCAATATTTCAGTACCACCAATACGAGCCCACAAATTAAATGACATCATTCTGCGCTTTATGATCTGTCCAATTGAGCGATCTCTAGAATTTTCAATGCCCCCACACCATTCCACTTTTCTTTCCAGTGACTTCCATTCACCTTTATGTGGATTCAAACCTGAAGCCTGGAAACGAAAGGAATGCTTTCTAAGATGTTTCTTGACTGTCTTTGAGTATGGTGACCTGCAGACCAATGAGGGGTCAATATGTCATAGAGTGACCTTGTGGCGCGCCAATCTGTAAAACCGTGTTTACCTGTAAACCTGTAAAAAATGTTTATTTGCAGAAAGTGGACGGAAAGTCTTCTTTGAACACGAGCAGGAAGAAGAATAATTTTTTTGTAGAAAAACACCTTAAGGCTCTGAGTTACAATATTACATTTACATTTACAGTATTTAGCAGACGCCCTTATCCAGGGTGACGTAGTGCTTTAGGTCTCAATCTAAGGATGAATTCGTTCATTTAGGGTAGATACAATCTTAAGTTCACAAGCATAGACAGGTGAGTTTTTATTTATTTATTTATTTTTAAATATGGATTCCTGGACAGGGAGAGCAAGACCCATAACCATTTGTGCTTCATTTTAGTGTGCTATAATGTTATATATATATATATATATATATATATATATATATATATATATATATATATATATATATATATATATATATATATATATATATATATATCGGATTTGACTATGCAGAGAACCACTGAGGTGTCTGTAATCTTCAGAATTAAGAAGAAACTTAAGCACTTATCTTTTGATTATCTTATGTATCTCATATATTAATATCTCATATTTTATTTAAAATATGTTCAATAAAAATGTTGTCTAGCCCAGCATCAATTCATGTTTTTATTCGTATAATTGTCCTCATCTTGCGAGAAGGATTCATTTACAGGACCTTGAGCAATTTTAGTTGATTTATATGGTGTAGATAGAAGATGTTTTGCTCGTTGTGATTTCACTCATGTTGTTCTTGTTTATTAGAGAAACATTGGCACGGATCAAAGCAACCGGTCGTGATCCTTTTAGGCTGGGCTGGCTGTCGAGACAAGCATCTCTCAAAGTACAGCTCGATTTACAACGAACAAGTGAGATGGATCCCTCCTGAATTATTTCTATTTTTATGTCCGTATTCTAATCTTCTGTTTCCTCCCGGCGTCGTCTCAGGGATGTGTAACTGTCCGCTATACGGCTCCCTGGAAGACGGTGTTCATCTCGGAATCATTCGGCTACAAGGAGCTCCACAGCGTAGCGCACAATCTGCTCGAGATCCTGTACGACTACGAGGTGGAGAACAACCCCGTCTTCTTCCACGTGTTCAGCAACGGTGGCTTCATGCTCTACCGCTACATGGTGGAGCTCCTGCAAAGCCACAAGCAGTTCTCCTCTCTGAACGTAGTGGGGTCGGTGATGGACAGCGCTCCAGGGAACCAGAACGTCCTCGGGGCCCTGCGCGCTCTCAAAATCACACTGGGTTCAAAAGTCAACGTCCTGCTCCGCTGTCTCCTCCTGGCTCTGTTCGCCGTGACCGTGTTCCTGCTCAGGGTCGTCTTGTATCCTGTGACCAAGCATTTCCACAAGAACCACTACGACGCCATGATGGAGCGTCCGGCGCCCTGGCCTCAGATGTACCTGTACTCGAGAGCAGACTGCGTGATCAGGTGTAGAGACGTGGAGATGATGGTCCAGGCGATGCGGGAGAAAGGGGTGCGCGTCGAGAGCTTCGACTTCATCACGCCGGCTCACGTGAGTCTGTTCCGTGACTGTCCCGAAGATTACTCGAACAGGTGCCGGACATTCCTGAAGAGCTGCATGACGGACTCTGAAGGGACATTTTTGAAGAAGTGCTTGTGAACCCTGATTGGCATATTAGCAGATTATGATGCATATTATGTATCAGAAAACAGTGAAAGGAAAGCATATGAAACACTCATTAAGAAAATAAATGGCTAATCATTTATTTCATCATTAAATCTCTAAAGGATTCCTGCTATTAACCACTAATCTGTGGTATAAAATACCAGCACATTGTAATTTCTGTATAATTTAAAACAATCAAAACACTATATAGTCATATTGGCCCGACCTACAATATGAGACAAAAGTATTGGGACACCCGCAAAGTTTGAGGCGCACAGTTGCTCTGATCTATTAAATACACCGGCATCTGACTTTTTGCTAAAACCTGTATGTCTGAATGAGCACAAATCCTCACAATTACATTCCAAAAATCTAGTGGAACATCTTCCCAGCACAGCGGAGATTATTATACCAGTATATGGGAAGTAAATGCGGAATATGGTGTAACAAAGTCAGGCATCCGCAAACTTGTGTCCGTATCGCGTTCGTACATAAAACTTTATTTGAAGTGATCTGAAACTACTGTAAAATGTATAAACCTAATAGAACTTGTACTTGATTGACCTTGTATATGTTATATATGGTTTAACTGAATGAAGTGTTGCTTTCGGTATTCGTCCGGTAATGTGAATTGAACATTTTTTTTTTTTTTAAGATTATTTAAAAAAAAAAAAAAAGAAGCTACTAAACACTTTCGATCTGTTTATAACTTATGTGCCTTCTTGAAATAAAGACTCTTTGGAGTAACTGCTTGTAGTTGGTTGTCTCTTTCTTTAAAAAAAATATTTCCACTTAATTGTATTTAGCCAATGTTAGAATCCTCTGGTGCTATTTTTAAATATTTATTTCCTTCACTTTTAGTAAGCACTATATGGTGGTCGAACACTGGACAGGACGCAGAAATGCACGTCTATATTTTGCCCTTGATGTCAATGTGTTCATAGATACCTTTTTGCCTTCCGCCCCCATGTCCCCAAAAGAGTTACAGACTAAACAGCTCCATTCATGCTCGCCGTGGGGAGACATTCCACCTCAAGGCCTTTACCAACGATCAAACTGATCACGCACATCTTCCCATCAGATGTCTTGAATTGTCATGTTTGACATTTCCTCAACAAGCCCTTGGCATTTGTCTCTTCACACAGCTTACCATGTTACTTCATGTATCATCGAAAGGTACTGGTTTATAGATACACTTGGACAAATGAACATCGCTTATTGGAGTGTGCAAGGATTGTATTTTGTTGTCTGGAAACATGTAGATCACATGGCTTAAGCAATTCAGGCCACATGAAAGGCCACATGAGCCAACCAAACCAACAGTACCAACAGTAACCTGAGAATGAGGTTTAACTATGTCATATATTCATTTTCTCTACCTGTAAAGAGCGTTAAATACAGAAATAAAATACTTTCAAAAAAGCAGCACAGTGCACGGTGTAAACCAGTTAGCGGCGTTTGGAAAACGTCACTATTATTATCATTTACATTTCTTATTTGCAAGTGACCACCGGGCAGGAAGCGTAAAAAGACCATAAAATGCCCAGGTCTGCTGTATGGACAATGTTTATGAAAACTGCTCACTACTATTACAGCAGTAGCAGCAAAGATCATCTGTACGACATTTGTTAGATTAGTTTCAAAAGGGGGCGCCATTTCTCTTTTTATTTTTACTTTCCCACACATCGTCTTGCGTTTCATATTTACTTAGACGTGTCAATAACAAGAGAAGGCCAAAGATTTGGACAAAATAAAGCTTAATTAACAATATTCAGATATGATGTGAGGTGTTTTAACACCTTTCTATCATCTCCAGAAGGAATCCTTTTAGCTATATTGGTGAGAGTTGGTGATATATTGCTCTGACCCAGTGTTTTAGCTAACAAAATGCATTCATTCATTCATTCGTTCATCTTCTTCCGCTATATCCGATCTTCCCTCGGATCACGGGGAGCCTGTGCCTATCTCAGGCGTCTATGGACTTTAAGGCAGGATATACTCCGGATGGAATGCCAACTCATCACAGGGCACACACATATACAATCACACACACATTCAAACACTAAGGACAATTTTCCAAGGTGCCAATCAACCTACCGTACATGTTTTTGGACATGGAGGAAACCGGAGAACCCGGAGAAAAACTCACAGAGGCACGGGGAGAACATGCAAACTCACACACATGGCGGAGGCGGGAATCGAACCCCAACCCTGGAGGGTTGAACCTGCTAACCACAAAGTCACTGTGCCCCCCTAAGAAGATTTGGCCATTGTAAAATTTGCTATTGTTTTGCCAATTTTTCCAGCTTCCATTAAGTCTTTGAAATCAACTTTTGTCAACTGAATTCAACAATGCGAAATCAACAGTCGCATTTTAACAATACAGTCAGTGTTATACACTCCATTTGTCAACATTATATTATGTACACAAAAGCTTATTATTTAGGAAACATTCTGTATATAAAAAAAAAAAGGGATGGGAAGTTTTGGCACAGTTCTTTGTAATTTCCTGTCAAGCACCTGCCACCAAAAACAGATGATTCCATTAAATTTATAGCTAAAGTGAAAAGCCGGTCCTCTGGCCTTCATGCTAAACACCTTATTATTGAATTTCATTTATGTGGCAAGGCTGTGTAATATACAGCACATCACACTTGTAATGCCCCCCCCCAAAAAAAGTGTCGAAAATTGCCCTTAGAGTTAATGAAGTCGCACAGTGTGATATGGAGAAATTGTGGTGGAAAGGGGTCACCAGGCCTCTTCAGCCTCCTCGGCCGTGCAAAATGGCTCCTGTCAAGCTCCGAACATTAGTGAATGCTCACGCAGCGAGCCGGCCATGAGAAAAATGATTTGAGGAAGTGGCTTTTGACAGGAATGTGTACTGAGCTTAAGTTTTTACAAGCCAGGAGACAAGAAATAGCACAGAAGCTATGTTTTAGGGTCGTGAGGTGTGTGTGTGTGTGTTTTTTTTTAATTATTAAGGCAGACACATGATGTGTAAAAAGCTTTCTGTCATTTAGTCAATTTCATGCAAAAGCTAGTAAGCCAGTTTAAATCTACACCTCCCAAATATTTATTTGCTCCCAAACACTTAGGCTCCTTCATTTACCCTTTAAGAACTGGTAAAATGTCAAAACAATATTATTAATTTATTCCTGAAAAGCGATTTCTTTAACATGGCAGCCTGCGTTTATAATATTGGCTAACTAATGACAGTCATACGGAATTAATAGTCTGCCAAGTTGTTTGATGAGAATGTCAAGAGATGAGAGTTTGCAGAACAACAGGCATGTGAAAAAGAAAATACACCCTCGTGAATTCGATGTTTTTACATATCGGGTCGCAATAAAATAAGTTTAAAATAAATATATAAAATATAAAAATAACAATTGAGTGATGTGTGGCCTGGCTTGAAGACAAATGTTGCACTACATGATCAGTTGGGGTTGATTATTTTATAGTATTTTATAGTATGTCCTGTGTTCCTCATAAAACTGTATAAAATGTTTTCTGTGTTCAACTTTCCCTTCACTAGGATCCAAACATAGAGAACCTTTCATTGGATGGAGTGGACTGTAACCTTAACCCTTTTGGTCGGAATACTCCAAAATCTACTGGAACATCTTCCCAGAAGAATGAAGTTTATTATATAGAATTTGTGCTTGACATATAATAATATATTACATTTAAATGATATACAATCTGTATGTACACTATATGAACAGTTTAGTACCATTATACATACAGTGTACATATCTCATGCAAATATTGTGGCTTACTATATATTTATTACCTCTCTCTCTCTCTCTCTCTCTCTCTCTCTCTCTCTCTCTCTCTCTCTCTCTCTCTCTCTCTCTCTCTCCCCACGTTGCCCATTTCAGGAGTCAGAGAACTTTAATCAATAGACAGGGTCGAAGGTGTACACTTCCCTCTGAGGAACCTGTTAAAAAATGTATAGGAGCAAAAAGTCACCAAAGATAGTAAAAGAAAGAAACAAACAACCATAAACAAATAATTTAAAAAGAAATCCACCTGAAAAAGCAGTTTGAATTAGCTGTATTTTCAGCACCTTTTGTCATAAAGCCTAGTATGTGGATAGTGTGTAAGTGTGATCCTGTAAGGCTGTTATTAGGGAATAATATGCTAATCCGTTGGGAATATACCAACATAAATAAGATATCAAGACAGAAACCTTGGTTAACCAGGAACTAGGTTTTCATTTTCTCATTTTATTGTTGAGGTAATTTATCACACAAAACAAAACAAAAAAAGCCCACACAACGTGTATAATAAATATTAAGCATTTCAATGTCACTTTGATTAGCACTGGTTTGCTTTCGCTAGCTACGCTAATATTTGGAATTTTGTAAAAATCTAATTAGCTTTTTAACTCCTGCCTTTCATGCTAATAAAGCAAAAAAGCTAACTGCAATGTATGAAGATATCATACTGGAACAACAGAACACACACACGCACACACACACACACACACACACACACACACACACACACACACACACACACACACACACACTTATTTTATTCTAGTGTGGCATGTTGCTAACTCCTTAATCATACATGTAGAGTGTAGAAAGTGTGTCATTCAGCTCTCTTCATCAATAGATGGCACTGTCAGCTAGCCATACTGTCGATTTCCAACAATGAGCTCCGTTATGGGAGCAGCTAAAAGGGACACGTTTTAGATACTGATACCGCTAGTGAGAGCAGTATGGTGACAAACAATACTCCAGAACGAAAGGCTTCCGCTTAAAATTAAATTCGAAAACACTAATTGGTTTTCCGTTTACGTCCATGCTAATACCAGGATCCGGACTGGTGAAAATGTACACTCACTAGGTGTTTTTTTCTTTTTCTTTTTTAGTTTGGACGAGGTTTATAAAGACGAGCTCACGAGAACATGATTATTATCAATGAATTAATTGGTCTATCTATCTATCTATCTATCTATCTATCTATCTATCTATCTATCTATCTATCTATCTATCTATCTATCTATCTATCTATCTATCTATCTATCTATCTGTAATTATCATCATTTAAAAAGTGTTTCATATTTGAAACATGTATGGGGTCATCAATTAATCTATCACTATAATCTATAATACATGGATTTAAAAAAATGTAACTGAACTTAGTAGTTACATTTTACAGTCACATTTAAATAATGCTTAAGTGTTCATCTACACACGTCCCATGTTCGCGCATTCAGCGAAAAAAAAAAAAAAAGTGTGTTGTGGTAATGTGCCGCCTCGCACCGGAACAGCGCCTTCAGTCCAATTCCTGCTCCACTTTCCAAAACCCATCTGATGTGACACTGATGTCCTTTATCCCAACCGAAATCTGGACGTTATCTAGATAGCCCAGGTGTATCACGTATCTTCCCTATATCACGCGTGCAATCTTCAGGAACCGTATCCTCATCCGTAGCCAAGGGTTATTTATATTTCTTACATGTTTTGTGAGGAAAAAAGTTACATCCATTTCTTACAAGTTGTACATTAGCATTAACAGAAATATGGCATTTTATTGGATATTCTAATGATGTGCATCTTCCTTCATTTGATTTGTCGTCGCATCACCATTTTTTTCAGGTCGTGATCTTGCGTCCCTAAAAAGACTCGCGTGACACCAGCGTATTTTTAAGACTGTTCCGGGTTTGTAAAGACCAGAGACGATTTCCTCTTCCTGTCTTGAAACACACTGTCCCTTGCTTGTCCTTGTGCACTGGCCACTCGATGCTCCCGGTAGCTAAACCTGCAGGGGGGCTGTTGTAACACCACACGGTTCTGTTCTGTTCCTCCACACCTGTTTTTTTTTCCTTTTTTGGACGAGTTGAGAAAATGTGTAATGGAGCTTCAAGTCACTCTTTCTTCCTCTAATGAGCAAAGCGTCCCACCGAAGCAGCCCAAGGCTGGCGGCCCCCCTCCGAATTCGTAATGAAAGAGGGTGAGAGGGACAGGGTCATCTCTGTCATCTTTGCTTTGACAAACTTCAAGTGTACTACTGATTGAAGAATTGAACACTCCGGAGCAGAGAGAGAGAGAGAGAGAGAGAGAGAGAGAGAGAGAGAGAGCGAGAGAGAGCAAGTGTTTTTTTTTAGGCCAGTCGTCCTTGTGTAAACCCCCACCCCCCCCTACACTTCACTTCCAAGCCGATGAGGAAACAAGAGAGAGGCCCTCGGTACGAGCAGTGTGGGGTGAGCTCGGCCTTGTTCAAAGCAACTGTGCTTCACAGATCGGCTTCAAGCAAGCACCTCTGGCTCCTTACAGGCATCCTGCCTGGCAAGCGCCGAGGCCCCAGCTAATGCTCTGTCAAATTAGACTTACAAAACAAAGCCAGTGGCATCACACATGCAGGCACACACTCACACATACACACACACACACACACACACATACACATGCACAAACAGTGCTGATACCGGGACGGTGCCTTCGACCACGAGTGTAGGATACATGCATGACAAAGCGATGCATGTGCTGAGGGAGAATAAAAGCATGCATGCTACCTGCACACGTGTGTACGTGTGTGTGTGAGGCTGGTATGACAGTTCAGGCGCACACACAAATAGTAGTTTGGCATGAGGCTTACTGTGCGTGGGATCATGTGTGTGTGTGTGTGTGGTGTGTGTGTGTGTGTGTGTCTGTGTGTGTATGCTTAATTTGACAGTGGGGGGTGAGGTGCATATAGGGTGCAAGAAGCGAACGCCTGTCTAATGAAGGGGAGAGGAGTAGTCTTGTATGACAGGCCTCCGGAGAGAAGGACTCACAAAAGAGACGCAGACGAAAGCAGCGGGGCTTTTGATTCCACCGCGTGCCTTGACATTCCCACTTCCCTTATTCTCCTGCCGAAGAAGTGACTCCCTTTGTTATCTCTTCTGTACAACACGGTCAATTGTTCTAACGAAAAGCGACACAAAAATGAACATAGTGAATATTACAGTTACAGAACCCGAATTATGGTTACAGAACCCGATCCGAGCTTTGATCTAATAGGACGCTTAGGGCTTGTTCGATTCTCAAACACTGTATATCCATCTTATTATCATACGGCAGGAAAACAAGCTCTGACGGTCACAACGTGTTCGACCGAGTCAGCATCTGGTTTACCAAGTTCACAAGGCAATCCTTGACATTTGCCTCCATTTCTTATCATTTCGATATGCAATATGTGCAGGTTGTTATATGACTCATTCAATAAATAAATAAATAAACACACACACACACCACACACACCACAAATATATATATATATATATATATATATATATATATATATATATATATATTATATATATATATATATATACATATATACATAAAAACCATCATCCACCCTTGCTCTAAATAAAAGTAACCTTTTGCTTCGCCACATCTGTAATCCTGACATTATAATAATCTTCTTTGTGTCCTTAAGAGGATAGAAGTGTGTTTAACTTTGGTCCAATTAGTTTAAAAAAAGAAAAAACAACGTATGATTTATGCAGTGGTCGCTAGACTAATATCTTTAGAATTTTGCGGGCGAAGCCGATTCATCTTTAAGACTGATGAGAGGAGGTTGCTCTCTATGCAAAACGCATTAGGCCCAAATGAGGAGTCTATTACTCAAATCTGCCTGATTATTCGTTAGTCAGAGCTCACTAACTAAGCAGATTTGGATATGTCATCGTGACGACGGCGATGATGATGATGAGGATGATGACTGTGATGATAAGAGGCTCCACTTCTCTGTAGCGTTGCTCAGTCGTGATTTTGGAGAGCCCCCCAGATACACATCGTTTATCTGCACATCTTCTTCCTGTCTCACTACACACATATACACACACACACACACACACACACACACACAGAGCTCAGGAAATACACTGGGGACTCATAACAGAACTGTTTGCAGGAGCACGGCCTATTCATCATAGGTTAATTAACACATAAGGCTTTTATCTTTCTCACTGAGCAAGCTTTTGCTCTCCCTTAGTGCAACAGGGACTAAATATGGACTGACATAAGGAAACATAAGTAGTGACTTTTATGAGACAGGAAGGCTTGAGGGAAAATAATTTAAATAGAAAGGGGTGGAAAATGTGCTACATAATGATGTAGAATGGTTCGGAATAAAATAAATCGTCAGTGAGGTTTTAGAACAGGGACGGCTTTGTGTACTAATTATACTATTATGTGTATTTTATACTACTCAACTACCCTCAAATTGACATTATTGCAGGATAAAGGATGAAAGCAAACCCTAGAAATCGGGATTCAAATAAAACTGATGCATAGCATGTAAAAGATGTTAAGACATGATGGTATTACTAAAACTTAGTAAAACTTCGCTTTTTTTTCTCTTTTCATGTATAGCATATAAGATGCTGGCTTTGTGCATGCTAATAGAAATAATTCAAATGTCATTCTTTGCATCTAAAGTATTCCTAAAAATGTTTCTAATACAGAATTCATTCATTCATTCATCTTCTACCGCTTTATCCGATCTTCCCTCGGGTCACGGGGAGCCTGTGCCTATCTCAGGCATCTATGGGCATTAAGGCAGGATACACCCTGGATGGACTGCCAGCCCATCGCAGGACACACACACACACATTCACACACACACATTCACACAATAGGGACAATTTTCCAAGGTGCCAATCAATCTACCGTGCATGTTTTTGGACCGGGAGGAAACCGGAGAACCCGGAGAAAAAAAAACCCCCCCTGAGGCACGGGGAGAACATGCAAACTCCACATACGGGATTCGAACCCGGAACCTGGAGTTGTGAGGCGAACGTGATAACCACTAAACCACCGTGCCCCTTATTATATATATAGAATTTTATATATATATATATATATATATATATATATATATATATATATATATATATATATATATATATATATACATACATGCATATATATGTGGTGTGTGTGTTTGTGTGTGTGTGTGTGTGTAAAAACCATAAACAAAAATTACACCTCCGTTTTCTAAAAAAAATTACATAGTCTTGGAACTGCGATCAGATCTGCATAAATAACCGCCCCCCCCTTCTGACCAATCACATGCTGTAGTATAATAAAGTGCTCAAACTCTCTTTTCTTCTTTATTCTTGGTCCATCAGCAATCCTTTTTATTCCCACACCCCACTGGATTCTAGCTTCTTTGAGGGTTGTTCCTGTTAAACCAAAGATGATCGTTGTAGGTCAAAATATGACCTTTCCGTGTAAGGTCAGCTTCTTCAATAGGCACTTTTAAATCCTCCTCCAAGGTATATTTTTATACAGAACCTATTTTGAACAGGTCTGTATATACGTTGAAATTGGTGTGTCATTCACATTTTTGGATTTTGATGTGGGGCCTATCATGATCATTGTCATTGAGGAACCACCCCACCCCCCACCCCCAAGCACAGCCTTTTCATACCCCTACCATCAGGCAGATGCTACAGGAGAGATCAAGCCAGAATGGTAACTCTCTAACCATGTTTTTTTTTTTACCCACAGGCCATCATGTTTGTGTACGACACCCATCTCTTCCCTCCTCACCGAAAGCAAAGATTACCATCTGATCCTGAGAAGTGTCAACTACCACATTATTCCAACCCACACACAACAACACTATAGACACACACATACATCCGTTTAAAAATGTGGATAACAACATGGACCCAATCTACCACTGCTTGTCTTTGTTTTGGTCATTATTGTAAATTTGTAACTGATGTGTTGTGTCTTTATAACTTATCTTATAGGCTGCTGAAATGAGAATATGAGAATAAACAAATTTTGAGATTGTTTTTTTTCTCAAAGTATTTTACATATTAGCAAAATTTCAATCGTGCAGTATGAAAAAATGGGCTTTAAACGTAATTGTATTACATCAAAAATTCGTTCTGAACGTTGGCTAATGCTATCATGCACGTCTTTAAAACAAAGCAGGCCGTCTTTTTTCCCTCCCGACCAGTGTTAACTGCAAAGCACAACACAAATGTTACTGTGCAAAGTGAAAGTGTTCAGGCCCTGAGAGAGAGATTTCTCTCCGCCCCATGAGGTAATGAGCACCTTCCTGGCACGACACGCCGGACTCATTAAGAAGCGGCAAGAAGCGCACTTCATCTTTGGAATGAAAATGACATGCGGTCAGATCAATTTGGCACAGATCCTGAGAGGAAGCAGATTTCGGTCAGATTGGTCATTTCGGTAATTCACACAAATTTTTCTTTTTGTCTTTTTAATTGAACAACGCTTCATGACATCACACTCGCAAACCTCCTTATAATTCTGCTCTCTGTCTCTTCCGCCAGATCTCTAAATGTTGTCGGATGAACTTGATAGAGCTAAAATTTTACGCAACTCAAATGGATTTGTCACATCCCGTTACTCTTGCATTTATTGCTAAATAAGGAAGAAAACGTGCTGTTGTAGGAAATAAACCAGCATTATGGTGTCATGTGACCCACGATGTATAGCGATAGTGAGTATTTTCAAAATAGCAACATACTCGAGCTGATTTGATTCCACAGCAATTTGCCAACACTAGCAATTATTGAGTTAATAAACGACCGGCTGTATGGTCTTTTCAATTATAGTTTCACATTTCATGTTTAATGGCACATCAACACTGCCGTTTTGGTCCTGCCGTTATTTGCTGTGCAACAGCTGTTAACTCACAGCCTGCTTATTTCCCCCTCTATTGAACTACAATGCTGAAAGTGAAAAAAAAAATCTTTAAATCTTTCCCGTATAGGTCATCAGTGGGGATTACAATGGCTGTGAGGAAACACTGTTAAATAAAGATCTCCTCAGCAAAAAACTGCATGATATCAATGAATAAGCATCTTCTATTAAGACTAATGACAGGTAAAATATCTTCTAAAATCTTCTGGCCAATCAGAATAAACAACAATATCCAATATAGGTATAATAATGGCATTTAAATACATCACTAGTCATTAACAAACAGAAGGTAATAGTCTGCTAGGTAATTGTTGTCTAATTACCACATGCTTCTTTGAGAAATTATGCGAGAATTATATGCTCTTAGAAAACACCATACATTCTGCTCACAATACCACTAATATGTAATATTTTACACAGAATTCTACTCATAATTGGAATAGTCTATTCTTATTTAACTTCATAACATATCGTCAATGACTCTGTTATGATTGCTCTGTAATGATATTCACACAGGTTATGAAATAGACATTTTAACTTGAACTGATCACCTGCTGCTTAATTCACTGTGATCCTTAATAAAGCACTTTTACATCAAGTACCAGATCAGATGCTTCCTGATTCCTACCTCGGATTTATTTACCCGTGAAATAAAAGTCCAATCTTTGTCATTTGCTTTTTTTTCTGTACTTGGACGTATGGTTGCTTTTGTTCGTCTACACTCTGGTAAAATGATGAGCAATTTCTAACCAAACTCCTTAAGTCAATAACAAAATCGAATTCTAAATGAATTTCCAAAGCAACAAACATCTTTTATAAACTTGTTCTAACTTCTCTACAGATTCTACAGAACCTCTACCTGTATTGTTTCTGTAATATCCTAATCCTTATGAGTTATTCTACACACTGCTTGTTTGTGTCTCACAATCTATAATATTATTCTGGACTTTTAACAGTTCCGAATATTACAAAATCATCCTTGTGCTTTGTACTGATCACATACAGATGTGGTTTGAGTAGAAGTCAGATTTATTATTCATTTAATGTCATTCAAATGTTTTGGAGAAAAAAAAATCACATATATTCCACGTATGATCACGATTATGTGCGATTTAGCGCTCCACTGGTAAATCCACTGTATGAAAGTCTAAAAAACAAAAACCCAGGATTCTAATTTGAACCCAGTTAATCTCCTCGAAGTAGTAAATAATACATTTGATCTAGGAAAACATAAAAATGGCAAATTTAGAGATACCGCAAGTCATGCTGAGGAATAAAAAAGAAGTCATGTGATCCAAACACATATGTTTGCGATGTTTCTGACATTTCATTTTGACTTATTATGCCCTAAATTTATAAACTTATATATCGCATAATTATGGGACAAAACATTCCTTTGTCCAAAACTCATGAAAATTGATATGTAAAAGCTGAAGATTTGGTCTTTAACCAAATATGGTAAACTTATACCTAAAACTCTGTCCCAAATCCTGCCGTAAACCCTGCTGGACTGACACTTGTCTTTTTTTTTTTAAGGACTTTTATCCTTGACATTAACTCAAGACATTTTAAAAAGAAAGAAATAATTTCCTAATATTATCACACTCTGCACATGGGAAACGAGGATACTGTAACGAGGGCTCTGCACATCGTAGACACATTGTCTACACTTTGCTTTTGTTTGAGGATATTTAATACAGTCATTGAGATTATTTGCTATCACAGTATATAATGTCGCCTTAATTATTTTCCAACTTGCCAAGTTTGACAACCCGGCATTAAAGTGCTCTCTACTGACAAACAAGGCATGGGTTAGTATGAATACCCATTGTTCACACTATCCCCTGCCTTCTCTGCGAACATTTTCATTAGAGAACAATTAATGGTAGGAGTGTCAAGCGCTCTGCTCCTGCTCGCATAAGCACCCATTTGGGGCTTGAAATGAGAAATGAGACACCTGAGGACCGTAGACCACAAGACCAACATTTGGATCTTGGAATCTGATAAAGATGTTTGCTGTATAGGCCATTCGAACCGTGCTGGATAATTCATTCATTCATTCATCTTGTGGGGAACCTGTGCCTATCTCAGGTGTCTTCGTGCATCAAGGCAGGACACACCCTGTATGGAATGCCAACACATTGCAGAGCACACACACACACACTCATATTCACACACTAGGGACAATTAACCAACCGTGCATGTTTTTGGACCGGGGGAAACCCTGGAACCCGGAGGAAAAAACCCTTCGGCGGAGAACATGCAAACTCCACACACACATGGTGAGGGCGGGAATCGAACCCTTACCCTGGAGATGTGAGGCGAACGTGCTAAACACACACACACACACACATATATATACTAGTGTGTGTGTGTGTGTGTGTGTGTGTGTGTGTGTGTATTTATATATGGATTCTACTTGGTTTAAAACGAAAATCTGCCCGTTATTTGTAGACGCCTACATCTTAAACAACCTCCCAGCAGACATGTTGCATCTTGAACCCCTGGAACAGGAGACTTGTACAGCTCTGATCACTTTTGAATGGCTGTTCAGGACTAATTAATGGAGTGAGACCCATGCCTGACACTACTCCCCCAACCCCTCCTACCCCCATCCCCGTTAAACGCGAAAGCCATGAATTAAACATAGGCATCTCTGAGCTTGGCACTGCTCAAAGTCTGTTAGACAAAAATGCAACGCAGCTGCTGTGACCGTGACTGCTGTTGGGAGGTAAAAGCTCGGCGATGGTGCACTTCACTTCACCCTGCACCCTACACCCTCCCGGTGCATAAATTACCACCTTCAGTGGCATTAGCACCCAACAAGATCACCTCAGCTGACAAAAGTTAATTTGCACTAGTGATGCTTTATTCCTCCCATTACATTAAATCATCGGCTTGCGCCGGGCGCCGTTTGTGCGTGCCAGAGCAATTCCATCTCCTGCTACGAATCAGAGATATCCGATCTTCTGCTTCGAAATTGGGCACTATTTACCTGAACTCTGACCAACACAAAGAATGTGCTTTTAGCCCTTATTTCAATTATTGCACAACATATATATATATATATATATATATATATATATATATATATATCTATATATATAGATAGATATAGATATAGATATAGTATATAGATAGATAGATAGATAGATAGATCGATAGATTGATAGATAGATTAGAACTATAGGTTCTAACCTTTTTATTCTGGCACAATTAAAATAACCTATGGATATTTTAGAGCCTTGTGTAATTTTATTAGTTTGTTCAATTTAAATAAGAGTAAAATGAAGGTATACCTTTTTTCCTAGGAGGCCTGGATTTCACCTGATATGGTAATACACAGGTATTTATACATTTATTTGCACTACACTAACAGGTTATATTTAAATATTTTGCCCCAGTTTATTTGCTAATGTCAGGTAGACTAACACTGTTGCTATCATAATTATATATGTATATGTATATGTAATTCTGGCTAATGACAAATACTTTACACCATATGGTGCATCAAGCATTTAAATACCAGCAAACCTGCACAAAATTAAGCAAGGTTCACTCTAAAAAAACAACTATAAAGTAATTTAATCAGTTTCTTTAAAAAAAAACCAATATGTTCTCCTTATGAAATAATGTACCATCTCCAATATATACACTCACACCTAATAGACACCCCATGCAAGTTTCAGCCCCTGTATAAGGATGATAAACATCAACTTGTACTCCGTACTTGATCCAAACCATGCTGGAGGAAAGCACTTAAACTACAAGCCGGCGGAAAATAGATGGAGTATTTGAGCCCTGAGAAAGCCGGTCTGCCCTACAGCACTGCTTGTCTTTCACTCCGTGCTTTCAAGTGGCCCGGGATAATGCCATGGAGAAATGGGGTCAGCTGACTTTGGAGCTGCAGGTTCGAACCCATATTTAGCTGTTTCTTTTCCTTTTATTACTCCTGCTGTTCCAAGGCCTGATCACACGTTAAGTGCTGGGGAACTTATATGTAACTGGTTTAGCCTAAAGAGAGTGCTGGAAAAAGCACTCGGAGAGAGGAGATGAAGCACGCGGAATAAGGCACATTATTATTTTAAGGTTAATTTGCACCACTGAACATTATCTCAGCCTTGTTTTCCCCGGCTTAATTAGATTTAGTAAAAGGAATTAGGCAATGAGGAGCACCAGAGGTTTGTTTTTCTTCTTTTAACTGTGGCTTCGCAGTTATGTTAGTTCATTTTTCCATTGTTTAGGGTTAAATGAAAATAATTTGCTTCAAACTAATATTAAACTCATACGGTAAAATGTGTTTTTATAGTATTTTTTTTCAATCGGGAGCTGTTGTTTAGCATTTTCCTGTAGATTTTTTAAAGATTATTGCATTTGTTTTTCTCTTCTAAATGATAATCCTGCACTTTAGAGATTTTTTAGTTTTGTTTATATTTTGCTTCAATGATGCTCTGCGGTATGAATTGAAAAACACCACCGTGGTAATGCCGCCGTAAAACATCAATGTTTCCGAGATATTCTTCTACATCTGTGTGTGTGTTGCTTTGTTCTACAGTACGCAGCGTCTATATAAATCCATTTGCAGGCAAAAGAAATTCCCACACCATGGATTTTTCACGATCTGAGTAAGCAGATGTCTGGTCGGCGGGAAGACTTCAATCCTATTAGCAGCTGATTAATGAAAAAGGCAGCAACATTATATTAAACTTAGCAGCACATTCGCAAATAGGCAGTTTTACAATCGAACCAGAGTTATGGGAGCATACGCGGACGGGTCCGTTCGAATAAGGCAATGTTCATTTGTTATCTTTAATTGTTCCTGAGGAAGCTTTTAGTCTGGGTGAAATATGATTCTATTCGAAAATGATGCTTTTCCATTTAGAGCAAACAGACATGAATGATCTCATTTGGACCTTTTTCAGAACCGGGCTGGATTATAGTGCGCAGGTTAAAAGAGTCGCCCCGTTTCATAGCCATCGCTGGAGGCCAGGATGTGGACGAAAATCACTGTGCAAATTCTGGAAAATCCTGAAGGGCAGAGCTGTAAAGGAAAAAAAAAGTGCTTTATTACCACCCGTACTTTGGCATATATTTTATATTAAACTTGTGCTGTTTAAAAAATGACACAGGTTTGATGTTACACAGACATTCCTTTGACTTTTTTCACAAGTCCACTTTTCTTTGAAATTTGTGTTCATTGACTTTGTTGTTTTATCTACAGAGGGAGGTTAAACTCAGTGGTTAAAGGTTAATGAACGGAAAGGTTGAAGGTTCGAATCCCAGCACCACCAAGCGAAATTACAACAACTCTGCAATGCATCCTATTGTTATATTATCATTGTCCAATTAATGGCCAGATTCAAGTGTTTTTGCTTTTCTGTAGCAGCAGCTCCAACACGACTATTATCACTGCGCTCGTGTTTATTTATGATGATTTATATTGTAAGTAAGAAAAAAAGTGCACCTTTATATGAACATTTCCATTTCCATTTACAGCATTTAGCGGACGCCCTTATCCAGAGTGATGTACAAATAGTGCTTTAGGTCTCCATCTAAGAATAAATTCATTCAGGTATGATTGATACAAACTAAAGGTAAAAATAAGCATAGACACAGTTGAGGTATTTTTTTTCACATAATAACCTTTTGTCACTTCACATTTACACTTTATACTATAGAAATTGTGATATATACTGAACATTTGCACTACGATAAACATGCATATTTATATAAATATTCGATGTGATAATTTCTACACATTGCTACTTGCACTTCTGGTTACATGCTTACTGAGTTTCATTCGCCCTGTGCTGTGGGTAATGACAACAAAGTGTATGTAATCTAATCTAATCTAATCTAATCTGGTGACATTATCTATAAAGCGACATTAGTTCTTGGATGCAGTGTCTATGTCAGTGCTTATTAACAACCACAGAGTAAGCAGTAGTTTTAGATTTTCAGCGCAAGAAAGTCCTCATGACATAGAGTTTGTGGTCTGCAGTTACATGTGAGGGAAAAAAATAGGTATGGTGTGAAAAAAGGACTGTTTATAACTGCCTGGTGTGTATTACATGATTTTTAATGATTTTTACTATGCAGAAGCAAAAAAAAAAAACATCTTTTATAATTATATATATATATATATAGATATATATATCTATATATATATATATCTATATATATATATATATATATATATATATATATATATATATATATATATATATATATATATAATTGTGCTTCAGATAAAGTATATGATTAGATTACATATATTTTAATGTATTGTACTTAATTGTTACTCATGTGTGTGTGTGTGTATGTCTGTGGGAGAGAGAGAGACAGAGAGGACCAATTAAAAGCACCTGTTCCAAATCTCTACTAGTAATATAGCAGCATTGTGTTAATTAATTCCTGTTTCTGTAATATCTGTATTAATTCTGTAAATCTCCAATTTATTAATTCATATTGATCATAAACTCCAAATTCACAAATTCAATATAATTTAACATGACACACAACGTATGTAAAAAAAAGTATGTATCAGATACTATGAAATTATATATATATATATATATATATATATATATATATATATATATATATATATATATATATATATATATATATATATAATTATTTTTTAAAAAATATTTGCATCAGTAAAAACATCAGTAATTTTTTTTGCATCAGTAATTTTATTATTTAGAAACTTTCCAATAGTCAATAATAGGAAACCGAGGTGTGTTTTAAAGACATTAAGAATAAAAAGACATGTGGTTTTTATTTCATTTGTTTAGTCGGTTGTGTTTGGCTTGATATATATATATAGCTTATATATATATATATATATATATATATATATATATATATATATATATATATATATATAAATAAAAAATATAAATAATGATTAGCTGTCTGAACCAGAGAATTAACCGCACTATATGGAATCAAACTCAACGCAATATTGCATAGAATCCATCGTAACGGGGCGAATCATCTACAATCGCTTCAGTAGCTGCTTAACCTGTATCTTTTTATTATTCCTCCTCTAATTATATCCTTTCTGTATTGCGTTTCAGATCATTTTGTTGGCAAACTTTTTGGACAATCCTGGAATATAGTTGTGACATTTCATTTACTATGTATAATTTTTTTTTTACTCTCTCTGAGAACATTCATTGATATTTACCCTGTGCTCAATGATAAATGTCCCCCTTAAACACACTTTCTCTTGGCCTGTTCCAGCGCCTGAGATTTAAAGCCCAGGACTCCTCCGGATACACAATGTTATGTTAAGTCCCGGGATATCTGACAGTATCTCTACACACATTATCACATTCAGAGGCTCTTGATTCATCATTTCTCAAATGACAGCTTCATCACATCCGCCAGGTCCCCAATACATCACTTGATTTACCTCACGCTGGGACCAGACCCCCGTTAGCAGTTCTCTATTAATGTTATCGCTTGTAAGACTCTTGACACCTAAGGAGTTAAGTAGCTTTTTGCATGGGCAACATGCGAGTAAAACATAATAAAGGTAATTTACTGCAAGGCAAATTCCATAGCTAAAGGGTTCCTATGTTAAATAGCGCGGTGACCTTTAGCGGCTGATTACATAAAGAAGGCACAATCAGATTAGAGCAGGGAGGGAAAGGTCAAGCGCATTCTCCGCCATGGCCATTTCAGTCTACCTGGAGAGGCTTCGTCTCTGAGCGCCAGCCCGAAAAGCGACTATTGGCCGTGAGCTATGAGGTAGTTAGCCTCTGTGCCCCGAGAGCCGTTTGAACAAAGGCCAGCGTCTGATGTGCTCATGTGTCTTTCCAACCTTCTCTCACTATCTTTCTTTCTCTCTCTCTCTCTCTCTCTCTCGTTCACTTTCACTATTTATATCCAGATTGATGATACTGTACAGGAAAACATCTGACTGATCTGATGAACAATCCATACTTAGGATATTAAATGTACATAACAAGTTTATAAACTCAGACAATCTTTTTTATTTTTTTTAGAATTTCCTTGAAATGAATTTCTAAAGTGTGTGTGTGTGTGTGTGTGTGTGTGTGTGTGTGTGTGTGTGTGTGTGTGTGTGTGTGTGTGTGTGTGTGTGTGTGTGTGAAGCAAAAAAAGAACAACAACACATTGCTATTATTTAAAACCAACAGAACAATGAAAAGAGAAACAATTAGATTAGACTTTATTGTTATTGTGTGTAGTAAATGTACAAAGGAGACAAGAGAGCAGCAAGAGCAAAGAAATAGGATGTATATAAATATATATATATTTTTTTATACATTTCTAAATTATAAATACACATCTGAAAATTAATACATTCCTAATACTTTTCTGTAGCACATCATCTATTTCAGCATGTCTAATCACAAGCATTTATGTAAATTCTTTAGCTTAAGGCATCATAGCGGACAAAACCGAGTTACAGGTTTTGATAAATTATAGCAGAAAAGAAAATGTTCACAATTTCTTTCTTTTTTTCTTTCTTTTAATTTTCCGTCACTGATCTGCATAGCAAAAAACTACAGCAGATTTTCTATCTATCTATCTATCTATCTATCTATCTATCTATCTATCTATCTATCTATCTATCTATCTATCTATCTATCTATCTATCTATATTTTTTAAAGTACTTCTGTTCAATATAATGTAAAAAACAGCTATTATAACAACATAATAAAATAACAATACAATATAATATTAAAACTCTCTTATATTATATACATACAAATTAATGAACAATTCTATTTTTGCTTGAACAGAGACTCCACAAAGGTTTCTTATGCATTTCTCATCTGTCTTACATTGTTTAAACCCGTTTAGGTTATTATTATTTTTATATTATTGTATATAATCTAAAATATATTATATTGTAATATTATTATTACATATTTTGAAAACAAAGCGATTTTTCAATGTCCAGCGCGATTTGTTTTGCGAGTAAAAATAATCGCCGGATTCGGAGAAAATAACTCAAAATAACACAAATGATGGCGTGAAGAGAAATGAGTGCGAGACTGGCATTAAGTTGGTTTAAAAAGCCGCCTTGGCGAGAGCGTTATTGATCTGATGGCGTAATGCTTTCCGGAAAAGCAGCCACATACCCCGGTGTTGGGTCACTAAATGAAGAGGGGGGGTGTGGGGGGAAGCAGGGCTTGTGGGGGGTGGTGGTGGTAGGGCAGCTTGGAAGGAGCATGCTGCCAAGTGGTTGTTTTTTTCACTTGTTGACAGGAGAATGGATCTGGGTGGCCCTGTTATTGTTATCATAATTCCATTCTGCAAGCAGCTCTGCTGGCCCAGGAAGTGATAGGACACCGCGTGTGTGCGTCTGTGAATGTGTGTGTGTGTGTGTGTGTGTGTATGTGTGTTTTAGCTAACTGGAGTGCAAGTTGTCTATGTGTGCATGTATCTGCGGTATGTATAAATGTGTGTATGTGTTAGCGAGTGTGTGTGGGTGGGAGGCGCGGGCAGAGGAAGGCAGTTTGTCTTAGGCGCAGCTCGACGCTGGCTGGCCTGTCAGCCAGTTTTATGGCGGGCCCATTAGGAGGCTGACATGGTTAATGCTGATTGCGGCAAGCGCAGCCAGGCTCTGACAGTAACGGTGAGCTGAGTGACGCAGATGATGTTAACAAGCCGGGGGAAGCGACTGGGGCCCGTGTTTACAATGTGGGGGTGCGAAACCTGTCTGCATGATAACACCGGCCCCTACACATACACACACACACACACACACATCTACACATGCAGACACAAACCTGGCCACAAACACCGAGCGGAGACTGCACCAGCAGATAATTAGGCACCCTGCAAACAAAAGAGCTGGGCTTCATTCCTCAGCCTCGCAGGCAGTGGGGAGCCGCACTGGCCTGTCATTGACAGGCTGAAGTGTGCACTCTGTCCCACGCCTTCCTGCAGTCCTCCAGAGCGGGTGGCGCGTTAGCCGCGGAGGGAGCTCGGCTTTAGCGCTGCTGCTCGGTCCAATATGATTCCGGGTGGGGTGTGTGTGTGTGTGTGTGTGTGGGGTGTTATATTTAAACCCGTTACAGCAATGCGTAGTCATTAGGCATCTCGCCTTGTTTTGCCTTTTTCATTATGACAAAAACAGAGG
The DNA here is from genome assembly GCA_030449085.1 of Kryptopterus vitreolus. Lineage (NCBI taxonomy): Eukaryota > Metazoa > Chordata > Actinopteri > Siluriformes > Siluridae > Kryptopterus > Kryptopterus vitreolus. The sequence goes on along the minus strand of JACRUU010000017.1, from coordinate 15,643,357 downwards.
GCGCATCCTTCTTCACACCAGGTGTGACAAACTGGTCTCCGGTTCTGCCTTGAACTGAATTAGAGGCATCCCGTAGTGTATATTAATGGAAATGTTGCCACCATTTTATCTAAACAGACCTAGGGACGCTTCTAACGGCCATCCGGGAGGGAGAAAGAAAAGAGCTCGAAAACAATTAGCACGAAGAACTCACGTTTCAAATTAAGCCGCAGGGCCGTCGCATATATAAGTTCTCTTGTCAGCCCGGTGAAGTGGCAGTTAATGAGCTTCATTAATATGCTAAACAGGCCTTTTTCCCCTCATTTTGCTCTTGCTCTGTCCACTGCAAAGTGACCAGCGCCGGAATATTTCTAATTGCCAGTCAATTATGTCATTGAGCCCATTTAGAAATTCATTTGTATGCAAATTTAGGGTTGGGGTGGTGTTGGTGGGAGGGGTAGGGGGGTGGCGGTTGAAGCAAGGTTCACCACTTCACAACAGTAAGTGTATAAATAGTACATGATCTTGAGCATCCGGAGCTGTTGATGCTTCCTGCGTTTGGCCGTCGAGACATTAAAGCCAGAGCGAAAGGAAAGAGGCGCGCGTCTCCTCCGGCAGCTCTCGGGCGCCGATCCGCGAGCTCGTCAGCTCATGGAGCGATCATTAATTGCAGTTACTACGGCAGAGGTTGTCGCAGTAAATGATTTCTCGATGCATCATCCGTCTTTGATCTCGCCGTAGTCAATAGTAGGTTTAGTGGGGCATAAAACAGTCATCAATAAAAGCTGATGAAGACATAGCAGTAAGTTTAAATGAGCGGGCAAAAACAGGCAAGCGCCCTCCGGTGGCCAGAGTGCGTTTGAGAAAGGGTTGTGTAGACATTGTGCATTTGTGTGTCACTTGCACGGGTACAGCAGTCATACACTGGCTGTACACCTCCTCTCTCATCTTGGTCTGCCTCACACCATTGCACATACACACACATACACACACACATGCACGCACACACAAAATGAGTCATATTTGCACATTCTCCAGCACACACATAGTTTTCATTGGTTGTCTGTAGAGTTTGACTGGTGCAGAGAAGGCTGGGCACCGGCAGACGGAGCTGTGCCTGCTGTCCGACAGGCCCCTTAACGATTATCAAGCTCCATTTTATTAGGGCAGACTGGAGCTGAGCACGAAAAAGGCAGGCTTGTAAATTAGCTGCCAGGGCTGGCGTCAATACCGGAGAAAATCCGGTGACATTGTGAAGTCTGCCACCCATCAGCACTTAATGAATGGATGAAGTTAAGACCATTTTTAGTAAATTCATTACTGTATTGGACTTGACAGGGCAGTTTAATAATTGGTTTGTCACAATTTTTTTTCTCAATACCCCCCCACCCCCCACCCCCCCACACACTCTCACTTCCAAATGATTAATACGCCTATTGATTAGCGCTCAGCGAGTATGCCCGGGATATGGAGAAAAATGCACGCACAAGCACTAGAATACAAAAATTCAATGGATGCTCAAAAAGTGACTACCGGTCAAAGAAAACCCCGTTCCCAACTGAATCAGATCCAGTGCAAACACTCCAGCATAATCAGAATTCTCTCAGCATAAAGCTCTGTCCCAAAAATTGTCCTTTCGTGCACATGACACGTCCCTATTTACTCTATGATGACCTCTAAAAAAGCATTAAAAAAATCGCTAATTACTATAATGTAATGTTTACAATCAAGCCGTCGGCCGTTTTTCCGTGTGCTCTGCATGTCCTCGAGTGTTTGTTTTTACACCTGGGTTGCGTGTGACAAAAGAATGGATCGCTAGATACGGGCAAGAGCAATCTTTCTTCATCCACCCTAGTGGTCATGTTCGCGGTTGTAATAAGCACTAAATGCAGGGAGGTCTTCAATAGCACGCGAAAACGCCACAAGTCACTTCGGTGATTGAGAATCCCGCTCAAGAGCTGTGTGTGTGTGTGTGTGTGTGTGTGTGTGTGTGTGTGTGTGTGTGTTTGTCTGACTCTTCAGTCAAGCCAAGTCCAAAAACCAGTGTTTTTTTTATGCCTTTGGAAAAGACAAAGCCTGATCACTATCTTTGTGTCTCGGGGGTCTATTGGATGGATAATGTTTCAAGAGTTGTTTATCGCATCGCAAACCCTCTTATTGGAGCATTTTACACAGGGTTTCTTTGAAGAGACAAGCAAATAAGTTACTATTATTTATTTATTTATGCTAATTTTGTAGGTCAATTTTCCATTGTAATCCCACTTTCACTGACAGACCGAGTGATCGGTTCATCCATTCATTCATTTTAGTGCTTAATATTCACAGGGAAATAAAGTATGTACCAGGTCATTGCACCTTATGACCAGTGATGACGAGTAACTATTTATATGTAACGGCGTTACGCAATTTAATTCCAAAATAAATGTAACACTAAGGGGCACTGTGGCTTAGCGGTTAGCACGTTCGCCTCAAACCTCCAGTGTCCGGGTTCAATTCCCTTCTCGACCTGCCTTAATGCCCATAGACGCCCGAAATAGGCACAGGCTCCCCGTGACCCGAGGGAAGATCTGATAAAGTGGTAGAAGATGAATGAATGAATGAATGTAACACTAATTCGTTACAGATACTGGGAAAATGTGTAATTAAATTACAGTTACTTATGAAAAGGTTACAAATAGGGTTCAATTTCATGTAAAATCAGTGTTTTAGACAACGGCATGGTTTTTAATGTGAGTTTGGATTTGAATGACGACGATATGCTGCAGCTTCATTTCGAAAAATAGAACGTTTTTTTTTCCTTAGAACGTTAACTTAAAGTGCCACCTAGTGGACAGATGAATAGTAATCAAAAAGTAATCAGTTACTTTACTTTTAATAAAGTAATGGAATAAGTTGCACTACTTTTACATTTTGTATAGGGTCTTTTGTAATCTGTAATCTATTACATTTCCAAAGTAACCTTCCCAACACTGCTTATGACGTTGACTCATGGACCAATATTCTTAAACAACCAGATATGTGAATGAAGCTACACAGCAGTTTTTTTTTTAGATCGCTAGCACAGAAGGAGGAGAAACACCATCACATTCGTGCCTCTAATAAATGTTAAAAGCAGTTATGGAGGAGTGCATTGAGAGACCTCTTCCTGGGCCAAGTCATTCATTCATTCATTTTCTACCGCTTTATCCGATCTTCCCTCGGGTCACGGGGAGCCTGTGCCTATCTCAGGCGTCTATGGGCATTAAGGCAGGATACACCCTGGATGGAATGCCAACCCATTGCAGAGCACACACACACACACACACACACACACACACACACACACATTCACACACTAGGGACAATTTTCCAAGGTGCCAATCAACCTACCGTGCATGTTTTTGGACCGGGGGAGGAAACCGGAGAACCCGGAGAAAAACCCCCTGAGGCACAGGAAGAACATGCAAACTCCACACACACACACACACATGGACCGAGACGGGAATCGAACCCGGATCCTGGCGGTGTGAGGCGAACGTGCTAACCAATACGCCACCGTGCCCCACGGGCCAAGTCATATTAAGTCATAATTGCTATAATTGTTATAGAAAAGAATAGTGCAAAGTCACGCACAAGTAAGCAATGACTTTTCGGGCCTACCTACGGAATTGAATAATTAACTATTTAGACATAAATAGTATAAACAAACTCAACTCAAGCTTTATTGTCATTCTTGCACATACAGAATATGTGCAATGTTATGACTAACAGATCGATAGAAATGAAGTAGATGTGATGAACACGGAGTTGAAATAGTTAATGATATAAAAAATTGTATGAGTAACGGTGCGAGTGCACAATCGGAGGTGTGCGATTGTGTGCATAACAGAACGGAATGGATATCTAGAGTAAACAGTTAAAGCCCCTGTGTACAGATATCTACATGTCCACAGTTTAGCGCGCAGTAGATATCCACATATTATAGTGATCTCATCTGATCTGCTCAAATACTGTCTGTTTCAGTGTTTATTCTCTATCAGTTGTAGACCAACATTCTATCCAGTGTGTATTTTTTTGCCTTTTTTTCTTTTTTTTCAAACAGTATACTGTATAGCATATTAAACAGGAGGTGGGAGCACAGTGGTTAAGATATTGGCCAGAAGCTCGTAGGTTCAAATCCCTGCCACTAGTGAACCCTTAAGAAAGGCCCCTGTGGGGGTTTTTCTCCAGGTTCTCCGGTTTCCTCCGGTTCAAAACCATGCACAGTAGGTTGATTGGCACCTTGGAAAATTGTCCCTAGTGTATGAATGTGTGTGTTATTGTGAGTGTGTGTCCCCTGTGATGGGTTGGCATTCCTTAATGTCCCAACCCATGTCCTGCCTTAATGTCCATAGACTCCTGAGATAGTCACAGGCTCCCCGTGACCTGAGGGAACATCGGATAAAGCGAAAGAAGGTGAATGAATGAATGAATGTAACACTAATTCGTTACAGATGCTGGGAAAAATGTGTAATTAAATTACAGTTACTTATGAAAAGGTTACAGATAGGGTTCCATCTGAATAATTTCATGTAAAAACAGTGTTTTTGACGACGGCATGGGTTTTAACGGAAACGTGATTTTGGATTTGGATTTGAGTTCTAGCCACGGTATTGCCAAGCCTGGATCCTTGAACAAGGCCCTTAACTGTCTGTGCTCCAGGGGGCAAGCACTGTATCATGGCTGATCCTGCCCTCTGACCCCGGCTTTCCTAACAAGCTGTAATATGCGAAGAAAGAATTTCACTGTGCTTTAATGCATATGTGACAAATAACGGCTATTCTATTCTATAGGGTCATATCCAGGTATTTCAAACAGCTGAATATCACCAATAATCACTTAAAATTTTTAAATCAAATGCATCAGTTTATTACCCCCAGTGGTATGTATCAAGGGTGGGCAACCTTTCGCATTCAAAGAGCCATTTGGACGCGTTCACATCACAGTAAAGAAAACACTGTGAGCCACAAAACCCTTTTAAACTAAACTATAATGTGTCGCATTTATGAAATCAACAAACGGAAAAAAAAGACGTCGAGTTGAAGGTCACTTTCAAGTATAATACACTATTTATAATGTCTATTTTCTTGAAAAATAACTTAAATTATACACCGGGAGAAAACTAAAAACGCTGTTCTCTCTCTCTCTTTCTCTCTCTCTGTGTGCCGTCGTCCTTTTACTGGCGAGTACATTCATCTGTCAACCTGAATAATAAAAGCCACTGAACAACGAAAAAATATGAATATACGCAAAACAAAAAACAAATATTTATTATACTTGGTTAATGTGATTTCTCCTCCTGAACCTCACATGTGACGAATATTAAGAGGGAAGAAAAATTTGACCACGTTGTATTTCGATGCGACAAGATCACCATAATATGCTAATGTCGTATTACATTTCAAAAAGCAACGATTACAATAAAATATATTCTAATGAAATACTCATTCATTATTTTCTAAAACCATCAGAGGGATGAAAGAGCCGCATGCGACTCCGGAAAACCGGGAGGTTTTTCCGACCCCTGGTATATGCGTATATGTATATATCTTTAGCATTACTGTTCACGTCACTCAAATCTCCCGACATTGGAAATCTTAGACAGCTGCAAAGAAACCGGTTGACTCCTGTACCCCCACTACCTTCAAGGGTTGGGATGGAAGCGGAGCTCCTGTCATATTGATGCAGCGGGAGTTATCCTGTCAGGCACATATTCCCCGACGAAGACGAACGCCCCCTTGACTTATTATTGACGTTATTATCGCGCTCTCTTCCTGCCTTTCGTCTTACTACCGGTCGCCGCCGTCGATCGGCGCGCGCGGCTAAGTGCGCCGATTTCTTTCCCCTCCGTTGTCATTCCGAATATTCGCACGTCGTGCAGATGAATCCATTTGTCTCTTCAGAACACTAATAGGCGCAGGCGCGTCGTCGATCATTTCTGATATCGCGTATAGCCTCGGGTTTACATCCGGAGCAACAAACGGACGGATAGATATGTCTGCAAATATGCCTCTGGGAGAGCCACATTGATATTTTATTTAAAAGAATTTGCAAAGGAGACCGTAGAATAAAGGCGACGATTGTAACCTCATCTGTTACCGGCTTTATTATTGATTCGTATCGGACCACCGGCGTGTCTGTTCATGGCTTTGAAAGATTAGCCTGTTCTTTGAATCCAACAAACAGCAGGTAAAATAATTTCGGATTGAGATACCTTTTTTTTTTAAAGGAAATAATCTTTCCGAGCAAAAAAAAAAAAATAAAATGTATCTAATTCAGAGAGTGTCTCTTGAAGCAGCATCCTGGCCTGGGTGATAAAGTGCTCTGCTCAATTTCCTTACAGCCGAGATTAAGAAAACCCAGTGCTGGCTGCCACAATGGAGGCATTACCATATGAATATGGCCGTTGCATTGCGCTCTCTTTAGCCCATCAATCTCGTCTCACTCTCGTAAAAGGGAGCCAGATAACCTCAAGGAGATCCCCTCTTAACCTCAATTCTGTGGGCTGGATTAAGAAATACCCGTGAGCCAAGTGTTTGAGCTGCGTCGCCGCCGCACCATTATTCTTCCCCCGAAACGAGTTATAATACAATTAATCTTGTCCAGGAGGAAAAATATGGCACCTAAGTGAATTTTACATGAAGATCCTCCCACTACTTATTGCCAAAGCCAGCCCCCCTGCCTTTCTATGCCTCTCCAGCCGGCCAGTTCCTGGATGTGAAGTAATGGCATTCTGACAGAGACAATGGCTGAGTGTGAGCCCCGGTGTAGTATAAGAATCAGGCGCCACATGGGATGCCGTGAATACTATGCTATGGTTATAACGCGTTAATAGTTAAGAAAAGGGTTCGAGGTGCATGACTGATAATAAGGCGGCAGGAATTCAAGATTTTGCTCAAGTCTATTTGCATCTACAGAAGCCGCGAATTGTGCGGATAAATACACAAATATATGTACAGCATGAAATATGTGTACAGCAAATAAATTTAAAATCTATAGCTGTGACAAAGCTTCTTATAATACATCCATCATGATAAAGGCATTATTTGTGTCGATTTATATAGGGATATAAAATATAGGGATTATCTTTATTGATGCAAAAAAAGTAATTGTTTGTTCCTCTGCAGAGCAGAAATGCTTCATGGGACACTTTATGGTCTCCTTTGACCACAAACTCGAGGCCCTCGGGCCGAATGTGGCCCCTCCATGTCATTTTATACAATAGTCTTTATTTGTCACATAAACATTACAGCACAGTGAAGATTCTTTCTTCGCATATCCCAGCTTGTTTTTGGAAGCTGGGGTCAGAGCACAGGGTCATCCATGATACAGCATGGCCACCTGGAGCACAGAGTTAAGCAGGGTTGCTCAAGGGCCCAAGAGTGGCAGCTTGGCGATACCGAGGGCTCGAACACCACCATGACCTTCTGATCAGCAGCCCAGCGCCTTAAACACTGAGCTACTCTACGTCCCCTTTTATAAGGCTGGCGTGTTTCAAAGGCTTTTTGTTTCGTGTCACTTATCTCATTTATATATATAGTTACAATATACTACATATATAGCCACACCTCATACTTATATACTTATATATATATGAGATATATATATATATACTTATATATATATATATATATATATATATATATATATATATATAGGAATCTATATCATATATATATATATATATATATATATATATATATATATATGTACACACACATACTATCTTTTCGTTATAGCTGGCACTTCTATGGGTATTCTCAACCATAATGCTGATGTGGTCCACGGTGACAATGAGTTTGACACTCCTTGTCTGGACAGATAAAAACAACACCATCTTTCCACCACTCTGTCAAACTCTTGTGCAGGTGTTTCAACATGGAGGAATAGACGGACGAACAGATACGTAGAGAGGTACGTAGGTAGATAAATAGATAGATAGAAAAGGCAATATGAACAACTACATCAAACCAATGAAAAGACTTCCTAATGTGGGAATGCTGGGGTTTGAAGAGATTTCTATCTAATTTTATAATTAATCGATCACATATTCTATGCTTAGAATATTCCATAGTTAACTTTTTGCCGTTTGTCCTAGATAAATCACTCAATCCGATCCCGGTCTAGGGCCTGGAAGATGTCAGCGCTATAAGATAGAACTCAATTATAGACTGAGGCGCTATGATTTATTTAAATAAGACTATTTAATATACTTATCGCCCATGCATTCGACATTCGCTATAAAGGTATATGGGACAGTATATGTCTAAGGGGAAGCCATAAAGCATGGCCTGATCCTTAGGGCTGAAAGAGCAGGGGCTGGCTGCCTGTGGAAAAAGAGGGGGTGGGGGTGAGGTGGTGGTAGAACACAGGTGAAATTGATTCCTGGTGTCTATATTTCATGTTGAAAATTGGCTCGTACATCCAGTGGTTTGATCTATGGGGGCCGTCGTCTTAAGAAAAAACCTTAGTAAATGTGTAATTTCTCCCTTGATGGAACACAGACGAAAGCCGATCCTTCTTATTCTTCCATGGCTCTCGACTCACTCTCTCTCTCTCTCTCTCTCTCTCTCTCTCTCTCTCTCTCTCTCTTGCACTCGAATCGGTTCCTTTCTGTCCCTATGAAGACAGCACAGGTCCTACAGGATTACATCTCTCTCTCCCTCTCTCCCTCCATTGCTCTCCTCCTTTTCATGCTTCCTGATGTCTCCATTTCATTATGGCCCCTCCATTTATCAACTCTTTTCGGGGTAAAGAGTACTACCCCCCCCCATCCCCCATCCCCCACCCCCCCCCCCCCTTCCTACACCCAACCTCTCCAATGCAGTTTTTTTTTTTTTGGTTAGGCGACTGTGATTCTGGGTCTCTTCACTTGCTGCTAGAAGGTCATATCTATGGGGATGACATAGGAGGCACCCGCTGATGGAGCTGTGTAATATTCTATACGGGAACCCTGTTTGTTTGCGGCTGGAAGAGTGTCTGCAAGCAGATGGGCTGCCCCGCATGCACACTGAGTGACAGGAATAAAGATGGAGTAGCGGCGGTATACATGAGAAAAGAGTCCGAATAAATGAGGCGGACAGGGGGAGCAATGCACAGTCACTGATGTGCAAATGATAAAGAAGGCCCCTGCATCTATCGGTGGCTCGGCATGAGAGAGAGAGAGAGAGATTTTGAGAGAGAGAGAGGGAGTGTGAGAGGGATGAGAGCAAGGAAATATGGGTGAGTGCATTATAATCAAGGCACTGGTAATGATAATAATAATAATGTGAAATTAGTTCTCTCTATCAGAGAGTGAGTGGGCAGGCCTTTTAATCATGGTCTAAAAGGTGCGAATGCTCTTTATCATCATTGAACTGTGTCCGGGGCTAATTGTGGCCATATTTCACTGTCCACGCGCCTGGGGTGGCCAACGATCTGGCCTGCTCGAGCGCCGGCGTGATTGAACGCAGATAAAGTCGTGGTCACAGCAGGGCTCAGCTGGGAGCCGAGACTCATAGACATACACTAAGTGAAACAGAGGGTCTCTTCGGTCTCCTCTCCTGCTTCCCTTCATGTCGTCTTGTCGCTCTTTCTTCTTCCCTTAGAATATAGTAACAGCTATATAGGATATACTAGTAACTGATAGTCGTCCCTGTTAGATTTATTGCAGGTAAAAAGAAACCCCCAAAGGTTAACTGTTACCTTTGACTGTTGTGACCAAGTATCTTCAGTTTATATATGGCATTATTTATTAATTATTTATATATTTAATCTATCTATCTATCTATCTATCTATCTATCTATCTATCTATCTATCTATCTATCTATCTATCAATCTATCTATCTATCTATCTATCTATCTATCTATCTATCTATCTATCTATTCTATCTCTCTCTCTCTCTCTCTCTCTCTATATATATATCTATATATATATATATATATATATATATATAAAATAGGCAATATACATTTCTTTAATTTGTCTATCTATCTATCTATCTATCTATCTATCTATCTATCTATCTATCTATCTATCTATCTATCTATCTATCTATCTATCTATCTATCTATCTATCTATCTATCGATATATATATATATATATATACACATATATTTCTATGATCAGGTTTTAACTTGTTCTCCTACAAATCCTATTCCTTTCATTTACAAAATGTCGTTTTTTTTAGACAATGTGTGCACGCCTAATTCAGACGATTAATCATTAAATATGAAAATACTCCATCCAATCATTATATCAAAGAACACAGTTAAAGCAATGCAACGGCAGAACTAACTACAAATGAAACGCCTACGAGCAGCGGGTTATCTGCGAGGGCGTTCAATACTAAAGGAAAAAAAAACTTATGTAAAAGTGAAAATAATGGTGATTAACAGAATGTAAAAAAAAATATGCTTGAAAGCCAATGAAAGATTTCCCGTTCGCGTCGAAATCCACAAAGTGCACCTGTCCTTCAAGCGCCCACTTTTCCCTTTTCTCCCCCCTTTTCCTTTTCTTTCAGCAATGAGCTCCGTTGCTTGAATTCCTTGACTCGCTCTCACCTTGGCAGAGGATGTAAGTCACCTACAGGGAAGAAACTTTTAATCAAAGTTAAAGCTTCACGGCAGACTGCGGCATGGAGAGAGGATGAGGAGGACGAGGAGGAGGAGGGGAAGAGACTCACCAAGCCCCTTCCTCACATCAACGTCCAACACAGGCTTCAGTCTTAAAGCACAAGGAATGTGATCCTCATGAAGGCCATCTCCGGTATAAACATCGGATTTATAGATGTTTCTTTTTCATCCGGAATTCATTGGTTGCATTCGGATTGTTAAACGAGCTTTCAACCAGAACACTTTTAAAAGAAAAGGATTTTGTGGGAATAAAATATTACATCATATATACATTATATATATATATATATATAGTATATATATATATATATATATATATATATATATATATATATATATATATATAGGTTTTCAAAATAGTACATTGCTGTCTGGGGACAAAAAAAAAAAACCAAAAACAAAAAATAAAATTATTTCTAGAAAAGTCTTGTCTACGGTGGATATCTATTGCATTATATAAATAAGTTGCAATCCTGTTGTTATTTCAGTGTGTGTGTGTGTGTGTGTGTGTGTGTGTGTGTGTGTGTGTGGGTGTGTGTTGTGTGTGAGAGAGAGAAGTGAAATCAGTAGACAGTGTTCCTCTGGACTGCAGCGGTTTCCCAGAGGTGGATCTGATTACACACACACACACACACACACACACACACACACACACACACACACACACACACACACACACACACACACACACACACACACACACACACACACACACACACACACACACACAGACACAGACACAGACCCACACACAAACACACACACACACACACACACACACACACAAGCAAGCTACAGGAGTGGCACCTGATCCGAGGAACATGCAGAAAACATTGCATCACAAAGTAAAACACGTCATCAAAAGAGCCTGATAACACAATTAGGAGCTGGCTGTCACAGACGCCGGGCAGCAGGAGGGCTAACGCAGTGTAAACTGACACAGCTATTTACAAGCCAAAAAAAAACAACTAAAAACAAAAACAAAAAAAGGAAAAAAACCCACCTCCATTAAAAGATCAATGTTTTTTAAAAGTGAAGTGCGAGGTACGATCAATAAATAAACGAATAATTGACAGGCTTAAAATATTACGTGCCAATGCTGAATTTATATATAGTATTATTTAAATATAGTTTACATGAATTATATATATATATATATATATATTATATATTATATATATATATATATATATATATATATATAGATATATATATATATATATATATAATTTATTATATAGAAATATTTACTAGAAACCATGACAGACAATGTGGTATGTAGCATATTTCTACATTGTTTGCTATTAGATGTACTGTAAAAAAAAATATGAAAAAAATTTTTATAATATATATATATATATATATATATATATATATATATATATATATATAGATGGTAGTTCTTGAGTATTGTATCTTTTTAATATTAATTTTGCTATCCGAAAAAGTTTTAATCGAAATGTTAATTACGCTAAAAGTGGACATAAAAAAACAAACAAACATTGGCGAAAGAAAATAGAAGGCCAGAGATAGAGGGCTCGAGATAGAGATAAAGAGAAAGAGAGAGAGAGAGGGAGTATTTCTCGGCCCTGGAAGCCTTTCTCTACACGGACAGACGGTGGCGATCCAAAGCGGAGCATCAACAATCCTATTAGGCATGCTTCATAAAGGCTCCTCATCAAGGGGCGATGTCATAACTCACTTTACAACATTGATTTTAATCCTACGAAATGTAAACATACATATTATCAATATCAATGCGGGAAAATAACTTTGTAATATGCAATTACTGGCTGCCATTGATTTTTTTATCCAGTGTAATCTTCCCCAATTGATTTAATAAGGCCGTTATCAGCGCCGGCCGGGAGGAATATTAGAAACGCAATTTTCATAAATTTCAATGCGCATTGAAGACGCTTCATCAGCTGGAGGGGACGAAAAGCCCGAGCGCCGGGGACGAGCCTGGGCTTGATCATAATGACTTATCGCTGTTGACAGCGGCGGCGGCTTGTTCGGGTTGTCGCCACCACAAAGGCACGTGTTTGTGTACATGTGTGTGTGTGTGTGTGTGTGTGTGTGTGTGTGTGTGTGTGCACACCATTTTTAATTACCATTGCACTACCAATAATCCTGTTGTGATGAATCATATGTGTGTGTGTGTGTGTGTGTGTGTGTGTGTGTTGAGTGCGATCTCTTCCTACATCTACAGCAGTGCTTCAACCAGCTTTGACTTTTCAATACACACCACCATAGTGTTTAGTAAGGTAGTGTTTGTTTTAGACACATCCACTCACTCTCTCTCACTCTTTCTCTCTCTCTCTCTCACTCTCTCTCTCTCTCTCTGGTCTGCAGAGGCCATCTTTCCTCATCGCGCTGACAGCGGATTGATTCTCGCCGCTCCTCGGCTGTGTTATCAGCTTGTGTCGGACACCCGCGCACGCAGCGCTCCCCGCTCGCATGCCGTTCTAATGAGGACAAACGACCCCCCCGAGCTGCGGCGGATCCTTCCTGCGCCCGGGCAAAAATGGCCGCATTGAAATGAGAGGACAGCAGGGTCAGGCCGGCGAGCGCCATTCGCAAATTACCTGGGCTCGAGCCAAATGACTTTGGCTATTAAAGCGGCGTGTCGTGGCCCATTGGCACATAAATGTGGCCGTGCAGGCCCGCCTCTCTCGGGTCGCCCGAGCCCTAACGCAATCTCTTTAATAGCCCGGCCTGATAGGGAAGAGCCTGAATGCGGCGGCGTCAAAGAAATATTTGTTTGCCCGCAGAAATAGCGGCGCGCTAACCTGATTAGGTTATGCAGTAATTCGGTTGGCAAGGATGGCTTGGTGTTGAGAGTACGGTTGGCACCGGGTTGGGGGGGGGTGGGGGGGTTGTGTGTGTGTGTGTGTGTGGGGGGGGGGGGGGGGTCTGGGGGGGGGCTTTCTATCTTTTACGGTGCGTACTGTCTTCAAGCTTAGTTTGACTGCTTGTTTTCGCATGCCTGACATTGCACAATTTAGCAGGATAAAAACATGTCATTAGTGTCATTGCTCTAGTAGTGTCATTATACTAGTCTAAATGTGTTTGCAGGAGCCAGGCGCTATGTCTACCCCTACTCCTCTCTCTCTCTCACTGTGTGTGTGTGTGTGTGTGTGTGTGTGTGTGTGTGTGTGTGTGCAGCTTACTGTTGACCTGTCAGGAATCATAGAGCCATCAGAAGCGCTGGCCGCTGGAAATGTGTTCATTTGTGGTGCGATGGCACGGCACCTGATCTCAGCAGGACGCTGCTAGTGGGGGGCATGAAAAGCTCGGATGGCAGTGGTGGAAGGGGGGGGGGTGGAGAGAGGTGGGGGTGTGTTTGGGAGGGGGGCGATGAGACAGATAGCCAGTCATCCCTCGCCCAGCAGGTCCGTATTTAAACTGTCCCTGTGTTTTATAGCCGGGGACATGAACCAGTGGCTCTGCGTTTCCAGACCATACATCAGTGTTAAAATGGCAGATTACTGTTAATGAATGATATTTGGGCTCAGTGCGTATGACAGAGAGGCGGAGTGTCCAGGAAAACAACACCCCCCCTCCCTCCTTCCCTCCCTCCCTCCTCCCCAACACACACCCCCTGCCTCATCCCCCCTCTCTCTCTCTTTTATATCTCTCTCTCTCTATCTATCTCTCCCTGTCTTTGTTTAACCTTTTCACTGACGCTTCGTCCTCGCTCCTCATCTGCTCCTGTCCTAATCACTTCCTTGGCTTTGAGCGTGTCAATTAGTAGCTGATAATGAACTGATTAACACCGAGAAGACAATTCTCCCACAATAGTACGCCTGCGTAGCGGCATCCCGGCGCCGGTTTTGATGCCGTTGAACTGTAACGCTGCTTACCAATCACAGTCTGAACACTAATTAGCCTAAGAGCGCCCCCCCCCTTTTAAAGCTTCAGAAATATTTCAAGTTCATCTCACGTTTCCTTTCTCAGCATTAATTGTAAAGAGTACGTTTTATACCAAGGTGCAGTAATTCTTACGCCAGAATGTATGCGAGCATTTTGTATTATCGCTCAGCCTGGAGTAGAATAACAAGGGGGTAAAAACAGTAGAGGTTTAATCATTGTGATTTTTAGAATATAATTATTTAAAGGGTATAGAAGGGGCCTGGCATGATACGTTTTACGATTTCAAAAAGGAGATTCTTGTGAAAGCTTGTCTTCTGTACGGTAAGTTAACTCTTAATGAAGCACAATTGCATAACTTGTATAATGCATTCCTAATGGAATAACACTTCAGATCATGTGGTAATACTGCCCGAGAGCTGCCTGAGAGCGTCTAGCACTGCTCGCCTGCTTCCACCTTCTCTCAGGGTACGAGGGAAGATCAGCTCAAGGCTCTTCTCTGTTCTCTGTTCTGGCACCGAGGTAGTGGGATGAATTTCCCCTGGATGTCCCAACAACAGAGTCACTGGCTCATCTTCAAATAATGACTGAAGACCCCGATCTCTTCCAGCAACACTTATCCTAACACTTCTTCCTTCTCACTGTCCAGGAACCATTAAAAAAACGATAAAAAAAACATTTAAAAAATCCCTCAACTGTATCTATGCTTATTATGCTAATTTTCTACATTTTCTTAAGTTTTATAATTAATCATACCTGAATGAATTTATTCTGAGATGGAGACCTAAAGCACTATTTGTACGTCGCTCTAGAAAAGGGCGTCTGCTAAATGCTGTAAATGTAAAATGTAATGTAAATGTAATAGGAAAACATGCCGCTCCAGCACCAGATCACTCCACACTGGGTCAGATCTTTCTTTTCCGTATACAATTACATGCTCTGGAGTGTGTTCTTCCTGTACGTAATATTCATGGTAAAAAGTAAAAATAAATGTGCTAATAAATGTTGTTGTGTGATGCATTTGGCCTGCCAGTGTTGGATGGGGATTCTACACCAATCGGCCAGCAGTAGGTCCTTGGACCAAATCCATCATTTTCTCAAATATTCTGTCTCAAATTTGTTGTACGAGCAGTCCACATCCTCGAAACCTTTTATCCTTTTATTTTGTGTAGTGAATTTTAACATTGGACATTCTCTCAAAGTAGCTTTACTGTGTATAGTGAAGTGATAGTGAAGTAAGTGAATGTAAAAGATCCTATTGAGATGGAAAGGAAGAAACCTTGAGAGGAACCAGACTCCTGAGGGAACCTCATCGCCATCTGAGTGACACCGGATGTCCGTTTACTAAAGGTAAAATCTCTCTTCTGCTCTCTCTTGAATTTCATCTGGTAAATAATTGGTACAGACAATGTCTCCTCTGTTCTCATGACTTTCTCACACACTGTACACAGTGTTACACACAATCTTTTTTTTACATAAAAAGCAAAAAAATAAATAATTTTGGGATACACACAATTCTTTTCTACAGTGTTACATGCATTCAATTTGTACAAAGCATTACAATTGTTTTATACAAAGTGTTACACACAGTAACACTGTGTTTTTTTTGCGTTACACACAATCACTTTGTACACTGTTGCATTGTGAACAGTATTAAAGTCGTTTCATTCCAAGTCTTACACAAAATAGTTGTGTTGGGTTGCAAGCAGTTGTTTTGGTGCAGTGTTACACACTATTGTTTGTACAAAGTGTAACATGCGATTGTTTTTGAAGTGTTACACAAGATTGTTTTGCACACAGTGTTACACAGTTTTGCGCAGTGTTTCTGGTGGCTGTTTTGTGAATAGTGTTACACTCAATACTTTTGTGTAAAATGTTACACCCAATCGATTGTACAAAGTGTTACACACGTTTATTTCGAACAGTGATCATTGTTTCGTACAAGTGTCATGTGCAATCATTTTGAACAATTTGAACTATGCTGTGCACACAATCATTTTATACAAGGTGTTACAAACAATTATTTCAGACAAAAAGTTTGATTAAACAAAGTGTTACACACATTTATTTTGAACACTGTTATATCCCATTGTTTTATTCATGTTATGCTCAGCTGTTTTGTAAAAAAAGGTTACTCACAATCATTTTGGAGCCTTGTTACACCCATTACCCATGTTATGCAATTATCTTGAACAGTGTCCCATGCCAAGTCATTGTGTTGTGTGACACGCAATCATTTTCAATAAAGTGTTACACACAGTCATTTTAGTACAATGCATTAGGTGCAATCATTATTCTACCACGCTGTTACACAGAGTCAGTTTGTAGTGTTGCATCTAGTTATTTTGTGAATATTATTGTAGACAGTGGGGCACGGTGGCCGTAGTGGTTAGCACGTTCGCCTCACACCGCCAGGATCCGGGTTCGATTCCCGTCTCGGTCATGTGTGTGTGGAGTTTGCATGTTCTCCCCGTGCCTCAGGGGTTTTTTCTCCGGGTTCTCCGGTTTCCCCCCGGTCCAAAAACATGCACGGTAGGTTGATTGGCACCTTGGAAAATTGTCCCTAGTGTATGAATGTGTGTGTGAATGTGTGTGTGTGTGCCCTGCGATGGGTTGGCATTCCATCCAGGGTGTATCCTGCCTTAATGCCCATAGATGCCTGAGATAGGCACAGGCTCCCCGTGACCCGATGGAAGATCGGATAAAGCGGTAGAAGAATGAATTATTGTAGACAATCCTTTTGAGCAGTGTTACACACAATCATAATAAACGTGGTTGCACATTATACTTTTTTAAAACGTTACACTCTGTGGTTTTATACAAAATGTTACAAATCATTGTTATGCGCAAAGTGTTAATCACTCTCCTATTGTACAGAGAGATGCACACATGCGTTTTGTACAAAGTATGACACAAATGAACATTGTCGAAAGAGTTGCGTGCCTTGTTTTGTGTTACACTTCTTCATTTGTGAGGATTGTCTGCATTAAGTTTCTAATATAGAAATGTGTTACAGTAGAAAGACGGCATGGATATTAAAAGTAGAAGTTGGAAATTCAATGGTCTTCCAAAACTATTATCAACTATTAAAACAAATCAGAACCGAGAATGTTGACCTTTTGTGTGCAAAGAGTTTAAGAGACGAGCCGAAAAACATCTGGATTTCTCGTTGGTGAAAGTGATGAATGTGTGAATTTCCAACCGAGAAACATGTTAATGAGGCGTCTTCCAAAATATGCTATATAAAAAAAAAAGAATAAAACATCACTTATTAGGGTTGATTTGAAATTTTTTTTTTATACTTCTTATACTTTTTCCTGTTTTTAATTATTCTTGACATAAAAAAGTACATCAAGATACGAAGTCTTACCTGAAGTTTGCAAATGGAATGATATAAGAAGTATATAAAAAAAACCCTTGCATAAGAAAACACCTAATCCAGTCCATGGCAGGCTGCAGCTGATAGTCTTGCAACCACAAGGTAGCTGATGTGGTCACACACACACACACACACACACACACACACACACACACACACACACACACACACACACACACACACACACACACACACACACACACACACAGACAGATGTGTACACATGATGCAACTGCTCATTGCTAAAGCTAACCACCACAAGATGTCACTCACCCATAAGTAAAAGTGCCAAGCAATCAGGCATTCATCAGCGTGACGGCTCCTGTCACAAATACTGAGATCATTTCTGGGGTCAGGAAGGGACCGAATGAAAATATAGAAATTGCAAATCCAATCTCATGCAAAATGTTTAGGGAGTCGAATGATTTAGTTTGGCTTTCCGGTGCAAATTGTAACCCCTAAAGTGTCATCTGCATATTACTCAGTTATTCATCTTCATTTATTATGCACTAATGTAATATAAGTCGCCGACGCCGTTCACGGGAGTTTAACGGGTTCCGCTGAACATTAAGCTCATATAGACAATGTCCTTACAATGTGATTGTTGATATAAAGGAGGAATTTTAGCGTTCTTTGTCTGTAGTATAACAAAGAACAATCTGCAATTAAATCACAGTTATGAAAATGTTAAAGATTACAAGACAGGGCTACATCTCAACAATTTCATGTAAAATCAGCGCTTTAGACGTGATTTTGGATTTGAATGATGACAATCTGCTGCAGTTTCATCTCGAAAAATAGAAGACATTTTTTTCCCGAGGATTTCAAACTTTTTCTTAGAAAATTAACTTAAAGTGCCACCTAGTGGACAAATGAAAGTAATAAAAAAGTAATCAATTACTTTACTTTTATAAAGTAATTGAAAAGTTACCCTACTCAATACATTTTGAATAGTCATTTGTACATCTGTAATCTATTACATTTCCAAAGTAACCTTCCCAACATATAATATATATATATATATATATATATATATATATATATATATATATATATATTCATTCATTCATTCATTCATTCATTCATTCATCATCTTCATTATCTACTATTCTTACCGCTTTATCCGATCTTCACCTCGGGTCACGGGGAGCCTGTGCCTATCTCAGGTGTCTATGGGCATTAAGGCAGGATACACCTGGATGGAATGCCAACCCATCGCAGGACACACACACTCACACACACATTCATACACTAGGGACAATTTTTCCAAGGTGCCAATCAATCTACCGTGCATGTTTTTGGACCCGGAGGAAACCGGAGAACCGGGAGAAAAACCCCCTGAGGCACTGGGAGAACATGCAAACTCCACACACATGGCCGAGACGGGAATCGAACCTGGACCCTGGTGGTGTGAGGCGAACGTGCTAACCACTAAGCCACCATGTTGCTTTCCATGTAATACATTTTGCACGCCTTTATCCACAAATCCAGATGTGATATGCCACCCCTGGAACACAGAATGTTAAAGGCCTTGGCAGGAACTTGAGCTACCACCATTGTAATGCTACCACCATTGTAATTGGTTAAAATCAAAACACTAATACAATTCCATTGATATGACCTCTGACTATTCACTAACCATACCTTTCTTATTTTTTTTAAATTATTTTAAATTCTGTTACAGTAAAAGGATCAACTAATGCATAAAAAATTATATTCATAATCTACATACGCTCATAAAGCCGCCATACGCATGAAATGAAAACGAACCGAACTAATAATTTCTCATGTCATATCCATTTTTCCATATGATGATACAAATCTCTGGAATCATGTGTCTTTGTTGTTGTTTTTTTTTTCCTTTCAGCTCTTCACCCCTCAATGCAGATGACGAGGAAGTGCCCTTAGCTCACGGTGAGGGAATTTCCTGTGAGGGAACTTTTTTTTTTTAATGACCTGGTGGATAGAGAGAGCGAGAGAGAGAGAGAGAGAAGCCTAACAGTGTCAGCTCTACAGCACGCAAAACATCCTCTCGCTTTTGAACACACAATGCTGTCACTGACGTAGACTCCTGGCACACTCCGTCCCCACCTGTTGGCCCTCCCGAGCTGGAGACACGCTGTTTTTGTGGGCATGGTTCCACACACGCCGCTCCACAGGAAGAGGAAGTCTTTGCCTACGTAGTCGTTGCCTTACCGCGCTGCACTTTCACCTCCTGACATT
The DNA here is from genome assembly GCA_030449085.1 of Kryptopterus vitreolus. Classification (NCBI taxonomy): domain Eukaryota; kingdom Metazoa; phylum Chordata; class Actinopteri; order Siluriformes; family Siluridae; genus Kryptopterus; species Kryptopterus vitreolus. The sequence continues at coordinate 15,623,272 of JACRUU010000017.1, read as the reverse complement.
GGACTGACAAATATAACAGTGCTGCTTTTCACTTGACAGATAGTGAGACCTCGATTCCTGGGGTCCATCACAGCAGCTGTGCTTCCATTTACTGGTCAGCTGATTTTATTGCATCTCACGGTCAGGGTATCCGGAGGTAACTCCAGCGGCCCTACTTTACCCAGCGTGTATGTAAAGCCGGAGTAGTAAATAGCCCTATATGTACTGATGTACAGCGGAATTGAGTTCGTTTGTCGCGTATGCATGGAACATGAACCAGTGTGTGAGTGGGCAGAGCGACCCGGATGCATCTGGTTGGTCAGCCATCACTCTGACACCTGCTTCCTCTGGAACAGAGGTGTTTGTATGGCATGTTTCCTGATCTCTCCTCGCCTTTTCTCTTCTCTACTCCTCTCTTCTCTTCTCTATGCCGCTGATCCGATAAGCCTGATCGTTTTAATTGAAAGTCAGGGGAGGGCACTCATGTGGTTTCATTATTAATTTAAACACTCAGGGTAACTTAAAGTGCAATTTTCAGCCACATGTGAAACAGGAAAATCAATGGCAACAACAGCACTAAGCATCAAGGTTAATTACAGATGCTGGAGCCGCGGGTGCATGCCATGTTTCTCTCTCTCTCTCTCTCTCTCGCACTATTTCTTTTCCCACCAGCTCCCTGGGAAGCTTCCGACGCCGTCTCCCTTTAATAAGAAGCAATAGGTAAGCATATACTCGAGATGGCGAGTGTGGCAAATGAAAAGTTACAGTCAACCGTGTGCTTCCGATTTGCATTTGCATCAATCCCCTGCACTCTGGATCCGACAGTAATTGAAACGCATCGGCTATAATGCTCTGTTAATGCAATCTGCCCACTAGTGACTGATTCGAAACTTGCACTTTTAACAAACGCAATATTTGCCGGCTACGTTTTTCTTCTTCTAATTGGGCTCTGAGAAACTGCCATAAAGAATCATAATTGATTCCGGCAGTCAATTGTGTTAAGCAACGCGTAGCTATTTTGAACGGTTGGCGGAACGTAGACTTTTGTTTATTAATTTGTTGCCGCTGCAGAAGTTTATTCCTCGGTGGCGCTGAACTGTTGAACTTTGCATCCTGAAACCTGAGAGATAACCGTTGTAATTTCAATGAGCTTTAACGCTAATTGAAATGAATTTGAACTTTAATGCGATTAACGTGCGATTAATACGATGGAAATTGCAGCACGATTTTCCGTTTATTTTTATTGATACGAATCAATAAATGAAACGCTGGTGAAAAATACATTTTAACCATGCAAACATCCAGCAATTAAACCCATCTATGTGGAAAAAGTTTAGTGGAAAAAAGTCCTGATGATTTACATCATTTTAAACACCATAAAATCGCAAGAATATTTTGTCTTCATGCTTTATGTTTACTAATATGTTCACTAATAATAAACATACATTTGTGCAACGCTTCCATAATTTCCATGCCCATGTTGATTAGAGTATTAAAAATGTGAATAGTGTTTATTTAAGGCAGATTTAGAACAGATCAAAATGTGCGATAAAGTTGGCGATTTTATATATATATATATATGTATATGTGTATATATATATATATATATATATATATATATATATATATATATATATATATATATATATATATAGTATCTATCTATAGAGAGAGAGAGAGAGAGAGAGAGAGAGAGAGCAGTTTTATTTAGTTTGGTACATTATTTAGAGTTAGAAAAAGCAATATTTGACTTTTTTTTTTACTGAGTGACTGTCAGGAATGTCTGTCCTGCGCGGATACTCCAGGCGGAACACAGGCAGGATGTCAACAACATGCTGTTGCGGGAAACACGGATATAGACAAGACAACCCACACACGTGTGCATGCATGCACACACACACACACACACACACACACCACACACACACACACACACACATGCACACACAAAATAGCTCCTATTCCACGGTTTGACAGTAGAAATTATTTGCAAACATCAAGAGCTATACGTACCGAAACCGTTTTGAATACAAGAATAATGTGTGTGTAAATACGAAATGAAGTTTAAAACGTGCTACCATTTCCAGTGTTGCACTATAATGTGTGTTATGATTATGATAAGACACACATACACACACACCCCCTACTTAGAACACAATCCCCTACAATGCTAATGATAATTATATGAATACTCGTATAGATACTAAGAGGCCTTCGCATACTGTATCATTCCCGCACGGGCTCTTTAGAGGCGTGCTGTGTAACGCCGAGGGTGCGTGTTTACACAATGCCCCTGTTAGACCACTCTCCTCCTAATTACTGCTGTATTTTTCGCCCAGCAATGCCCACACTCTCAGCCAATTAGCGTGCTTTACGTGCTAATAAAATTATGGAAATGGAAGACCCTTATTCAAGCAGGTCCGCATTACCATATTTTGAAATGTTTGACTTAATTATTACCAGGAACAAGAGAGAGAGAGAGAGAGAGAGAGAGACTTTTAAAACAGGCTCATAAAGTTGATATTAAGAGGCCAGGGATGGACCTAATGATGTGTTTGGAAATTAAGGCGATCAAACATTTAATGCAGGCTCCTCCTGTAGGCAAAAAGCCTCTAAATGAGTCAATTAGACAGGCATTATTCTCAGTGCCAGGCCACAAGTGGAGCCTGATATGCATAAAGTGTTTATCAAGACAGACGTCTAGTTTAAAAAAATAAAAAGGGGAGGGGGGGGGGCTGCATGCGAAATTACAAAAGCTTGTTAAACAGGCCTACAAAGATAGACCAGTGCGGTCTGTATGTACTCAGGAAAAGGGCCTTTCTTTCTCTATTTCTTTCTTTCATTCTTCCCGGGGAGGGCAGTGCCTGAAAGGGTGCTCAATCACGAAGTAATTCACGATGATCTGCATAATGGTGTATCATCAATTAGAATAACCCGATTAACATGCAAAATTCGTAAATTTGCCTAAAATAAATGCAGACACATATATTAGGACGGCGGGTGTAAAATGAGGGGAATTACAGGCGGACGAAGGACGGAGGCAGGATCGCAGAGATGCCTCTCTCTTTTAGTTGCTTGCACCGCTCTTCTATCACTGGGAATTAAGGCGTGAGGATTTTACATGCCGTGTACCCGCGGTGTAGCCTGCAGAGATGGACACCATGATAACCACAAGTTCTCCTACTTTAATTGAACTGGAAGATGGGAGATTGCGGGGGGGGGGGGGGGCGGGGGGGGGGACACGGGGATGAAGCCATCACGTTCTACATTTGCATTCATTAATACGGACGCTGTTTTGCCTCTCACATCTATATTTCTGCAGCCGCACCGCACATTCGCATCACACCGTCCAATTCCTTCTCCTCTCCTCTCCTCTCTTTCTCTTCATTTCTCACATTCCCTGTCTATCTCCTGTGAAGGTATGAGAAAGAAAGAGCGTAGTAGAGAAGGCGGAAGGATAAGACTGCAGCGCTGCCAAGGACTAAAACAGTGCAGACGAATCTCATAAATGTAAAAATACAATAATATTATATATAATAGGTGTTCGCATCTAATTTTCATTTCTGTTGTTCTATGATTATTGTACAGATGTGGTGTTTTGTTACAATACAAACTTATTATTGTATACAAAATTATCATTTATTTCTAATGGATGGAATTATATTGTGGCGCTACACATTCATTACAAATAATAATATAAAATCATCTACTTATATATTTACAACATACAAATTCAGAAAATAGACACAATAGTAGTGAAATGGAAACATTGGAAAACATTTGGTCAAAATTGTGGAACAAAATAAACAATGATTGGTCATTGGGAACAATAGTGATCAGTGATTGGTCATAGGAATCAAAAGTGATTGGTCATGGAAAACAATAGCAAACAGTGATTGGCCGCTTAAGACAAAAGAGATTGGTCAATGGAAACAATTGCTATCAGAGACTGGTCATTGTGAACAATAGTGATCAGTGATTGGTTACTGGGTGCAATAGTGGTAGCGATTGGTCATTGGAAACAATAAAGATTGATCATTGGAGATAAAAGTAATAAGTCATTGACTATTAGAGACTGTTGTAAATATTAAATGTTGTGTACAAATGCTGATCAATGATTATTCCCTGGGAACAGTGGAAAAACAAAAAAATATGATTCGTTATTGGGCAATAGTCATTAAACTTCTATGCAGAAAACCGTTGACTGAACACAAGTGACTTTTGACTGAAAAACTGAACAAATTGAAATAATCACTAAAGAAATAAATAGAACGGATGCCTATAACGGACACGCCACCTTCTTACAGGCCTAAAAAAAAAAGAATAAAGGTGTGCATAGAATTATACAGCTTTTTGCAGTAGTGGTGCTAAACGCTAAACTAAACTAAATACTAAACAATAACACATTTGGATTCAGGCACATTCCTGGGGTGTTTGTTGTTGTTTTTTTTTTTTTGGCTCGAACAGCCCTGATTAAACCAATCAGCTAATTAAAAGGCCCTGTTAATTGCCGGCGATGTGGGTGTAGAGCATGCCAAACACTAAACCCGGGCTCGGAGGGGGATCTTCATCTCCTCTGGTGGGAACCTCTGATGAAGCAGAATGACTAGTGACTAGCATTCGCATTCAGCCGGTAAAACTGGCAAGATGTTTTCCGCCGGTGTATATGTGCCGAAATTGGAACAGGTTATGTGTCGTATGCAAACAAAACAAACAACAACAACAACAAAAAAATAGGCATTTATTTGAATCTCCATCTCCCTACCTGTTTCGTAAACAGCAAACGAAGCGGCAAATAGTATGATATGCTGTTCTGTACCTAGGATATGTTTATATTTCATCCACCTTTCCTAAAGTACATCATGTCAGGGTATATGATTTCGGGAGCTCGCGTCCATATGGCGGAAAAGGGTCTAGCAGGGGGCTGCTGGCCCATAGCTCTTCATCAAACCCGGCCCGTCACTGCTCCCGCAGACAATTACAGCTCTCTGATTGCTATCAGACAGGGAGGGGATTTTTACAAATTAGGGGATAAATAGAATTTTCCACATGCCTAATGGCAGGGGCCGGGGAGTGGTAATGAAAAACTATACATCACAATCAGGCAGACAATCCTATTCATGGCGATGCATTATGCTCACTCTTCATAATAACGGCGCGGTGACAGAGTGTGCGCCGCAACAACGCAGGGGACGAGGAAACGAGGAGGCCCGGGCCAGGACACTCCAGCCTCACGGTCCCCGGGTTTCCTTATGGAGATGCCGCCTCCCTCCCATTACGCTAGTTCTGGTGATATTTCAGCATAATCCGAAGATGATATATCATTTTGTTGGCATGTCTAGCCTAGTCAATAATTTAAAAGGAAGGCAAATAAATAAATAAATAAATAAATAAAGCGCCTTACCCCCCCCCGGTTTTGGACTGTTCAGGCTCGACCCGACGGAAGTTCCTTTATTGATCGCGCGCTCCACACTTAATATCCGCAGACCCTCCTGACGCATTAAGCGCATCTCGCAGTGCGCCCGAGTCCTATCAAATATGCATGAGTATATTACAACTTTGATAATTCAATCTGAAAGTAGGAAACCGTTGGAACGAACGCTTTTGCGCTTAAGGGGCCGCGGCTCGATCCGATGACACATTCATGCAAATAAATAAATAAACAAATAAATAAGACCTCATTTCCATTAGACAAAGCATCTTGGGCTGGCTGAGCACATACAGAAAACAGCACCACACAAATGCACACACACACACACACGCACACACACACACACACACACACACACACCCACACACACACACACACACACACACACACACACACACACACACACACACACCCACACACACACACACACTTTCATTTACCTCCACAATCATGCTTGCAAGAAGCAATTTTCTAGTGATTTAAACCCAACGGCCGGGTTTGGACATTCCTAATCTCAGCACTAGTCACAGGACGGCTCGATACCAGCACACTGCCCCGCATCCTGCAATTACAGCACTGAATCCCACAATGTAAACAAGCCTTAGCTAGAGCAGGAACAACCACAAGCGAGCGTCTGAGTAAAGGGTACAGAATCTCCAGCCTCTAGTGTCCTCTCTATTTATACTCTATACAAATCCAGATTCTTTTCGAAGGGAAAAACACTGGCATGCTAATGTAAGAGTTTAAATAGAGTTTTATGTTGAATAATGAATATTGATGCTATTTAGGATATGGGTGTAAGGACTTTTATTATGCAGGGAAAAACAAGAAGAGCAAGGAAGCGCTATAAAGGAGAGTGTGGTGGAAGAAGAGCTCGTCCATGTCCGGGGGAGGATTTTATTTCAATAACCTTCTAAGTTTATTAGTAGTGAAGCCCCGAAACACCCAGAAACAAATATTACACCTGTTTCAGCATGATGTTTATCAATAGTCTTTGTGGGGGTGTGTAGTTTCTCACACTTCCTTGAATTGCCCCATGTAGAGCTCCTCTGGGTTTTACCGTTTCTTCTCACCGTCCAAAAATGGAAGTACGTTAAACGGGGACCGAAAATGTCTTTTCGCTGCAAACAAGGGTTTTCTCTCTTTCTTTTTTGTGGTGTCGTCCAATCATCGAATTGTGTACGTACAGCATATAATGGTTTCCAAAAGATAAAAAAAAGAAGAAAACAAGTTCTTTTTCTACAGGCAACATATGTTTTGCTAGATGTTCCTTAGTCGTTCTAAAGCAAAGTAATAAATAATTATTTACATTCTCAGTTCTGGACCAGGAAGAACAGCCATATTAGGATTAATGGTAAGCCATTTCAGGTCTTTGTTATATTAACTGGAATTACTACTATTATGGAAACTACTAGTGCTAACTGTCTATAGCTTCACTATATAGTAAGACAAACGTATTGGGATTTACTAATTGAGTAAAAATGAAATAAACATTTTGTCGGCTCAAGCTGTAAAATTTATATACACACTGGACCAACACTCTTTTCTTGACAGCCATTAAGGCATCTATCATTTATGTATCTATTCTTTATTTAGAAATCAAACTTCTCCTGTGCCACAGGTTTAAATGTTAAAATAGATAAAGTGTAAGAATGATTTCTTTTATAGTTAGAAAGGAGCAAACATCAAATCAGGAAATATAATCTTAGACTGTCGGGTTGAAGATGTCAATTAATATGTAGATTAGTTTACTATGTAGGCTGTCATGAATTCACCTAATTGATGAAAAAGATGGGAGGAAAAAACGCCCTCCATCATGCTGGTATTCTTTAAACAAAAAAAGGTATGGAAAAGGTGTGGATTATGAAGTTTCATTACTAAATCAAAGCTTTGGTTTGTTTTTGCCGTGCCCCACATTTTAGATCTTTACAGATTGAAAACCAAATATTACCTAATATATATATACACAGAAATATTTTCTGTACAGTTTGTCAGTCAGCAGATTATTTCTACCAATAAAGAAAACTGTATGAAATCCATAAGATACAAGATTTTTCAAGATTTTTAGTTCTATGCAAAATACAACTAGCAGTGAAATGAGAAACCCGGCCAGCTCAGGAAAGATTGATGAAAGATTGAGGTCTGTAAGTATTATATATTAAGAATACAAAGAGAAATAAAAGAGAGGACGTATTAGAAGCAATAATGTGGTATATCAATATAGTGTCAATATACCACATATATATATATATATATATATATATATATATATATATATATATATAATTTATTTTATATATATATACTGAGATTTTGATTTTGATTTTTTTGTTAATAATAACGAAACACTTTATCTTAAGCATGATTATTGTTTGCATGTTCTGTCACCTCTGGGCTTTGCAAGCAATGTATTTGCTAACAAGCATTCATAACGAGGCAATATGTAAAACCCAAGCACTCTGTGAGTGACACACACACACACACACACACACACACACACACACACACACACACACACCAACATACACATGCACAGCAAGAGAGAGTGAGCAAAAGAGAAATGGGAATAGTGTGCATTGTGGGAATTATAGTGTCCAATCTGTGATTAAGGCAATAACCTGCTGGGCTAAAGATGCCAGTGCTAAGTGTGTGTGTGTGTGTGTGTGTGTGTGTGTGTGTGTGTGTGTGTTTGTGAGGGTGTAGAACTTTCATTAAATGCACTGTGGACTGCATGGCTAAACAGCACATCTCTATAATCACTCTGAGTCTAGATAAAACCACGGTGGTGCACATTGTCATTCCCCAGGGCCACATGAGAAAACTTCGTGCACCAGCACTGTTTCCACCTCAATGAGTCCCCATGCTCTCCTAACATACACACACAAACACACACACCACACATTTGCACAAAAGTATTTACACTTTTTTCTACCCTTTCCCTTCACTACACCTTTTTCCTTTGCTCTCTTAATGTTTGTGTGTGTATCACAGGCTCATTAGTCCCACTACACTTGGATTCACAACAGCACTGACATTTGGTGGCTTGTAAGGAACAAGTCCATAAAAACAAGCAAACGAAAGTGTGTGTGTGTGTGTATGGGAAGGGGGGGGGGGGGGGGGGGGGTGGGGGGGGCGGGGGGGGGTAGGGGGGGGGGGGGGGGGGGGGGGTAGGTGTCCCTGTAACGCCCCTTTTCCTGCCTACGGGTTCTCCCACCTTTCATTCTGTCTCATTAAATATGTATATCTCATCTCCTCGCGCATCTCGCCTTGATTTGCATGTAGTAAATTCCCGGCTCACGGTGACAGGCCTGAGGAATGTGGGTGAGCGATCTGCCTGCCTGCTAATATGCACAAAACAGGACAACGCACAAAGGATACGGGAAACAATCCACTGAAGATTGCGTTCAGTGTGCGACGGTAAAAGTCACCGAATTGACCTCCAGCGTCCAAACTCTCATTTCACCCATAAAAATTATAATTAGAATTATATATACTCTATAGACATTTTATTGTTTTTTTTTTGTCAAGTATTCACTTTGTAATCCTGTATTCACTTGCTGTGCATTAGTGCAAAGTGCAAATAGTACCCTACTGTGATGGATTCATGCCTATAACATTATGACATTATGACATACACAAGTGTAAGAGCCATTGAAGCTCCTTGTGCATTTATATTGAAGTGTTATGTGATTGTGTTTTGGTGATTCTTCCATGAAGAAAATGAAAGTGAAAATGATGCTGATGTCATTTTCCGGGGAGAGCCGGAAAAACATGTTTTTGTGGAAAAATGGACGTGACATTTGACAACATTCAACATTTTCCACTCAATTTGTTGTTAAACTTGCTGAATAAAATTCACTGAGATGTTTTTTATGATTTCAAGCTCTTTATGAAGTAAACGGAAATCGGACGTTAGATAGATTGCTAACGAAACAATAACATTATGACGTGAATAACATTGATTGGCACTTCATCGTGGCACCTGTTAGTGGGTGGGATATAGGCAGCGAGTGAGCATTTCTATGTTGATGGGTAAGAAACAGGAAGAATGGGCGAGTGTACGGCGTTTAACCAGGGCCAGATTGTGATAACTAGACGACAGGATCAGATCATCTCCACCTCTTGTATGTCCCAGGTCTGCAGTGGTCATTAAAAGTGGTCCAAGGAGGTGAATCCGGAGACATGGTCAGCGACGACCAAGGCTGACTGATTCACGTGAATATACGGGCTATGGTATTTCAAATCGCTGAAGAAGATAATGCTTGATTGTCAGGGGAACTGACACTGACACTGACATAATGGTATGCTTGATGGATGAGTGGATTTTTGTCTTGTCTGGTCCCTTATTCATATCTGGACTCATTGAGCATCAGGCAAAGAGTGCAGTGTAAAAGAACTTAAAGTGTAAAAGTGCTTAAATCGCTGGCCAGGAAACGCCATATGGGTGAGATTCCAGTAAAGGGTGCACGTAACCCCTGTAATTGAGTGTCTATAGTCTCTGATTCTTCATGCCAAAAAAGCACAAAGTGCCTGTCAGCCAGCTCCACTTGTCTGCCTTTGTTCACCAGACCTGAAGATCAATCACTTTGTATCAGGTTTAAAGGAAGTGTTGGGAGGTGAGTGCCAAGATGTACACACACATACACACACACACACACACTGACCTAGTCACACATTCACATACGCCAAGGTGACAAGCAGCTGGGCCGAAGCTCCGATCGATGGCAGACAAGGGAATCAGCAACAAGGAGAGGTAAAAAAACAAAACAAAAAAAAAACAATCACATATCAGATTGAAACTGACTTCTCCTTGTATCTTTAGGGCCTGGCTACAATAGATTGGACAGGAAATCCAATGGCAAGCAGAGGATGAAAAAAAATGGAAGGAGTCAAAAAAAAGAAAAAAAAAAAGAGAAAAAAAAGGCCCTGATTGCTAATACGCTCCAGCCAGAGCCATTTTAATCTGTGACAGTGCAGGGATCTGGTGAAAACCATTATCACGTACTCACTGTCTACGATAAGAGGCCTCTAATCTGTTTGCTGGAGGTATTGAACAAATGCATTTGAGGAGCCAAGAGGCACGGGGTGAGGGTGGGAGACGGTGTGTGTGTGTGTGTGTGTGTGTGTGTGTGTTTGTGGTGATTTGATGAGAATTTCAAGAAGACTGTGCTGAAATTTTTATGCATGCGAATTCATAGAAAGAAGGAGAAAACCAAAGACAAAATGTGTTACCTTTATTTAGAGTCACTTTTTTGAGGACGCATTTCCACCGTGCCCACGATACCGCATGCAGCGAAAGAACAGAACGGACATGGGCTTAGTGTAGGTATTTAAAATAAAGCAATCCATAACGTTATGCAGTTCCCTTTGTGTTTATCCTATTAGGCAAGAGGCGGGCTGTGAATTTCTCATCCAGGCCTTCGGTGGTGTCCTAAAGTAAAATCAATACGCCCTTTTAATACCGTCTTTATGATGCCACGGCCAGAGAAACAATTACTGTTATACATAAACATAGTATAATATAGCAGTGAGGACAGCAAGTCAACAAGACTCCTTTCACTGCAGTCACAGCGCCTTCGAAACAATGACCGTTGCATTTGTTCAGTGAGTCGTGGTTTCCCCGCGGATTCCAAATGAAGGCAACTGGTGTGTTTCAGTGCAAAAGTGTCAAGGTGAGTGAATGGCGGACCCAATAGCAGGATGGAAATAATAGTCTTTAATTAAAAATAGGCAGAATAAAGAGGAAAAAGGGTTCAGGCAATGTGTAAAAACCAAGATGAGTCCAGAGTCAGGGAACAGGTAAACAGGATAGCACAGGCAAAGCAAAAACATATGCCATAACAAAGGAGGGTTCAAACCAGGTAGGAGCAAGGATCCGAGACAGGGTTCATAGAAAACAGGAAACATACCGCTTTATCCGATCTTCTCTCGGGTCACGGGGGAGTCTGTGCCTATCTCAGGCGTCTATGGGCATTAAGGCAGGATACGCCTTGGAAGGAATGCCAACCCATCGCAGGGCACACACACACACTCACACACACACATTCACACACACACACATTCACACACTAGGGACAATTTTCCATGGTGCCAATCAACCTACCGTGCATGTTTTTGGACCGGGGAGGAAACAGGAGAACCCGGAGAAAAAACCCCTGAGGCACGGGAAGAACATGCAAACTCCACACACACACACACACACACACAGAGACGGGAATTGAACCCGGACCCTGGTGGTGTGAGGCGAACGCGCTAACCAATAACCAGCGAATATTTAAGTAAATCCATTTCCTCCCCTGTGACTGGGAATGAACAACAACAACAACAACAAAAAACTGCTATTGAAGCCACAAGAATATAGAGGATATATCTTGTGCAGTTTGCTACAGATGTGGGATGCGAACCCTGACTCGTGCTCTACTCTGAAAGTGCAATAAAAGTATGTGAACGTGCAATCTGATTGGTCAAAAGAAACAGCTCTCAAGCAATATGGAGCCTGCAGAGTGCTGGCGGTGAATATGCTGTGCAAAGTGTGGTGAAATCTGGTTGCCTACGAACTCCAGGTTAAACGGGTTATTCATAGAGTGAGAAAAAGAAAAACTCAAAGGCAGTGAACAACAAAGGCTCTAATTAATTACATTCTATATGTTTTAAAGTCTTCTAAAAGAGAAATGTATGAAAAATGTTGCTTCAAGGTTTTTTGCTTCTTTATGTTGGTTCCTCGTCCACACCGATGGTTGAAAGTGGTTGGAGAGCACATCCATCTTAAACAAAAGCACACACACACACACACACACACACACACACACACACACAGAAATACCCACTCCGCCTAGTGATATAGTGTGGCGTTTAATCGCAACCCAGTTTCCCAACAGCATCAGGGTCTTTGGTAAATGTTTAAAGCCAGGATCACACTGAAGACTCTCGAGTAAAACACGGCCTGTATTTTATAATGCTTTTGGGAATCTGCGCTTCACATGTCCAATTTGTTTTCTCCGGCTAGGCTCGTCCTGCTCCTGGCGAGCAGCGACCAGCTTTTGACCTTTGAACCGAAACCCGGGTCACGAGATCAAGCCATTACAACAAGATTTATCCTTGTGCTCCCTTCCCCAACACACACACACACAGCCTAGTCCATTTCCTGGTCAAACATCCCTCCTTATGCCAACCCCACCATACTGACGCCACCCCCCCCACCTCCCCTTTCCAATTGACCGTCCTATTTGTCCGTGGCAGAATTCTCGCAGCCCCTGGCTACTAGTTAACCTGCACTCAGAGACCCTTTCTGTGAAATGCTAAGGATTGCGGAACTGTAAAAGAGGGCCGACGTGATGTGCAATATGTCAAACAGAAGGACATTTTCACTCTTTCTCTCGGCGCGCTGCCGGTGCACGGCCGAGGCCCAAGGGCATCATCCACCTCTGCTTGCTAACCCCTTGTATAAGTTTCCAATTCCAGCCAGCCGCAGGATTATGAAGCTTTTTATTTATTTATTTATTTATTTTATTTTATTTTATCGTCAAATTATGGCAATACTGATAAGATGGAGATGATGAGGTACTGGTGTGTTGGACCTTGACCTCTCTTCTGGTAATGGAGCTGTCTTGTGACTGGAGTCTCTGACTCACTGAGGAACACACATTGCACCGCACACACACACACACACACACACACACACACACACACACACACATGCGCAGCGACACACACACACACACACACACACACACACACACACACACACACACACACACGCACGCACATAGACTAGCTTAGGTGTAATTGTTAATGGCATGTATCTAAAGGCAAAAATGCTAATTTCAACATTATAGGTACTCATATAAAGTATGAAAGAGGTCCTGTTAAGTCTCCTACATGCACACACACACACACACACACACACACACACACCCCTAGGGTGAGTGCTAGTGCTCATAGAGATGGAGATTGGTTTATAGTTAAATGTCAGTGGGGGGTGAAAGGATAGCCCCGGGCCACCGTTCTCTCTGCTGTCTGTCACGCTCACTAGTGCACTGTCAATATGGGGGGCCGGGGGTCAGTACGAAGGGCCCGAATAAGTCTTGTTTGTGTGCATCTGTGCAGTAATGGCCAAAGCAATCCAAAATCTACTAATCAGCAGGGATATTCAGGCCTGCTTCCTGTCTTCCTCCGCTAGAACTTCTAATCTTAGAGCATGTGGGTTAAGTGGCGATATATCAGGCATTAGAGTGACAGCACTGTTGATGATGAGGTGAGGATGAGGACTTTCGGACAGCGGTGATTTATTGCGCCTTTGACACTTTTTCCTGACCCTGGATTTCACTCACAGGCACTGTTACGTGTACTGTTACACAGGTTTTCAAACACATGAGATGCTTTCTTATGTAATGAACCAGTGGGGGGAAAAGTGTAATTCAAATATTCTACTCTTTCTTTAATGACATTTCACTTAAGTACAAATTAAAATTCTGCTCAAGAAATAGTCAAAAGTCAAGCATTTAAAATGTACTCTTAAAAAATTATCCAGTTATATAATAGATTCAAATTCTTTCGCATTGCACTGGGAATGCATCATTGCACTGGGAATAACGACATTAAGTTTTCAGTTTCCACTATTGATATCATGTGACTCATATAATATGGGTATGACTCATATTGGCTCCTAATCTGGCATTTAGAATAACGAGAGAAATCATGAAAGCAGATTCCGAATTCTCCTTCTCCAACTTTCTTTCTCGACTTTTTGTCCCTCTCTTATTATTCAAGAAATGATTTTAATGACTATTAAAAGTAGACGTGCGCAAGATGTTACTCTATTACATTAAGGCGACTAAATGTAATCTGTTACTTTCCTGAGATTGGTTTGAAATGGTAGATCAGTGATTACGGCATTGGCCTCTAGATCGGAAGATCGCAGGTTCAAATACCAACACCTGCCACTAGTGGGCACTTAACCCTCAGTCGGTCTGGATAAAAGTTTTGCTCAAGGTCCCACTAGTGGCAGGTGTTGGTATTTGAACCTGCGATCTTCTGATCTGATCCAGGCTGTAAATGTCACTGACAGGAAGGCTATGATAATTCAAACAACCACTCTTTAAAACTATGGTGAGCATTAAAGCACCTCAGATTGCAATGACCCACGTCAATGTCAATGAACCACGAGTTTAAATCAGGACAAACCTGGCACAAGAATCTAAAAGCTACAGCAGACAAAGTCTTGAAGAAGACGAACGGTTGGGGCTTGGAAAAGTGACACTGCCTGCATTGTTTTGCTTTGCCTTTCTGAGGCGCACCAAAGACTGCAATGAAACGTGTATTCTTATATACAAAAACGAATCACATGCAATCTTTGGTCAGACTTGAGCCACTCTAGAGATCGGCTTTCAGCACTAACCAGCCCGAGTCCGTGTTAAAGAAGGCACTGCCCATGGGTACGAACGGTTGGCATTCAAAAACTCTGCTCTGGCGTCTTCACGGATGAATCAGTGTGAACGCCATCCCGACTTATCGCGCGTGAGTGATGCCTGCCCTCGGCCTCAAAGCTGTCAGTCAGCCCTGGGGTGAGTGTTTCACCGTCTAGTGTTGCACGGCTGACTAATTCAGTTATCCTGACAGATCCAGCCCGGCTCCTCAAACAATGCGTGCAACCTGCCAGCAGAGAGACGCTGACTAGCACTAGTGCTGGACAGAGGAAAGGTCATTGTTTTTGTCAGCCAAAAGAATGTGGCGGATTTACACAGATGATTTCCACTGACAAAACAGACATTTTTCATTCCTTGTCCCCATAAAACCTGAAAATGTTACTTTAAAAAAACAACAACAACTGGATTGTTAACATTGAATCCATATTACTGTTTAACTTTCTAGAATAGAACAGCCTTTATTTGTCACATATACATTTAGCACAGTACATTGAAATTCTTTCTTCGCAGCTTGTTTCTTCTTTTTATCCCAGCTTGTTTTTGGTAGTTGGGGAAATCTTTCTTTCAGATATGTCCCCTTTTTATAGAGCGTGTTTTTGGTACAGAGGGTTAAGGGTCCTCTTATCAAGGACCCAAAGGCGGCAGCTTGGCAATAACGGGGTTCTAAGTATCCCAGCGCCTTAGACCACCGAGCTACACCCTCCCTCATTTTGTATATCCCAGGAATCTTGGGTCAAACCATCATACCAAATGCTCATTACACATTATACGTTAAACACGAAAAATCTCTCAGGCAGTGTGGTATGGAAGTGGGTCAGTGTTTTCAGTTATAATCTGTGAATAATAAGTTAATAATGTTTGAAGTTTGCTTCCATCCAAACTGATTCTAAATTACAACTGAGATGTTAATGACAGTTTCATTTGGGAGACGCCCTCATCCAGGACTTACAACTGAGTGCTATGCTTGGTTGTGGGCAGCTTGATGGTGATGGGATTTGAACCTACAATCTCCTGGTGCAGAGCTCAATGCCCTAACCACAGAGCTACTACAGTACCTCCATATGAATTTACATTACTCCTTTTCATGTCAACACCATTTTCCAATTCTCTCTATCAAATATCTATCTATCTATCTATCTATCTATCTATCTATCTCTATCTATCTATCTATCTACTATCTATCTATCTATCTATCTATCTATCTATCTATACTATCATTACATGTTGTATTCCATTACTGTTGTATATATGTGTGTATGTGACAAATAAAATCCAATGTAATTTAATATCGATAGTAAAAAAAATATAAATAATATAATAATAATAATAATAATAATAATAATAAGAAGAAGAAGAAGAAGAAGAAGAAGAAAGCCAAATGACAAGACAATCTAATGAAAAACTAAAAGTAAAAAAAAACAACCTAAAAGTGAAATAAACAATATTATTATTATTTTTTCCTTAACAAAAATAGACTGAATCTGCATATCAGCTGGAAAACAATAGGTGAAATAATTTAAGTGCAATGTTTTGCCGTGAGTCATTTGGCTTTCCTTCTTATTATTATTAAAGTGAGAGTCAGAGGCTATTTTATATATATATATATATATATATATATATATACATATATATATATATATATATATATATATATATATATATATATATTGCTGGACTGGACTCTAGAAGTGTGACAGGGTGTCGTGTGTCATGTTCATAGATGAGTCAACTTGCAGTCACTGTCCGTAATCGGTCTCTGTCAATGTTAAGAGTATGGAGTGGCCTGGATGTCTATGAATCATCCGCTGTCACGTCCTTCCTTCACACCTTGCATACCAACATCCACAAGTGGAGAGAGCAGCAGGTTTATAAGCCCTCTTTGACACACAGACCCAGACACAAATACACCCACAAACACGCATGTATACGCAGACGCACACTTTTTACGAGCTCAGTGTTCCAACTACCGCCACATGGCAGCGAACTTTGGGGGGAGATAAATGAATATCCCCGTACACATAAACAACATCACATAGGGCCCTTCTCAACCCTTCGCCACTAATTCCTATTCATTTAAACGCCACATGGGCAGGCCACGCAGCCAGAGACACATTCATTATTTAGCTGCTTTTGTTTATGAATAGCTTACTGGGGCAGGCCTGAGCCTGCATGCAACGGGCCTCGTAAATCACACGCATCGAGTCTTTTTTGTGTGTGTGTGTGTGAGTGTGTGTTTGTGTGTGTGTGTGCACGTATGCATGTTCAGCTTGAGGATAGCTTGTCGTCAATTTACCTTTGTGCTCCTCTTCCTTCTGTTTAATTAGTAATGAGGACAAATATTTGTTTGTTCCAGGGGCGAGAGGGAGAGAGAGAGAGAGAGTGAGAAAATAAGGAGAGAGATAGAATAAAGGAGATTGAGGGGGAGAGAACGATGCGTGATCCCCCTCTGGACAAAATTAAAGTCAGTGCTCTCTGTCAGCCTGGGCTGCTTCCCAACGAGCCTCCCTCTGCCGCCCTGGAGATCAGACGGGGAGGGGTGGGAGGACCGCTGGAGTGATGGAACAGCCCGAGGTTGAAGGTAAACACGAAGAAGCATCAACAAAAGCACCAGGACCGAACAGCCACCACCACCACAACCACCACCACCAGCGGCAGCCTGTCTTTATTTATCACTGGAAGATTTACCCCCATCGTTTTTTTTTTCTTCTTCTTTTTTTTTCGAACCAGAGTGAAAGTACACAGAACAAGCTCAGGCTGTTTAACATAGTCTTGCCTATAAATAATCTCGCCCGGCGTCATTTGTCAATGTGACACTCGCGCCCTTATTGAGTTCCACTTGGGGGGATCCAGCCAGCTTCTTTTCCCCCCTGCTTGCTCACTGAAGTGCCTTGGACCTGAACAGAGTCGGGATGGAAAGACACTGGGAGGGCATGTTCCCTATGTTCATACACAAAAGATCACTGAAATGGACTTCGGGAACGTTTCCTCTGCTGTGTGTTATACTGAATGTAACAGCTGCTGCTTTGAAGCTTTTTTTTTTTTTTGTTGCCCACACGGATTTGCTTACAGGTGTCTGAATGCTTGGGCTTTCAGTAAGTTAAGTGGAAAAAGCTCATCCTGGGTTTGCCGTCTCTCAGAGCTCGAAGACGCCGTGGTGCCGATGTTTGATTTTGAAAAGTAGGACTTTAATTTTTCCACTGAAAGTCCGGGTGTCGCCAATTAGAGAAGCCACTTGAGCACGGAAGTGTTACTGGACGTCCACCAGCAGCTGCTTCAGAAACCCACGTGCTGTCCGTGGTGCTGAAATGAGCAGCCTCGCTGTTTCAAAGGCGAGCCATCTTTTACTTCACGGAACTTCGTTTATTCGAGTCAGACAGAAACAACAGCACTAACAGACACTGCATTTAGACTTAATGAATGTTCCACAGCCTTAAAATATGTCTTAGTAGAAATATATCTGTAAAATAGTCATAGTAAAATATATCTGGGTAGGTAAGGCATTAGAATGTCGATCGGAAAGTCACACGTTCAAACCCCAGCACCACCGAGCCGTCACTGCTGGGCCCTTGAGCAGGGCCCTTGAACACTTAAGTGCTTAAATGTAAGTCTCTCTGGATAAAGCTCTGATAAAAATATGCCATACATGTAAACAATGTAAAAGTATATGTATCACTTGTAGAAAAGTGATTTTTTTCTTCATGTTTTCCTTCAGCCAACCAATTATATAACTCCTCCTTCTGAGTGCTAAACAGCTGCTCCATGATATACATTATACAATATAGATTTAGTTTAACCTATTGGTTCATTTTTCACCGCTACTGCTTTTGTTTGAACACATTATTTCAGTTTAACTCCTGTGCAAATGAGGGCGCTCGCTCTGGGGCAATGGCAACTTTGTGATGGGCTTCGAGCCCATGACCTTCTCATTGGAAGTCCAACATCTTATCCACTGAGCTTCCATGTGTCCTACATCGGAAGGACTGCAGTTTAATGGTTGAGGCATTGGAATTTAGTGCTGAAGTTCAGGAGTTAAAATCCCAGCCACACCAAGCTGCCACTGCTCGGAGCCTGAGCAACTCCTTTAACACCATAGCTGCTCAGTTGTATGAATGAGATACAAGTCACTCTGGCCATAAAATATAAATATCTAGGACTCTACTGCAAGGCATTGCTTCCATGGGTGACAATATTATGAATGTCATTTTAAGGAAATTCTAAACCGAAGGAAAATCTCCCACCAACCCTAATAATAATTTGAGAAAAAAGAGGTTTTGACCAGAATGTCATGAGTTCAAATCCCACCAACTCTACTCTCCTTCCTACTGGACCTTTGTACAAGGCCCTTAGCCCTCAGCACGCTCATCCGAAATAAATGTACAATCATAGGAAAAATCCGACATCCCAAATATACAGTCGTCATTTCCCATTTACTTGTGAAAGAAAGTCTACTTTAAGCTTACAGCCCTGCTGTAAGGAATCATTACCCAGCATGCCTTGCAGCCGCATGTATTCCTCCAGCTTTAATCACGCCTTTACCGTGTATAGGATTATGCATAACCGGCATGGCAAGATGCACAACCCCACACCTAAACAACCTGACACAGAGCAGAATATGAAAACAACGACTGCACACCGGCTCTCATTCCCTTCGATTTGTCTTGCTTAAAAAACAAACAGGCCGTGAGTGGATGAATAAATAAAGGCGTGCAGAATGGATGGTGCGGAGAAAGGGAGGACATTGCAGAGGTGCACAGGGGACCTTTGGGAGCACAGGCCTGTAGAGGAGGTCTCTCACCCAGGCGCAGCTCTGGCTCTGGGCTCAGCGTTTATCATTGTGTCCGACCCTGAAAGGGGAACATCCATCAGGCCGCATGCATCAGCGATCATTGATGTAGAGAGGAGTCACTAGTCTGCAGGATCGGGCAGGGCGCTTGTATTTTTCAGAATCAGAATCAGGTTTATTGAGCAAGTGTATTGACACACACAAGGAATTTGTTTCCAGTTGTTTGGTGACTCTCCAAAGTACAGACAAGAATTACGCTCTACATTTAGTTTACAGATGGGACTGTACAAGACAATACAGATTATACAAGACGACACAGGTTATACCCGACAACACAGACTATACCCGTTAACAGGAAACAACACAGACTATGACAAGACTATAGAAGACAACACAGGCTATACCCAACAATGCAGGCATACAACGCAACACAAGGTATACCTGACAACTAAGGGTATAAAAGACAACACAGGTTACAGGCGACAATTCAGACTATACAAGGCAACACAGGTTATACCCGACAACACACACTATAGAAGACAACGCAGTCTATACAAAACAACACAGGTTATACCCAAAAACACAGACTATACAAGACAACACAGGTTATACCCAACAATGCGGGCTATTAAAGACAACACAGGTTATACCCGACAACGCAGACTATACAACGCAACACAGGTTATACCTGACGATGCAGGCTATACAAGACAACACAGGTTATACCCAACAATGCAGGCTATACAATGCAACACATGTTATACCCGACAACACAGACTGTAGAAGACAACACAGGTTATACCCGACAACACAGACTGTAGAAGACAACACAGGTTATACCCGACAACACAGATTATAGAAGACAACACAGGTTATACCCGACAACACAGATTATAGAAGGCAACACAGGTTATACCTGACAATGAAGACTATACAAGACAACACAGGTTATACCCGACAACACAGACTATACAAGGCAACACAGATTATACCCGACAACGCAGACTATACAATCCAACACAGGTTATACCCAACAATGCAGGCATACAACGCAACACAAGGTATACCTGACAACAGGGTATAAAAGACAACACAGGTTACGAGGCGACAATTCAGACTATACAAGGCAACACAGGTTATACCCGAAACAAACACAGACTATAGAAGACAACGCAAAAGTATATACAAAACAACACAGTCTATACAAGACAACACAGGTTATACCCAAAAACACAGACTATACAAGACAACAAAGGTTATACCCAACAATGCGGGCTATTAAAGACAACACAGGTTATACCCGACAACGCAGACTATACAACGCAACACAGGTTATACCTGATGATGCAGGCTATACAATGCAACACAGGTTATACCTGACGATGCAGGCTATACAAGACAACACAGGTTATACCCAACAATGCAGGCTATACAATGCAACACATGTTATACCCGACAACACAGACTGTAGAAGACAACACAGATTATACAGGTTATACACAGACTGTACAAGACAACACAGACTGTAGAACACAGACTGTAGAAACAACACAGGTTATACCCGACAACACAGATTATAGAAGGCAACACAGGTTATACCTGACAATGAAGACTATACAAGACAACACAGGTTATACCCGACAACACAGACTATACAAGGCAACACAGATTATACCCGACAACGCAGACTATACAATCCAACACAGGTTATACCTGACAATGCAGGCTATATAACGCAACACAGGTTATACCTGACAATGCAATACCTGCTATATAACGCAACACAGGTTATACCTGACAATGCAGGCTATAAAAGACAAAACAGGTTATACTTGACAATGAAGACTATACAATACGACACAGATTATACCCGACAACACAGACTATACAAGACAACACAGTTTATACCCGACAACACAGACTATACAATAAATGCAGACTATAAAAGACAACAAGGCAACACAGATTTATACCCTATTTTGGGGGGATATTATGTCATACATATATTTTTACCACCCAGTCGGGTCCGCACACTTTTTCTTTTTTAGGACTTTGGAAAGTTGCTACGATTTAACGCAATCAAAACAACTCCCTCCCTTAAAGGAAGTTCCAAGATCAGGTCTTCTTTGTTGTAGGTTTAACATACTCATACTGTCCCATTATTGACCATCAGTCAGTAAAATCGAGAGGAGGATAAAGTTGATGGATGTGATTTCACAGTCCCGTGTAATGCATCTACAAGCCTGCAAACACGGGTCTTATTGCGAAGGCGAATTTGCATCACAAGAAAGAAGCTTTATTGAGGTATAAATTTTACTACTGCATCGGTCACAGATTACAATTTTTACTTAGAAATACGAGCCGGTGTCACGCCGGGATCCGTGTTTTTGCCCGAGTACGAGGTGAATTATTCCGGCGAAGGATAAAACATTTAGAAAAGATGCAGTGGATGAATAGGAGGGAGATTTACGGCGGATACTATACATTTACTTCTGTATAATTCCTCGGTTATTGAGGGCTCTCATTTATCCTTGCTGCTCGAGGCAAACCCATCGCTGTGAATAAACGTACAATGCCACGTAATCAGTGGCTCCGAACGAGTGCACAGGAAACGGCGATTTTATTACGAGGACCGATTCATCTGTGCGGCCAAATACTCCATTTCATCTTCTCTCTTTTCCTTTAAACAATCTCCCTTCGCTTTTTTTTTCCCAGGGAACGCCGTCCCTGTCATAACGCCGGCGTAAAAATGAGATGCTGACTCAGGAGCTGCCGCTGGGGGGTCGATTCCCAATCAATAGTCGCTGTGCAAATGAGAGGTGGCACTTTAAAGCGTGCTGGACATGAGTAACTTCTGACCTGGGAATGCTCGCCAGTGTTCAAAGAGCAGCAGAGCAAGACCCGTCGGTCCCAGCAGCTTAAAATGCACACGCACTTCCCTGATGAGCATTGATCAGAGGCTCCGTCACCAGAACTACTGCGCGGAGACCCAGGAGGGCCTTCTTTGTGCCGGATTAAAGACTGGCGGACAGAGGCTCGCTTGCCCGGGAGCCAACCCAATAAAGAGCACATGCTTTATGACAGGCCAAGCATGTGACTGGCTCAATTTAACCGCTCGATAGCTCATCTCACACAAATTGCACTGTGTTGACGAGCCGAAGGGGGCCATCATCAGCTCCCGGACACAAATATCGCTATTAAAATAGGGTTAGGAAAGGAGAGAACGACCTCTTGTTTGTGATATTGTGGACAAAAGCACCCTGATTAGACAAAAAATGATAATTCTTCAGTAAAACAAAAAAATTTTATATTATTTGCAAAAAATAAATAATTACAGGACCACATCTGACCCCTGACACAGACATAAACCATAAGGTAGGAACCTGGTGAAAATGATTCTACTTGCAGCACCACCAGGCAACTGTATTTGAAATGATATACAACCACATTTATATACAGTAAGAAAACATGCTAATGAAAAATGTCTGAAGATCCACCAAAAAAATAACCCAAACATCTTTATTTATAACAGTTATTATTAGTTATTATGATATTAAATATATTATTATTATAATTATTATTATTATTATTTTTACTCCCACTGCAATACCTAACCCTAGTTTTTACTCTCTGCAACAAAAGATGGTACATTCCTGACTGATCCATTTCATTGCATATGAACGCTAAATAACAAACAAATGACCGCCATATAATTCCACAAATATACGTCCCCAAATGTCCCTGTCTGTAAGGAAACATATTTGTCCACCACAGCGCAAAACTCTTAGCTAGAAGTGAGGGAGGCATGCCCAGAAAGTGCCAACTAATGTTTTAGCAGCCTGGAAAGCATGCACCTGAGAGGATGGCTTCATTTGAGCGGAGTTGACAGGAGGCAAAGGCATCATGCAGCCCTTTTCACTGCTCGGGCTGTAATTAAACATTACAATGAGCAGGGACCCACGAGACAGACCGGCTAATTAGCAGCCGAATAAGATCATCTCCTAGCCTCCTCTATCGCTCTCTCTCTCTCTCTCTCTCGCTCGTGTTCCTCCAGAGGCATTTACTAAAGAGAACATGACATCGAGCTTTCCGAGTTTTTGCCTTGTTTTTGTTGGCTTAGCTAAAAGATGGACCACAACCCCCATAGGGAACAGTATGAAAAGGAAAAAGTCCATAGGTGGTACGTGCTGAATTCAACACTGCAGCTTTGCCTCAACGCGCAAGCCTTGAGCTACATTTCGGCAAGGTCTGTAACACTTTGGCCAGGAGAGGACACGAGGGCCTTTGGCACCGTAATTAGACTGGCGGTGGTGTTTTGCCCTGGCTTGATGGCTAGGCCGTCACGAAACAACATGCTCCAATTAACATCCCCTTAATGCGGCCACCGCAGACCCCATGTGCCCTCCTGGCCCTTTAGAAGTGTAGAATCAAAGCGACAGGAAAGCGCACCATCGGCGGACATAATTGGGCTGCCCTCTGACCTACGTACCTTAAATCAACCAGTTCGACTGCTCCCAAACACTCCCCTGTGCTAACTAGCGCTTACCAGCAGCACTCATTAGTCGAAAATTGTCTCGGTTTGGAGGCGAAAAAAATAAAAAAAAAGCCAGACAAACACATATCCAGACACTAAAAAGCCCAAGCTCCGTCACGATATTTTCCCATCATTCGCTCAAATTAAAAGGGACCACATTGCAAATCGGGGCTAAATAAGCCGAAGCATTTACATTTCGAAAGTTTCGGCCGGCATTTAAATCTGCTCCAATTAATTCGACATTAAAGACTAACCTGAGCCGGGGGAAAGTCAGGCGGACTGTGCCGAGACAATGTGGAATCAGGCGTGAACAAGCGACCGCTCATTAAATCGATACGTCCCAGACCGACGGGATGTCCTCTGTTCAGCCGCCGTACTGGCGAAAACGCCGCTGATAAGGAACGCGGCCGCATCATTAAAACCTATGCCGGTCGCCGGCAGTTTACCGAGGTGCCCTTATTTACATCTGCACAAACTCTGTAAAACTGGGCTTTTGATTGCGGTAACGACTCGGCGCATGCATATGGAGGAGCGCGGCGGCGCCCGAAATAACTACAGTCCTTATTTCAACCCGTGCGGGGAACAAGCTTCATTTATTCCCCACCAATGACCCCCCCCCACCCCCCCCCCCCCCCCCACCCGACTACGCATAGCAATGGCTCTTCATTTTATGGCAATGACGATCATAAAAAGAGCTGTTGGCTGCTCCTGGGGGAGGTTATTTACTCCACACGCAATCATCATTATATGTTGGGAGCGCAGAGATACATATTTATGTCATTTCCATAAAGTATGACTGTAGCATCTGCACCATGAAAGGCGGCGAGGAAAAATAAGGGTAATAAAAGGAAAGCCGGTAGGTGGCTTGTTGGATGCAGTTGTATGCGATCTGGTCGACAGAAACAACATCGCTTCTCGAATGCTTTCAACAGTGCAACAAAGGGTATTAAAGCGCAGACTTGTGTAACCCTATAACATTTCATTCTGTCTCGGTCCAGTCACCAAAAGTAAGAGGATGTATAACATTGTAGGTAGGTGTACAAGGTGGTTGGGCAGTCTAAGATGCTGCGCTACTAATTGGACTGTCAGGGGTTCGAGCCCTGGTATTGCCAATCTGCCACCCTTGGGTCCTTGAGCAAGGTCCTTAACCCTCTGTGCTCCAGGGGGCGCCGTACCGTGGCTGTACCCTGCGCTCTGACCCCAGCTGGGATACGCAAAGACGAATCTTCCACACGGGATCAATAAAGTAGAAAAAGGTGGACCTACATTTTTCCCTTTTTATGGGATTTCACTTATGATACAGCACTCCATGGGCAGGAGGGCTGTTTATGGTGGCATTCGCTTCTCCTGTCCAGGTGTGTTCTTTAAATCATGGAGAGTAAGCAGAGCCATGGGCGTACTAAAGCAGGAGGACACACGGGCAGCATTGAGGGTTTTATTCACAGCATGGTAGAAGCCGGGCTTGGCAGAATTAGCAGAAATAAATGATCCCGAGGCCAACAAAGTTATGCGCGGTGTAATCGAGGCACGGTAGCAGGGGGTGTGGGGGTGCAGGGGGTGGGAGCAAGGAAGGCCATGCAAAAGTGCTCTATCAAACAGCCGTGGCAGGCGCTCCAGCGCAGCAGGCATGCTAATGCTTTAGCCGTCCACTACTTCTCCTGTGAAGTAGTTCTCCATGGCGCGACTGACTTAACCAACCGGTGCACTCTTGGGAAATTATCCTAAATGGGCTTGCTGTCTCTCAGCGTGAAGTACACACGGATGTTAATCCACAGGCGGAGGGTGCACTCCTGCGTCCGGGTGCACGGCTTCGCGGGCGCGATCAAGAGGGTCAGCAGTGAACGGGGGAAGCTGTGGCCTCCGATTATGCCACCTGTAATGAAAGATCCTCTCCGACTGGACGGAAAAAGGAACCCAATCCCCTTTCATTAGCGTGAGTATATTAGCGAGTTCTCGTGTGATACGGACACAAGTGAGGAAAGTTGATCAGAAGATTCACCATGTGGAGGACTTGTTTTCGGACTTGTGGCAGACGATAAATGTAGGTTTGATTTCCTTTCGAACTTGGGATCGGTTTTGCATTTCAGAATAGCACATACCGATTCGAAATGTTTATTTTCAATGCTTCCTTTTTTTTTTATTTATTCCAACACCAAAGCAACACTCGTATGTTAGGAATTATTACACACATAGAAGCCATTCTCAAGTTTGTTTATTTTTAACGAGACTCTAAA
This sequence comes from Kryptopterus vitreolus, assembly GCA_030449085.1. Classification (NCBI taxonomy): domain Eukaryota; kingdom Metazoa; phylum Chordata; class Actinopteri; order Siluriformes; family Siluridae; genus Kryptopterus; species Kryptopterus vitreolus. The sequence continues at coordinate 15,596,886 of JACRUU010000017.1, read as the reverse complement.
GAACGATTAGTCCCAAACAGCTTTCCCACATACAACATACGTATTTCTTTACTTGTAAAACCCCCCAAAACAACAACAATAACTACGGATTCCTACGAGATGTTATTTGACACCAATTTCCTTCACAACCCGTCCACACTCTCTTCTTTCCTTGGATTCTCGTCCGCAGGTCTCGAGTGTGATGCATGTTTCGGTGGAAGGGCGGCCCTATGAAAAGGCAATCGGCTTATTAATGCAGCCATCAGGCTCATTTTTGCCTCCAAACCCGACGCCACAGTTGTGTTTAATTTGCCTTTTCCATTATTGTTTCCATTATTTCTGTTAACTTCTGCGGGCGACTTCTGTTTTAACCTTGAACCGGTCACCTCGATGTTAATGACTTGAATAAAGAGAGAGACCGGCGTGTGCATGTGACATGCCATCTCTACAAATTAACAGTGAGGGAGAGAAGGAGATGGGGAGAGAGAGAGAGAGAGAGAGAGAGAGAGAGAGGGGTAAACGTTTTAAACTGGGCATTCGATTGCCCAATTCATGTCTCTATTTGAATGTTTTTTTTTTATTGATTCCAGCAAGTTGTGTTTTTGAGATATATATGACGTTTCAGGATACACATTTACAGCAAATGCATGATGCAAAAGGCACCTCATAGGTTCAGACAGATGGCTCTTTCTCGCACTTAAAGCTGGAACAAAAATATCTTTAATAGCTATTACCATCAATGGGTTTTGCATGAACCATGAGCGAGCCAGGTTAGCTTATGAACCTGAGAAGAAGCATCGTTTAATATCAGCTTGTTTTTGTCACGACTCAAAGTGTAGTGACGAGGGTCTAAACCATCAAAGTGAATGTAAACAGGGCGTTTATTAATGAATGCTATTGTCTGGACAGGCTTATAGATACTGGAATACTGCCACTTTAGTGCTTTGACACACATATGCACTCCATACCTTCCTTCTCATTATCATTTGTATATCATATTATTAGTGCATATTATTCACTTCTATTAGTGAATTTTGTCCACTATTATTAGTGAATTTTATCCAATATTATTAGTGCATATTGTCCACCTGTTAGTGAATATTGTCTACTTCTATTAGTGCATATTATCCACTTCTATTTGTGTATATTGTCCACTTCTATTAGTGCATATTGTCCACTTCTATTAGTGCATATTAATCACTAATATTAGTGCATATTGTCCACTTCTGTTAGTGCATTTTGTCCACGTCTATAAGTGCATATTATACACTTCTATTATATTCCATCCGCTTCTATTAGTCCACTACTATTAATGCATATTATCCACTTCTATTTGCATTTAAGTCCACTTAGTGCATATTGTATATTGTCCACCTATTAGTGCTTCTATTAGTGCATATTGTCCACTTCTATTAGTGCATATTAATCACATATTAATCACTAATATTAGTGCATATTGCATATTATCCACTTCTATTTGTGTTATTTGTGTATATTGTCCACTTCTATTAGTGCATATTATCCACTTCATTTTGTCCACTTCTATTAGTGCATATATATTTCTCCACTTCTATTAGTGTCCACTTCTATTATTATTATTGTCCACTTCTATTAGTATATTATCCGCTTCTATTAGTGCATATTCCATCTATTAGTGCATATTGTACACTTCTATTAGTGCATATTATCCACTTCTATTTGTGTATATTGTCCACTTCTATTAGTGCATATTGTCCACTTCTATTAGTGCATATTAATCACTAATATTAGTGCATATTGTCCACTTCTATTAGTGAATATTTTCCATTTTGTCCACGCATATTATACAATTCTATTAGTGCATATTATCCGCTTCTATTAGTGCATATTATCCACTTCTATTAGTGCATATTAATCACTACTATTAGTGCATATTGTACACTTCTACTAGTGCATATTATCCACTTCTATTAGTGCATATTAATCACTACTATTAGTGCATATTATCCATCCGCTTCTATTAGTGCATATTAATCACTATTATTAGTACTATTAGTGCATATTATCCACTTCTATTAGTGCATATTATCCACTTCTATCAGTGCATATTAATCACTACTATTAGTGCATATTATCCACTTCTATTTGTGTATAATGTCCACTTCTATTAGTGCATATTATCCATTTCTACTAGTGCATATTATCCACTACTATTTGTGTATATTGTCCACTTCTATTAGTGCATTTTGTCCACTTCTATTAGTGCATATTGTCCACTTCTATTAGTGCATTTTGTCCACGTCTATTAGTGCATATTATCCGCTTCTATTAGTGCATATTAATCACTACTATTAGTGCATATTGTCCACTTCTATTAGTGCATATTATCCTAATATTAGTGCATATTGTCCACTTCTATTAGTGTATATGTATCCACTTCTATTAGTGCATATTATCCACTTTTATTAGTGCATATTAATCACTACTATTAGTGCATATTATCCATTTCTATTAGTGCATATTAATCACTACTATTAGTGCATATTGTTCACTTCTATTAGTGCATATTATCCACTTCTATTAGTGCATATTGCATATTATCCATATTACATTTCTATTAGTGCATATTAATCACTACTATTAGTGCATATTATCCACTTCTGTTAGTGCACATTGTCCACTTCTATTAGTTAATATTTTCCACTTCTATTAGTGCATATTATACAATTCTATTAGTGCACATTATCCACTTCTATTAGTGCATACTGTCCACTACTATTTATGCATATTATCCACTTCTATTAGTGCATATTATGTCCACTTCTATTAATGCATATTATCCACTTCTATTAGTGCATATTGTCAACTTCTATTAGGGAATATTGTCCACTACTATTAGTGAATATTATTCACTACTATTAGTGCATATTGTTTTACATAGTTTATGTAATTCAATGTCAATTCAATAATTCAATAAAAGAGTAAAAAAATACACCAAATAAATAATTGATATTATGTTAAATGTTATATCAAATATATGGAGGTTTAAATGAAGACACATACTTTTATATTGGAAATGAGACATCAGAAGTCAAAGCGAATTAGTCATTCTGAGTTTTGCGTGTGTGTGTGTGTGTGTGTGTGTGTGTGTGTGTGTGTGTGTGTGCATGTGTGTGTGTACACTGTCTGTGAAGTGCAGTGACACAGTCGAAGGCTGGTTAATTAGAATTGTGTCAGTGAGTAAATGTGCTGTGACCTGGACCTGTGCAAGCGCCATCTCCAGGCGCCATGGACGACCCTTTCAACTGCTTCACCAGAGATCCTGGATAGGCCTGTCAACCACTCTGTAAGTGTGTGTGGTCTGTGTGTGTGTGTGTGTGTGTGTGTGTGTGTGTCTAAGAGAGACAAAGACAGAGGGGTGTATGAGGATGTCAGACAGCAGAAAGAGAAAGTAGCACGAGAGGTAAAAAGGACCCTCATCCGTGTTTGTCCTGGAGGGTCCTCCAGCCATACTCCAGGGGACAGGAACACCTCTGTGCTTCATGAGCTATGGTAATAGGGCCTCGATGAACCCTTCAAAGGCTTACAAAGGCCTCTTACACCCCAGGAGAGAGTCAGAGAGAAGGTGCATGCCTGTGGGCACTGTCAGGCAAAAAATGTCATACCTGGAGCTTTACTCTTATCTGTCACAAGTCATTAATTTTTTTTCCCTTGCGTCTATT
>JACRUU010000017.1:15525706-15588206 GCA_030449085.1 Kryptopterus vitreolus | reverse complement strand
CAAAAAACCCAAAAAAGGCTTTATTTGAATTCAGTGCATCTTTTTTTTTTTTTTTTCTCGAGTGAATATTGATAACCGTTATGCATTCAGTACAAAGATTGCTGCTTATCACCTGTCACTGATGCCCCAAAATATATGTCATAATATTATGCAATACTATGCTAATACATGGAATATGTTACAGCGCTGTTTGAGAACTATTTCATCATTCCCTTTGCCGCGCTGCTGACATCCGCGATCATGACAACGCAACAATAATTCTGTCCTGTGTGAACAATTGACTACTTAATTCCACATTCCTTATAAGGGAATTGTTACACTGAATAATTGATGCAAAAAAAAATCTAAAAAAAAAAAAGATAGAAAGAAAGAACTGACCAGAAGCGACCGGTTTCTACGGTTAGTAGGGAAAAGGTCAAAGTGTATAGCAGAATATATTTGTATATTCTTTGTGTATATATATTTGTGGGTTTGTAGTGAATTCAGATAAAGCTGCACATTTTGTGATACATTAAACCTACTATCGCATCAGTGCCTTTGTCGGCTAAATAAATAAATAAATAAAATAAAAAACATCTCTATAAATTCCATCCTGCAAAAAGTATTGGAACAGCTTACACTCGGATCACTGGGCAAGAGGGCACAGAGAGCAAGCACACACACATAAAAAAAAAGGAATAAAGAATAAATAAATAAGGATTAGTAATCACATATCTCTATCCAGGTCATAACTAAACATTTAAGAGCAGCGTACACTATGAGAGCAAAATAAATAAATAAATAAATAAATAAATGCAAACAAATAAATAAATAAAGATTATTATGAATAAGTTATTACTAAGCAAGTAATAATTTTCTTATTTACTTATTTATTTTAATTAACTTTTTAAACAGCTGTAATTCTTTCAAATAGAAATAACCAGCATGTAATATTCACATATTATTAAAGTTATTATGAATTCTATTTCAATTTCTTAACTATCAAAATAAATGACTCTAACACATTACCACTAATTGAACATTTTAACGGCGTTAACCTTCGTGTTTGCTTGCTGCTAAATTGTTTACCACCGCGTTATAATAATAGATCTCCGAGCAAATGTTGCTCAGGACATAATTCAGTGCGGTTTCCAGTGAAAGCCGTCACAAAGAAAAAAAAAAAAAAAAAAAAAAAACAACCACACGACACAACTAAACTCCGCCGACGGAGACTTGAGCATGTGTGGCCACTTGAGCTGACCGGTTCGATGGAGCCGAGATGAGGGTTGCATCTGAGAATAGCCATTGACACTGGTTTGGGAAAAGCGTCAGTGTGATGTGTTCAATATGTGTACATTTCCAGCAATATTGAATAGTGTGCCTTTGTAGCTCGGCCCCGGTATGGTGTGGAATAAGAATGGCCTGACCTATAGCACTTCAGATGAGATTGCCTCACAATGAGCACTGGCCTGCATCGATTACGCCCTGAGTGTTTACAGCAGCAGTGGTCCGGTCTGGCTTACTGCCCCACCAAGACGGCCTGGAAAGGGGCATAATCATAAATAAGCTGTCCCGTATTCGTCCACATCTACTAGGACTACTACATGGACTAGGTAGGGTTCAATGCTTGTTACGCTTCGCAACGGGTTCTCGGGATGGAGCGGTTCTTAATAAACGAGATGCACACGTTTCTTACTGGACATCTTGAAATAATAGGATACAGAAATATCCACTGGGGGGGGGCACGGTGGCTTAGTGGTTAGCACGTTCGCCTCACACCACCAGGGTCCGGGTTCGATTCCTGTCTCAGCCATGTGTGTGTGGAGTTTACATGTTCTCCCCGTGCCTCAGGGGGTTTTTCTCCAGGTTCTCCGGTTTCCCCCCGGTCCAAAAACATGCACGGTAGGTTGATTGGCACCTTGGAAAATTGTCCCTAGTGTATGAATGTGTGAGTGTGTGTGCCCTGTAATTGGTTGGCATTCCATCCAGGGTGTATCCTGCCTTAATGCCCATAGACTCCTGAGATAGGCACAGGCTTCCCGTGACCCGAGAGAAGATCGGATATAGCGGTAGAAGATGAATGAATGAATGAATGTCCACTGGAAAAGTCAAAATGATCGGTAGAAGTGGAAGAGAGAGAAAGACGTTAATTATGAGGTAGAGAAAGCTCTAGGTCAGGGTTAGTTAAGACTTACTACTGACTAATATTGTGCTTTTCCCTCTTTTGCTGAACTGGAAATGCCTTTCTAAACAGGGATGTGGGAGCATTGGCTTCTGGACCAGGAGTATACAGGCTCAAAACACAGCACCACCATGTTATCACTAGTGGGCCCTTGAACAAGGCCCTTAACATTTAAAAGTTGCAGTTGAAGGCTGTCGTTAGTGACGTTAGCGAGTGACGCGAACGGCCTCTAAGGTGAGACAAATGAGTGACAGAGCGATGATAGATGATCACTTTTGTTCATTTCTCCTGTTTGTTTCTTTTCATCGTATTTTTCCAACACACACAAATTAAAAACACATGAATCCTTCCTACAGCACAGTTATGCAAAATGTCTCAACTTTGAAAAAAAGAAGTTTAATACATAACATGTATGTGAATAAAGAATCAGAATCAGAAACAGCTTTATTACCAAGTATGTTCACACACACAATATAACGAGCCTGAAATAAATAATAATGTACTGTATATAGCTGTAGGAATGTGTACAGAATGTACAGGTATGTTATTTACAAGCGTGTAGACTTGTGCATCTACAATACATGTGTTGTTATGCGCTTGTTTGAATGTAGAAAAGCCTACGTGAGCGATGTACAGATTTTGCTTCAAAATATAACATATGAATATGTTTTAAAAAAACCCATTCTACAATGCACTGATGTTATGTTGTTTCAAAATACAACATGTTTTAATGTTGAAAACGCCTACTTGTGTGTCTTAAGGTGCAATCTTATATTGTGCCATCACTCGTATTGTAAGCCCATATCTCCCCCGAGCCCCTCATTTCTGATGCTATTCATAAATTGGCCCCCCATGACAAATTAATTGAGCTTTAGGCTCAAAGTGTTTTTGTTTATCAGTGTAGTCTGTAATTCTGAATCATTTGGGGATGAAGGTTCTGTATTCTACAGTCTACAGTTGGAGGACAAATATGAAAATAACTATTGACAAAGTAAAAATGACGAAAAAAACAAAAAACAAAAAAACTTGGGCTGTCAGAGTTAACGCAAATTCACTATGCGTTATATTCACGCAATTCTATCGGCCTATCTGCATCTGCGTTGTGTTGGCGAATGAATGAACAACAAACAACAAAAAAGAACAAATGAATAAAGAAACCTGGCTTTCCCAGATGATTTCAGCATTCACCTTTCCTTAGCGCTTATAATGTTACAAAGGATGGAATGAAACACCAGCAACGTGGATCCACTCACGCTTCCTAAATTTCACAACAGCTACTCACTATATATTAACCTAAGCGTATCACCAGTTTATATGGAAAGTCACCAAAACGGGAACATAATTCTTAAAGTAGCCACGTACCATATTGAAAACAACCAATTAACATTGAGCAAGACATTAATTAATACAATTTCATGTAAAATTGTAAAATATGAAATATTGTATTTTATTAAAGTGAGATAATTTGAGTGAAATGTCTATAATTATAACATTTGTTACAGTTAGTTAGAGCATTAGAATCACGAAATGTATTCATTTATGGTACACTGAAAAGGTGCGATTAATCGAGTTAACAATTGTGCGATTAATCGCGATTAAATATGTGAATCTATTGAAAGCCCTGAAAAAAACTGCATGTGGTACAGGTAATGTTGCATGTTTGTGTATATCAGTGTAGTCTGTATTTCAGTATTTATGGCTTTTGGCAGACAGACTTCTTTATACAGAGTGACATAACGTACAACAGCGCACTTATGGGGTTAAGGGCCTTGCTGAGGGGCCTACAAGTGTGGCTTAGAGTTTTGGATCCACAGTCTTCCACTAAGCTTCCGCTGATAATCAGAAAACAGATGACTGCACATGCATTCTCACTTTGTACTGCATAAGAAAAATAAATTCCCGTCTGTGCTCGTATATAACGGGGTTGAATTTTCGTAACGTCAAAACTAGTCAGCCAGCATTTCGCCACGAAACAAATACAGCAAGGCTCATAACTCATACCTTTCAAAAGCGGAAAATAAAAGAGAAAGCGGTTTGTCACCGCGCCACGTCAATCAAGAGGAATGAAACGCACCTGCTGCCATTTTTCAGAGAGGCCGCGCCGGTCAGAGTCCAGTAAACACCGCGGCAGAAAGAGATGTTGCAGAGATCTCGCCGAACATAAGTCACGCCGCAGCCCTGAAATGTTCAGTCTCGGAGCATCTCCCACAATCCTCTGGTGCGATTCGATGCTTTACACAGCGAGACCCTTTGAATTTACAAACAATGCAAGCCATGACAGTGACTGAACGCCTGACACTGTTAGCATTCGCACTCACACAACGCGTGACCAGGTGCACCTTGGAATTTACGATATCACACGAACACACACCGGCCTTTTATAGATATCCGACGCTGGATCAACTACAGAACTCATTTTAACAACAAAAAAAACAACTTTCTTCATCGATAACTAATCCCGGTGGTGACAGAGAGTTAGATCGTCGATAAAAGCCGAGCCACGATAACAAACGGGTTTGACCCAGACAAGCTCTTTAACCTAGTTCAACCCAGTTTGTGTATTCCAATCGAGAGACACATGCTCGCGTGTTGTTGTCGTCGGTTTTTTTTTTTGCATAATTGATCTGATGTTAAAGTGCTGCATATTGAACGAGCGGAAAGCTCGGTTAGCAGTTCGCGCACATCCTCCGCGGCGGTAACAAGCGCGACTCCCGCGAGCCGAGCCGTGTTGTGCCGTGTCGTGTCGTGTCGCACGAGAGATGTCTGATGAATGTGACAGAATAACAGAGAAACATAATGAAAAGCCAATGTCGCCATGTGCATGCATTGCATATCGCTTTGGGGTGATTTAAAGGCAAACTAAGGAGGGGGGGTCAGCGTTGAAACGGAGGAGGAGGTGGAGTGTGGTGGGTACATATGGCCGTAAAAAAAGGAATACAGACATTTAGAGGAGGTTGTGGGTGCGGGAAAAAAAAAAACAGAGGGAAGCCAGATCTTGTGCATGCAATGGCGGCGGTATGAAGAATGAAGTCACCTGGCTTTCCCTGAGCTTTGAAGGTCAAGGAGAAGCTCCTGAATATTCATGGCAGGGGCCAGTTTGAGGATCGATGGGTTTTAATTGTTTTTTCCTGGGCCGGAGAAAGAAGTGCCAGAAGCTATTGATTGGTTGCAGACAAGGCCACTTACATGTCACATGTGTGTGTGTGTGTGTGTGTGTGTGTGTGTGTGTGTGTCTATGTGTATGTGTGTATGTGTGTGTGTGTGTGCATGTGTGTCATCACCCAGCCGTATGGCAGACAATGGTGAAATGTGACAAGACACAGAGGCGACATGAGACACAACATCTGCATCTGGCTTTTTCCGGACTGTGTGTTTGGGGTGTTGCGTTTCTTTGTGTATGTGTGTGTGTGTGTGTATATGTGTGTGTGTGAGTGTGTGTGTGTACGCGTGTGTGTGCGTGCACCCTAATCTTGTGTCATGGGGTGAGGGAGGGGAAAAGCAGGATAGGTGCATTATGGAGTGTGTGTGTGGTTCATTATGGAGTGTGTGTGGCAGTGTATAATCTCACACTCACTCACTAAGCAGCCTCAGTGCACTTGTCTTTGGTAAAGCTGCAGCGCTGAGACACGACTGCAGTACAAACAGCTTATACACACCAGCAGTTTTAGAAATAAGGAGTAATAGCAAACCCCATTAATTTGGAATAGCTCCGAGTTTCCTCATCTCCTGTTGACTATCATATCATATCATATCATATCATATCATATCATATCATATCATATCATATCATATCATATAATGTCAATCCAATAATCATTGTTAATGCATTATACATCACCTGCTTCATCAAACATCAAAATACATATTTACTGAATATTTTCATGGTTCTGAAATAATATGCATGTATGTATATATATATATATATATATATATATATATATATATATGATTATATGTGTGTGTGTGTGTGTGTGTGTGTGTGTGTGTGTGTGTGTGTGTTATATCATATATCATATCAATATATAATTACAGTTCATTATCATTATTATTCATTCATCTTTTACCGCTTTATCCGATCTTCCCTCGGGTCACGGGAAGCCTGTATCTTTCTCAGGGTTCTATGGGCATTAAGGCAGGATACACCCTGGATGGAATGCCAACCCATCGCATGCCACACACACACACAAACACACACACACATTCATACACTAGAGGACAATTTTCCAAGGTGACAATCAACCTACTGTGCATGTTTTTGGGACCGGGAAAGGAAACCAGGAGAACCCGGAGGAAAACACCCCCTGAGGCACGGGGAGAACATGCAAATTCCACACACACATGGCCAAGACGGGAATCAAACCCGGACCCTGGTGGTGTGAGGAGAACGTGCAAACCACTAATGCCCACATTAATGCCCATAGACGCCTGAATATTCAGCTATTTCAGGATTTACAGACTTATTCCCTATTCAGGTCTGCTCCGAATATCATGGTAATGAAACAATGTACAGTATAAATCAACACCTCAGCAAGCATTTTCACCCTGTTGATGAAATATGGGACTGAAATAAAAGCATAAATTCCCCTCAAGCAGGATGGACAGGGCATGACCATGAAAGATATAGAGTATTTAGTAAATATTACTCTTTGCTCCCTAATACACCAACGTGTAGATCATTACGGGTTCTCTGAAATGAGAGAAACTGCATTATCCTCCGAAACTCTCCTGAAGACCCCTGAAACTCAAGTTTACAGTCGTTAACTCAACAATCGCATTTGCTGTGTAGGAGGCCGAAACAAACAGTTTGCTTTCTTCGGAGAGCCTTGTTCTACCAGTCTGTCCAGTGAGAGAAGGTAATGTGACTGAGTATTGGAGAGGGGGGTCAAAAATGCTATCGTTCAGCTCTGGTTCAAGGAAAGGCCATGACTGCTTGACAAAGGCTAACACCTGCAATCTGTAAACCCGGTGGCCTCATTTTGTGGAGGTAAAGGTTGGCCACGCGCCGACATCAGTCACACACCAGACCAGGCCGTGTTCTCAATCAGGTTCGGGTGAAAGGGAAAAATGCATCGTTTCGCCGCTTGCCACGAGAGAACAGCAACATGAACACTAGAACAAGATAAATACCGAGACCGGCACGAGAAGGGTTTCGTATGAGGATAGTGTTACACTGTACTCACGAACGTACTGAACAACACATCATGTTTACAAATACCACCACAAGTCAAAAATGGTAGAAAAGTGAAAGTTAAAAGAATTGTACAAATAAAAATAAGACTGATGAAAGGGTGTGCATGGGATAACACTAGATAAAATAAAACACTAGACTAAATTAACCCCTATAAACTGCATTCTCCATATTATTGGTCTAAACATTCGATTTATTATCGATTTCTTTAGCACGCTCAAATAAGTTTCTATAACATTATTTCTATCATATAAAACAGTAGACAAGATACAAAGACAAGATTCTATTCTATTCTATGTAGCAAGCCGTATTTGCTACTTACTCTCTGTAGATACGGTGCATTATTACAGTGCATTAAGGTGTAATATGCTTGTTTATGCAAGGATGGCCATAGTGTGTATAGATCTGTGTACATGACCATAGTGTCCATAGTGTGTATAGATCTCTATGTGTGAGACATATGTGAGATTACTCCTCGTGTCTTTTTCCATTTATTTTTAGACACACTATTTTAAAGTGTACAGTACCTCGGATTCCATGTATCGCATTCTTTCATTCAGCAAATTTGGAAAGAAAGAAATTGTCCTTTAAAAAGAAAGTCCTTTAAAGGAGCGACGTTAAGGAATACAGTTTGGTTGCTTTGAAAATATTAGACGAAATGCAATAAATATAAAGAATCTGATCTTTTCAGCATATTACATTTGTATTTTATTATCCTGAAGGTTGCTTTTTGACCCCCCCCCCTCTCTCTCTTTCTCTACTGAAGTCCCTTTTTTTCCCTCCTCTTGTTGTCTCACTGCTGTGTCTGCCAAAGGAGAGGATAATCAGCATTTGCCGAAGCAGAGCAAAGAAACATTTAAGTGGAGAGGGGAGAAGGAGATTGCGGCGAGCTACTGAGGAATAACACACAAGGCCGGCGTGCCGCTGTCAAATCACGACCGATTTTCCGTAATAGATTCTCCTGCAGACACTCAATCCCGTTCACAGACGATCCGCTTTTATCCCGCAGCATCAAATATTTAAACACTCGTATTAGTGCTGGTGTCATCTCCTCAACCTGGAGCTTATGGCTCCAATCTCTTTAGCACCTTCTCCATCTCTCTCTCTCTCTCTCTCTCCATCTCTCTCTCTCTCTCTCTCTCTCTCTCTCTCTCTCTCGCTTTCGCTCGGGCTCACCTTCCATTTCCCCCTTATAATGTCCACAATGTTATCTTCACCAGCCTCCATATACCCTTCTTATCATTTTATATTTCCAATACTTAAATAGTTTCCCTCGGCCGCCCCTCCCCACACACACACACACATACACTTTTTTTCTCTTTTTCTTTTTTTTTGCACTGCGCTTTTCTTCTTCTTTCCCCTTCTTTCCTTTTCACTCTTTCGATTGCCTTTCAATTCCGAAGAGCCTTACAGATTGCCGTGGAGAAGGAGGATGGAGAGCAGAAGCATGGAGACAGCTGTGTGTGTGTGTGTGTGTGTGTGTATGGGGGGGGGGGGTGTATATTCGGTTGCGGGAGGGGGAGAAAAGCCAGGACGACGGCGACGGCGCGCTTGACTGATGCTTTTCAAGAGGGGCAGTCTAGCTTGTCAAATCGGCCTGGCTGCAGGAAAAAAAAGGAGAGTGAGAAAGAAGGAGAGGAGAGAGAGAGAGAGGGAGGAAAAAAATGAATTGGCATATCTATTCAGCTTACTGTGAGATGTCATGCAACACAGTTTCATATTCCCCGATAAGGTGCAATAAAGCGATTGTCGGTGAGAGTGCAAGCGAGAGAGGGGCTTTTCTGGGCCAGGGCTCTGTTCGAAGGAGAGGCAGAACAGAGATCGAAAGAATGTGTAAGCGGGCCGACTAGCCACACTTGTGTGTGTGTGTGTGTGTGTGTGTGTGTGTGGTCACTGGGAGACGAATCTTCTTTTGTCACCTCTGATGAGCTCGTGGAGTGTAGCCGAGGTGCAGTAAGGCGATGCATTCCGTCGCCTCTGTACTTTATGAATGATAAGAAGTAGCGAGAAAAGGGGGAAGAATCTGCTTCTATAATGGACACCACCTTGTATCTGGCCAGGTCTGCAGGGAAAGGTGGAATCGGTCGCTTGAAAGGAAGAAAGCCGGCTTGTCAACATGACTAGTCATAGCAGGCAGCGCCATAAGCAATTCATTTGGGAATTTATTTATTTATTTTTATTCGCTGGTAAACAGCAGGAAAAGAAAAGTCGAACCTGAGTTGTGGCAAAGACGAGCAAAGTTTTTTTTTTTTTTTTTGGATCTCCCATTTTCCACAATCTATCGCAGTGAGAGTCACGGCATATATAATGAATGCTCCGAGGTGGTGGTGGTGGTGAGGTGGTGGGAGGGGTGAGGGGGGGGGGGGGGGGGGGGGGGGGCGAAGGTGGGGGGGTGGGGGGGGGGGGGGGGGGGGGGGGGGGGGGGGGGGGGGCGGGGGGGGGGGGGGGGGGGGGGGGGGGGGGGGGGGGGGGGGGGGGGGGGGGGGGGGGGTGGGGGGGGAGGGGGATGGGGGGGGGCGGGTGGTGGGGGGGGGGGAGGGGGGGGGGGGGGGGGGGGGCTGAGGTGAGGTGAGGTCTTCGTTTGAAAGCGAGTCACGAGTCAGGCGAACAACAGCCGCTCGACCCTACACTGCCATTCCTCTTCTGACATCTCATCGGGGGCCACCGGAACAAGTCGAACAAACTTTCGCTATTTGCATGTGTCCGGGTTTGAGCATGCTGCCGCCGCGCGATGGCACACATCGCGATAACAAAACACATATTTACATGGCGAGATAAGAGTGAAGATAATAACGTCGGGCTGGGTTCGGGCGTTTGTGCCGCGCGCCGGTGTCAGCAGCTGCCACATACTGAGGGGGTATATTTCTTTTTCCCCCCAGGGCGACGGCTTGTTTGCTGCCTGCTTTCTGGGGATGAGGTGGCAGGGCTGCCAGCGTTCGTGCCAATGGGGCATCACGCTCATCAGCAGCCTGTAGCCCTGCCACGTCATTCACCGCTAAATAATGAGCCTCTCTCTCTCTCTTTTTCTCTACATCCGTCCTATATATCTCTTCCACATTCTTACATTTTAGCTTTCCCCTCATTTGTATGCTGCTCCCCCCCCTCCACCCCCCTTTATTTCTTGCTATCTTCTTCCTCTCTGTCTCCATCAGTCCATCTTTCTTGCTTCGTTCTCTTCTGCAACTATTTCCCTGCATCTAGTATGTCTCGCTCTCTATCCCCCCTTGTCTCTCAGTCGCTGCCCCATTAGTTTAGTGGCCAGTAGAGTGTGACAGGTCGGCGTAATGCAACTCTCATATGAGAGTCACAGGGTAAGGGTATGTGTGTGTGTGTGTGTGTGTGTGTGTGTGTGTGTGTGTGTGTGTGGGGGGGGGGGCTTAAGGGGGGGACTTTTCCATTAGCGCCCCTAATGTTCTGACAAGCTGGCACAGCCTCTCCTACATTCATACACTGATCCCCCCCTTCCCCTTCCAAAATCACATGCTATGGTGCGCCAGCAAGGGGAAACGAACACATAATCAGTCCGGGTTATGCACTGTCACAGAGGCCACTGATGGAGCCTTCGACATGCCGCCAGATGCCTCATACTCCACAACACTCCAGACACCCGTGTTCTCCTGGCCGGCGTGATGGATCGGCCAGACTGACCGGACTCGAAACGACTGGAGCCCTAAGTGTCTATTTGTCACCAGGCTCGGTTCCTAGCTCTCGTAGAATGCATGGCATATTGGGGTACAGGACATGGTATGCGCATATACTGTATGTATATATATTTGATTTCCCCAAAAGAAAAACAACAACCCAAAACAAAAGTCGCATCCCGGTTGTTGGAAGGCATTTTTCCAGTGATCACTGTTTGCTCGTACCTTTGAAACGAGATCAAATGAATCCTTGTTTGCTATGATCAGAAGTTTTGCGATGTTAAAAATGCCACCCCACCCACCCCACCAACCCCACACAACCACACCCGCACCCATAAAGGTAAAATTTCTCTTTTAATTTGACGCTAGTTATGGGTACGATCACAGGCCTGTTGTCAGTGAAGCTCAAAGACAGCAGCCCCCCCACCCACCCTAAAAAGGCACTGTGAGAGGAATCCTAATGGACAAGGTGAATCATATTCAGTATATAAAAACACACACTACAGTATTAACTCCATAATGAAAGTGTCTTTAGCTTGATGGAGGAGATATTGTGAATATTCGATGTGCGCTGACACACTGTCCTGAGCACCCCGGGTTCCTCACTGTGGCGTTTCGCGGCAGTGCAGGAGGGGAAGGGAGCGAAAAACGCGGGTTCTCGAAGGAAGGCATTTTTTTTTTGACGAGATAAATGCGGAGGAGGCAGGCACAAACACACTCGGGCACAAACACAGCCATCTAAAAGTTCAAATATTAGAACTACTGCTCCGGAGACCTGTAATAGGACAGAATGAGGACAGGAAGCTGGTAATCATGTGTCAGACAGCAGTTGCATTGTATAGTTAGCATTCCGGGCCCTGTGGGAATCTGAAGAGTTTTGGGTCGAGACATTTTTTTTCCCTCCCTTGTTTGTAGGCAAACAACAAGCCAAGGAGTAAACAAGGAGACAGACAGCAGTGTGGAATGCAAAGTAAAAATGGAATTAAAATAATAATAATGTACCTACTTTCATCATCATCATGCAATTAGCCGGAAAAGGCGACACGTACACGAGCTATCATCTTTGAATTATAGTCAGCGCTATGTATCATTCCTTGTCCTGTGATTCGCTCATCAAAGACGAATGATGTGGCCCCCGATCCCTGTCCCTCCTGGAGGGCTCAGACTGTGAATGAAACGCCAGCCGTAGCTCTAATGAGTGTTTTTTCAATTACATCTGCCATCTAGCAATAATACAATGATGTATTGTGCTATATTAAATCTATGCTCATCTATTATTGTTGCGGAGCAAACGATTTGTTTTGTGTCCCAGACACACCTTTTTTTTCCCTTTCTTTTCTTAACACCCTAGACAACTTAATTACCTGATTTTATTTTTTGATCTTTAGGTCTGGAGGTCGCCGTCAGTGAACACGCAGTACTGTTGTCACGTTTAATTAAGCTATTACGCTCGGCATTATTTCGCTTAACGTCCACAAAGGTCTGAATAAGCACCTGACATGATTGAACACTATATATAAATAGGACTAATCAATTGCAAGGGGTTTCAGATGTAGTGGCACTTCACATGACCAATTATGCAGTGACAAGCCGGGACAGCCAGCAAGACCTTCACAAAAGTCTATCAGAATCGCTGCCTTATGTTATGTTTTTAAATATACTTTTTCTAAATGATTCATAGTAGTCGATTCTCTTCATTTCATAGCATTTCTTTTGGGGGCAAATTTCGGTCGGGGTTGCTATCCAATCACATTTCAGCCATTGCAGCATCTATTGCTATGTACAAAGGCTTGTCATAAGGTCTTTTTTTATGCTAATGCTAATCAGATTAGCGATTCGGCCACTACTCGGTCCTCTACTGAAGACGGTGCCGCTTCAGAATTTTCATGTCCTTTGATTGGATGGCCCGACAGCACACTAATCAGACCTCAAACCTGCATCTGGAGCAAACTGCAAACTCTTGAATATTCATGAGACGGTAATGAGGGACTGAGTCGCTCAGTGGTTTAAGGCGCTGGGATAGTGATCAGAAGGTTGGGGTTTGAGCCCCGGTATCGGCAAGCTGCCATCCAAGACCCTTAACCCTCTGTGCTCCAGGGGCACCGTATCATGGCTGGCCCTGCACTCTGACCCCAACTTCCAAAAACAAGAGGAAGTAGAAAGCGAAGAAAAGTGTTTCCCTTGCAGGATCAATAAAGCATGCAAAATGAGAACAAAAACAATGTCTGTTTGACCTGTTGGCAATGCCAATGACTGACTTCAGAAAAGAAATGTATTTGGTCGCAGATCCACTTGCGAGGACGAGGAAGAAATGCTGGACATTGTAACGGAAACTTCATCCTAAACTGTTCAAAACAAAAAAATGTTGACCTAATTTTAAATTCTAAATTCTAATGTACATAAAAAAAATGCTATTTTGCCGGAGATCATGGATTTAGACAGTGCAGCTGTGGCTACGGGAAGGGGGGGGGAGATTGTGTGTATTGTGCTTTTGTAAAGGCATTCATTGTCACTCCAGCATAATCTCATTTCACATTCAGTCCACATTTGCTGTTATAAAAAAGAAAACAAATAAAATAACCCCCTCCATTCTTCTGTGAAGATCTTCCGTGCGATTTTAAAAGTGAATATTTTTCCTCATTCAGCTAAAAGGGTGTTAGTATAGACAGGTACTGAGGTACACATTCAACCTGTACAAATGTCTACTTTAATCATTATGAGATGCCACGATGTGTCATGCTCGGGCGTATGCAAGTCAGCGGTATTATTCAAAAGACAAGGCATTGCATGAATCGCAGGCATTTCATATATAACATAATATCACAAGAATTATGAGTGTAACAGGTACGTCTGCGTATCAGGCCGCGACGTGAAAGACACCACAACCCCTTACAATGCAAGTGAATCAAAGTTAATCTTTAGGTCAGTACAAGGATTCAAATCGATATAAAACAGGAAAAAAAAAAGTGATTCGATTGTCGCACCACACACTGCAACCACAACGAGGCTGAAATGAAGCATCCTTTTAAGTGGTATCCTGTTTTTTATGTCACAAGAGCATATGAAAAGCAACGTAATGGATATTATATGGTAGCTATAACCAGACTGTTTTAGTGGCCCAGTCAAGGGAAAGGGGTGGGTCGGTGGTGGTGGGGGGGGTAGTCGTATGGAGCTTTCCACTGAGATGACACTTAGAGTAATAGAGCTGGCTTGATTGGCTTGTTGCATTGTCAGGGCTGTCATCGTCCTGGGTCTGGCGCGTCAGCTCATGACAGTGTGTTTAAAAGGCCAGCATGTGAAACCATCATGTTCCCTCGTGCTGAAAATTTATCAAGCCAGCCAGCTTGAGCAGCAAGATCCCTAGGTATGATATGCTTTTTTTGTGGTGATATATATACAGTATACATGGTTTCATATACATCACTGAGAAAAAGTTTTAGGCAGGTGTGAAAAGATGCTGTAAACAAAGAATGCTTTAAAAAATGGAAGTGTTAATGATGTACTTTCATCAATGAACAAAATGCAGTGAATGAACAAAAGAGAAATGGAAATCAGATCAATATTTGGTGTGAACAAACTTTGCCTTCAAAACAGCCGCAGTTCTTCTATGTACACTTACACACAGTGTTTATGAAGGAACTCGGCTGGTAGGTTGTTCCATCTTGGAGAAGTAAACACAGATCTTCTGTGGATGTAGACGTTCTCACATCCTTCTGTCTCTTCATGGAATCCCACACACACTCCATGATGTTGAGATCAGGGCTCTGTGGGTGGTCGTGCCATCGTTTCCACTTCTTCTAGTAGTAAGGTATTAACACAAAATATTGTTTGATTTAGATTTTTCTTTTGTTTGCTCACTTTGCGTTTTGTTAACTGACTAAATCTTTAGTACAGTATATATATATATATATATATATATATATATATATATATATATATATATATATATATATATTCATTCATTAATTCATTCATTCATTCATTCATCTTCTACCGCTATATCCAATCTTCCCTCGGGTCACGGGGAGCCTGTGTCTATCTCTGGCGTCTATGGGCATTAAGGCAGGATACACCCTGGATGGAATGCCAACCCATCGCAGGACACACACACACATTCATAATTCACACAAACACACATTCGTACACTAGGGACAATTTTTTCCAAGGTGCCAATCAACCTACCGTGCATGTTTTTTGGACCAAGGGGGGAAACCGGAGAACCCAGAGAAAAAATCCCCTGAGGCACGAGGGAGAACATGCAAACTCCACACACACACATGGACCGAGACGGGAATCGAACCCGGATCCTGGAGGTGTGAGGCGAATGTGCTAACCACTAAAGCCACCGTATCACCATATATATATATATATATATATATATATATATATATATATATATATATATATATATAATAGAAAAAAATAACATTCTTTTTGATCCCCCCAAAAATGCTTATTTACCTACTTGTCAATATAAAATATCAGTCAAACTAAAACAAGTAGTTACCTCATCTTTTTTAAAAGAGACAATCCGATGGTGTATCAGACCCAGGAGATGAACGGAAAAATAGAACTGCAAGTGGGAAAAACCAGAATTTGTCATATGGAGTAGACAGAGGGTGCGGCGGAGAGAGAAAGAGAAAAAAAGAGTCGTGTGGGTGCGCAATGGAGTACCAGGTGGATGTGGGGATAGTGCACGGCTCAGCGGCCCGCCACCCAACGCCACTCACTTCCCCTCCGATCCCCATTCATCAAGGCCGCACAGGCCACCGACCAAGCACGTCTTCCTATCATTACCCCTCTCACAATGCGATCCATGCCGCTAACCCTGCCTTCATTCCGCAGGATTAATAATATCTCTTTCAACCTTCACACTGTGATAAATAGGTGCGGCGGAGAACAAAAGGGGAAGAAGGAAAGAAAAGAGACAGAGTGCGACAGACTTAAAGGGGGAGGGAGAGTTTCATCAGGAACAATCAGAGCCTGAATCGCTCCGACCGCGCACCGGGGAAGAGCGTTACAGTCATATGCGGGTTTTAGATCGTATCTCTCGTTGTGTAACGATGCATTGTGGCTTTACGGGGCGTTCTGGGAATCGTGTTTCATTTTAATTTTTTAAAAATCTAGTGAAATGATGAGCCTATAAATCAGGACATAAATGTTATTAACTCGTGGCAAACAAATTTGTTTTACTGCTGTCATACCCACAGACCACGGTACCTTCGTACAATTAGGGCTCTGTCTCAGGATTCCTACAGTAATTTAGCGTTTTCTAATAATCTCCTCCTATTTAAATGCCAGGCTCGTCATTGTGTTCACCTGGAAATCATTTCACTTTCTAACTTCACATTCCATTTATACTGTTTGTGTATTTACATTGGCTTAAAACATTTTGTTGTCCCGGGTCTTTTGGGGGATGCTTTCGATGCTTTGCTGGATACTTTAGGCAGCATAATCGTGTGCGCACTATCGATCTCCGAGGCTCTTCTGGGTTTGCTTTGTGAAGAAAGAAAGAAAGAAAGAAAGAAAGAAAGAAAGAAAGAAGTGTGGATCTGACAGAGATGTGACAATTTCAGTCAGGTTTTTTTTTGCTCGTCCTATACACAGAGGAGGACTGGACTGGAAATTCTTTTCTTCGCATATCCCAGCTTGATGTTGACAGCTGGGGTCAGAGATGATACGGCGCCCCTGGAGCACAGAGGGTTAAGGGTCTTGCTCAAGGACCCAAGGGCGGCAGCTTGGCCATATTGGGGCTCGAACCCGGATGTTCCGATCAGCAGCCCAGCGCCTTAGCCACTGAGCTACACACTCAACCACTGAGCTACACACTCAAAGTTTTACAGTTGTCATTGCCACAAAGGAGCTTTACATAATACACTTGATTATGGCTTGTGTGGGAATGGAAAGCAGTTTGGGAATGGAAAGCACCCATCCTCATTTGGGTGTTTTTGTTTTGTGCATTTTGACTAGAGTGTATCCATGGCAATGTAGAAGTGTCTCTGGTCGCTGAAGTGTTTAGGCCGTAGGCGGGTCATCATGAGGGGTCAGACAGGTACAGAGTTTAGAGGGGGTCTGGATCACTGGCAGCTCAGTAGTGGCACATGTAGCTCAATAGAGAGAAAGAGCGAGAGAGAGAGAGAGAAAGTGAAATTGTTTCTTCGTATAGCTTGTTTGGAAGATGAGGTCAGAGCACAGGGTCAGCCATGATACGGCGCCCCCTGGAGCACAGATAGTTAAGGGCCTTGCTCAAGGACCCAAGGACGGCAGCTCGGCGATACCAAGTGTTGAACCTCAGACGTTTCGATCAGTAGCCTAGCGTCTTAACCACTGAGCCACACCTCCTCCTGAGCTCAGCAACAGGTTCTTTCCTTTGGATAGATACTGACCACTGCAACACTCAACTGGGAAACGCTCTCATCCAGATGTCTAGCCAGAGCAATGTGGCCCTCGTGAAACTCACTCAAACTCACTCCTTTACCATGTTTCTTGCTTCAAATGCACATTTGCAGCCTAATGTACCATACCGCCCACTAACAAGTGCCTTAATGAAGAGATAAATCTGTGTTCTTCACTCACTGGTCATAATGGTAAATGGTCATAATGTTATGGCTGGTCAGTGTATAGGTCATCTATTTGAACAAGCTGCCTAAAAGTCCTCCATGACCTTATCCTGTAATGCATGCAAAATCTATTCATGAATATACTTTATTCATGAGCATGAAAAACGCATATGGCCCAAAGCATAGCGAACAACCTCCGTGACTTCAGAGTCGTCTTGTAATCACATTGGTCACAGTGTAACACAAATATTTTTGCGCAGACATACCTTGTTTTTACATCTTACAGCAAATTCGAGTTGATGATATAACAGTTTTGGGGAGAAAACTAAAAGACCCAGACAAGAAAAAAAAAGCAATACATATAAAGATCACAAAGCAATCTTGTATCTTTTGTACCAAACTGTGTGTACGGACGCATATTGCACCCTAATCTACCTCTACTGCTTTGATTGAATCAGGTAGAATGAACCATGCAAGGCCCTTAACCATGTGATGAACCAGCAAAGGCTCTCGAGCTTCAAGGGTTTGGCAAGACACTGAAAACAGAGCTCATCTGCAATGTTAATTACAATCCCACATGCTTAGGTATTAATATGAGTACTTTTCCCTATGCTGTCATCTCGTATGCAGAAAGTTATCGTTGCGCTTTAACGGATGTAGTCAAAACATTTTGTCTAGTCATATGGAACACGTGCCACTCCACAAGTTCTTGCTCAACTCTAAGAGATTATCTTTGCTTTTCCACTTCCCTCAACTGATTTGCTCAATAGATCCCCTCATAGACTCCTTAAATTAATATTAACACGTTATTATCCTTGCTAAGTGACTCATTCGTCAAGTCAAATAGCTTTTATTGTCGATTCAACTATATATAAACAGCGTAGTTACATCACACAACATAGGGCTGAAGATTAGACTAAGTTAGTCCTTGCCACATAAAGTGCATCGTGTGTATTACCTGAGTAATGCCGTAGAATCACAATCTTTTTCTCTTAAGCAGCCCTACATTCTTCTTGTGTTGTGAAGATAAACATGAGGATAAACACGTTCAAAGAAGACCAAGAATTCCAAATCCCACCGGACCTCACTCAACTTAGCAAAGCTGCCAACGACTTCCCTCGCTGCTATGGCAGTATATATAGGTAATATATGCTTCCACGCTACGATCTCGCCATCCATTATTAAAGTGTCCATATCTATTATTGTTGTTTCCTGCAAGAGGTGTAAAGAGTACCTGAAAATCCTACTTTAACATTTTGTAACAGTATCACTGCCAAAACTGAAATCTAATAAAGAAACTACTAAATACTACCCGACCTGAGAAACCTGGAATACATTAAGTCTGTGTTTACATCTTCCGCCAGCATGCTTCGTTCATCACTTATTCGAAATGTAAGCTTAGGTTGACGCAAACAGGTTGATAATGACAAATTGAAAGAGCCTGACTTATCCAAGATATGCACTGTAAAATGTTGACTATTGTCCCATATTATATATTTTTTTCTTTCCATAACTAGCATTCCAGCATCACACTACCTAGATGATTCCCCAAGACTTTGTTCTGAAACTCCCCATTGCCAGAGAGACAGTCAAGGTGCCTTTTTAATGAGGTATTTCATCAGTATGAATAACCCAAAGACATTGCGTCTCATAGAGGTGTTCACTTTCGGGCTGACATTCATGGAAAGCATTGAACGCTAATGTAAGTCTCTCGGCTGGGTACCGTCTACGCTGTAATAGGGAGGTGGAATGGCTAAACTAAGAGTTTGAGGGATGTTGCTCTGCTTCTGCTGTAGTAACAACCAGCATGAGTGGCACTGTTACCAAGTATAATATGCACAAACTTTCACATTTCCAGTATTTACTAGTCCTCTTCCTAATGTACACCGTGTTGATGACTGCATCCAAAGAAACGTATATCCAGGAGCTTAGATACCTGACGATGCATTATTGCCACATTTATGTCATTCACTGGGAACCACAGCACCTTAAGTGGCATAAAGAATGCCTGTTGCTGCTATATGTTAAATAAGAGTTGGCAACAGTATTTCTAATGCAATGCGGAACTCTTTTCAATAAAATACACCGTACAGTACACCACATTCAGTTCTCAAAGCATTAGATCCCTCGAACAGTACTCCTCGTTAAATAAACGAATCATTTATCCTGCAGCCCTTCCCACAACTCTGTATCCCCCCTTGTAATTTTTATTCCTGTTTAATATTCAAACTGGGTAAAATTTGTCAAAGTAATGTTAGAGAGGAGTTGGCCTACATCCTAACTATTCCATGGAAGAAATCCCACGAGAGGAAAAAGCTGATAATGATAATTCATTACATTCATGTAGCTTTCCATTGTGAGAGGGGAATGTCCTCATCCACCACCAGTGTGCAGGATCCACCTGGATAATGTGACAGCAGCCATAGTGCTCCAGAAGCCCCAACAAACACCAGGTTACTGGTGGAGAAGAGACTGAAGCCAATCAGTACATATGGTGGATGGTTAGAAGGCCACGATGGTCAGAGGCCATTAGGGGGAATTTGGCCGGGATCTAGAGGACACGCCTCTAGTCTTTTTTTAAAGGAATCCTGGGATTTTTAACAACCACAGAGATACCTCGGTTTGACGTCTCATCCAAAAGGTGGTCCTTTTTGACAGTGTAGTGTCCCCTCTGTCACAATATATGAGGTCATTGGTCTAAGGCACTGGGCTACTGATTAGAAGGTAGGGGTTTCAAGTCCCGGTATCGTCAAGCTGCCACACTTGAGTAAGGCCCTAACCCTCTGTGTTCCAGGGGCGCCATATTGTGACTGATGCTACACTCTGAATGAGGTTCCAAAAACAAGTTATGATACGCAAAGAAAGAATTTTCATAGGGTAAGCGCCCCCTGCTGGCCCTCACTAACACCTCTTCCAGCAACAACGTAGTTTTTCCCCAGGAAGTCATCCATCCAGGTACTAACCGGGCTCAACCCTGTTTAATGTCAGTGGGCACCCAGTGTTGGGCTACAGGGTGATATGGCTACTGGTCATACTGGTGCATGAATTTACATTATAGAATGTAATTACATTGTATAATGCTGGTAAATAACAGTTGGTAAGGACGGTGAAAGTGTCCAAAAGTAAAGTGCAGAAAATTGGTTTGTTTGTAGGGTCTGTAGCGTGCTTGGCATCATAGTGGACCACTGGGCAAAGAGCAATCAGATTAGTTACTGACAGAGGTGGAAGTGGTTATAAAGGTTATTTGTGGTAAGATAGTTTTATCTGGACTTGAGCTCACCGGTGTCACGGTTTTCCCCTCTCTCTCTCTCTCTCTCTCTGTCTCTGTCTCTGTCTCTCTCTGCCTCGCTCTCTCTCTCCTGGCTCCGCCCTGCTCTTTCACACACACACACACACACACAGCACACACACACACACACACACACACACACACACACACTAAACTGCCTCAGGTGTTCCTGATTATCTCCCTCTCCATTTCCCCTTCTTATAGCCCGGCTCTTCCTTCATTCCCCGGTCCGGGCTCGTAAACACATTGGTTGTGTCGCGGACCCGTTCCGGTTCGTGTATATATATATATATATATATATATATATATATATATATATATATATATATATATATATATATATATATATATGCCTAACCTTTGTCTGTTTCCAGTTCCCGTTTTCCCTCTGCTCCAGATTCCGGACTTCCAAGTCCGTTCCTGAACTTCGGTCCTCCAGAGACCACGGCGCACGGCGCGCAAGGCTCCCAAGCCTACCTGGCCGCTCCGTTTGAGCGGCGTCTCTTTTGTTGTTTTGCCCTTTTTGAAATAAATCCTTTGTTTTTTGGAATTCCCCCCGTTTCCCCGTGTGTCTGTGCAGCGCACCACCACCGTTACAACCGGGATGATCGGAGTGATGTAGAAAGATCCGAAATACCCAGAGGTATAATCTCTAATGTGTCCAGATGTGTTGCAATTTGTGTTTGAATGTGTTTAAATGGGAACAAAACGGGGTTACGTTGCTTAATTTGGTTAGACTGGAATGGTCATATGTGCCACCATTTAGTGTTCCATTTAAACCATTATGACAAGATAACTTTTCAACCACCTGTGTATATTACAACGATTTTTTTACCCCCCCCCCCGCCTTGTTTCTATCCGGGTGAACTGGAACCAGGGGCTGAACTGTCCCCCTGCACTGGCTACGGAGTTTAATCTGGTTTACGTTTCACCACCTGCAGGACTCAGCTCATATATTTTTTTTTTTATTGAACTGGGAGGGGGTACGGAGTGCTAAAACACTCATAGGTAGCCTCCAGAGACATCATAAGTTGCTCACTAAAGCAGGGCATCTAAGACCCAAGGGGAAGTCCTTAAACCCAGGGTAGGTCCAGATTAAAAAAAAAAAAGAATAAAATGGTGAGATTATATTGTTAGAAATCAAAAACGTGTGATTGTTGCTTTATTCGCCAGACGTGAAATGATTGTGACAATCTTAAAAAAAAAAAATGATAAAAGACACTACAGCTACATCACCAGATCCCAACATGATTTATTAGTGTTGTTCTCATGGCGCCTGCAGAAGCCTCTCATCACCATAGAAAATATGAAATCATTATGCTAATTCATAGAACCATCATAGCACCACGCACGGGCATGGCTTTAAGGTTTAATTAAAAACTGTCGATTGCCATTTCCTCATCACTCGATGTTACGGCGTTAGTATGATTTATTGGACAAGCTTTGTTTTGTTGTCTCCTTTTTAATATGTTCCATTTAGTTATGTCTTCTTAGTACAGGTTTCAAATACAATTTGTCTGGGCAGGCCCTCACCGACCCGAAACTCAACATTTGCAACCGGCTTCGTATGCGCATATACGAGATGACACATGGCATGTGTATGTACATATTGATTCATATCTACATTAAGAACCTACAGACAATGACAGCAAAGCAGGGGATATTTTGAATAGATTTTTGTAGATGCAAATAACTTAACTGAAACTTTGTGCGTGTATGTGTGTGTGTGTGTGTATATATATGTATATATATTTCAATAAAATTATGAATTATTATGAATTATATATATATATATATATATATAGATAGATAGATAGAGAGCTAGAGAGAAATAAACAGCTATTATTATTATTATTATTATTATTATTATTATTATTATTATTATTATTATTATCCTAGATAAGACTTGGCCAATGCTGACCCAATGCTGATATATATATATATATATATATATATATATATATATATATATATATATATATACATATTATATCATTCATCTTCTACCGCTTTATCCGATCTTCCATCGGGTCACGGGGAGTCTGTGCCTATCTCAGGCGTCTATGGGCATTAAGGCAGGATACACCCTGGATGGAATGCCAACCCATCGCAAGGCACACACACTCACATTCACACACACATTCATACACTAGGGACAATTTTCCAAGGTGCCAATCAACCTACCATGCATGTTTTTGGACCGGGGGGGAAACCGGAGAACCCGGAGAAAAACCCCCTGAGGCACGGGGAGAACATGCAAACTCCACACACACATGGACCGAGACAGGGAATCGAACCCGGATCCTGGCGGTGTGAGGCGAACGTGCTAACCACTACGCCACCGTGCCCCCTATATATATATATATATATATATATATATATATATATATATATATATATATATCAATGAATTATTATAACACTGATATATATATATATATATATATATATATATATATATATATATATATATAGAAATATAATAATTCATAATTCACAAAATAGATAGATAGATAGATAGATAAATAGAAGTAAACAGCTATTATTTAAAGCACGGTATTAACACTATTTCTTTTTCTACTTAACTGCCAAACACTTTAGTGTGTATCTTGACCACAGCTCGCTCTGCAGTTGCCTGTTGTTTCCTCAGGATGAGTCCATTTTTCACTGAGCCGAAGCACTGACATATCATTTACCAGTTAGTTTTGCAACATGTCACTCCGCGGCCCCTGTAATTGCGAGAAACCAAAGCGATAAGGCAGGTCACATGGAGGGGACACTGTGCGCTTGTTGAAACAAAGGCACCAATGTGTGCTAATGAAAGGTAGAGTCGCAAAGCGAGCCTTTGGCCTCGCTGCCTCTCCTCGCCGCGTGATTTAAGAGTCACTCTCCTGACTGTGACAGTGCGGTATTTCTATCACCCCGATTATAACTCGCTGTGATTATTCAACTCCAACAGCATCGGCCCCCCGACTGCATTTAGCCCAAACGTAATATCCCTCATGCATACATTATCCATCTTCCTTATTATCCTGAATCATTTCAGAATTAAATT
This sequence comes from Kryptopterus vitreolus, assembly GCA_030449085.1. Classification (NCBI taxonomy): domain Eukaryota; kingdom Metazoa; phylum Chordata; class Actinopteri; order Siluriformes; family Siluridae; genus Kryptopterus; species Kryptopterus vitreolus. The sequence goes on along the minus strand of JACRUU010000017.1, from coordinate 15,564,312 downwards.
CTGGCCCCTCCAATATGGGCGCAGGGAGTCGACTGCTCATCGCGTAGTCAAAGGTTAAGATACCAATCAAAAGCACCTCAGCTATGTAGCCAGACACTTTAATATTCGCAAAGCGGATAATTGTGAACGGACATAATATTTTTCTTCTGTTTTTCCCCCGCTCCTGCCCTGATTACCCCAAAGGCAACATGGACAGTAGAGCGAGACGATCTAGCACATGCACAGATATTGGATAAAACGAAGAAAAATAAATAAATAAAAGAATCGTATCTTGAGGTTCATCTACGGAGTGCTGGGAAGACACTGAGGTTTCTGATGAAATGACTCCGTGTAGAGAATATTAGAAATGTGCTCGCTCACTTCGGTGGGATGAAGCCAGTTCTTAGTTGATCAGAGTACAGTACATTTTAGCGCAATAACTGAAAATGAGTCGGGTTGAAATGCGGAACTGAGATTTCTTTCTTCCTCTTTTTTTCCTTCTTAATACTACTACATACACAACGCTTGTTGAAACTATACACTGTGCAAAAAATGCCCCCATTGAAACATGCAAAATACACTTATATCTATTTACTAAAATCAAGCAAAAAAAAAACAATCTGCCAATGCGGTAAGCAAAACTGACCTGGTAAGAATTCTTGAAACTTGCTTTAATATCTATTCGATAATCAATTCTACTATATCCTTTAACCAGACCAAACAAAGCCCAGGTTCAAGAGTTTTTTAACCACCAGCGCGAGCTTGGTGGTGGGATTTGAACCTGCAACCTTCTGATTCAGAGGCCAACACCTTAAACCCTCATCCCTTCTATGTTTTATAAACAATGAGCAAGGGCCTTAACCCTCATCTGCCTGTATAAGGGCGTCTGAAAGGCCAATTCCCGTCCTGTTCGCTTTCTTTTAATGTTATATAGATGGGAAATATAATGGCTGGAACCTCTATTTGGAGTATTATATATATTCCATGATTCTGAAAGACACACACAAGCACAGTTTCCTGCTAATTCACACAAATAAAACACAAAAAAAGACTATTTTTGTAGATATAAGACCTACGCTCACACTGCACACTGTAAAAGAAATGTACATCTTCTTTATGAACATGTAATACGTAATGTACATTAACATGTAATAAGGCATGTAGACTAGAGATAAAAGAGTGTAGCTTAAACTGTGGATACAGGTGTGAGTTGGGACATACAGGGTGCTGATGGGTAATCAGACTTCTCTGTATGCTCTATTTATATTCCCAAAGATTTCCTGCAAAGTTAGCTGGAAATTCCGTCTTAAGTATTTAATATTTACCGAATATCCACTTAATTATTTATATTTATATTTATTTAAATATCACTACTCGACTCGTCGACTTTCAATCGTTCATGGCAAAAAAAACAAAATATATTTTCTAGAATTTTCCTTTTTTAGATTATCTATTATTTTTTACAGTGTACTATTATTATACAAGCAATTCTAAAAAGGTAGCACAGTGGATTAGGTGCTTGGCTGGTGAGTTTGAGCCCCAGTACCACCCTTGGGTCCTTGAGCAAGGGACCTTAACCCTGTGTGCTCCAAGGGGCGCTATATCATATCTCAGACCCCAGATTCTAAACAAGCTGGGATATGTTAAGAAAGATATGTGACAAATAAAGGCTAGTCTTTAAATATAAATAAATAAATTAATAAATGAATTTCCCACATATTGCTGTCATTTATTTAATATCACTTTATACTGAGGAAACTGGAAGCACTTGTACCATGCAATCAGACGTTAAATGAAAAAGAGTCTACCGACTAGCGTCGCTGACGCTCCGACTAAAGCGCAACATCTCCGGCTTGCATTGGAATTAAGCCTCGCTTGCGTCCTAAGAAGAACGGACAGTGGAAATGCTCAGGATTGTGTGCATGCTGCGAGCTGTTACAAATCAATCTATCAAGAGTCTGATCTGCATTCCGATTCGGGAGAGAAAGGCACGTCGAGAAACACTTCCATTCGCAACCTTTCGAATGCCATGTGGCCACTGGAACCTGCGATAAATCGCTCGCTTTTGAACCCTCTTGATATGCAATTGTTAAGCTGTCAGCGCCACTTCAGATCCCAGACAGAAGAAGGAAAAAAAAAACGCCATTGTAATGCATGTAGATTATCTTTGTTGGCCAGCATATGCAGAGGCTTAGATCGGATGCATTACTCCTCCAGAGCGACAATGCGAGGGACAAGACGACAACATCCAGCGCTCCCCGTTTGGAACGAGATTACAGTCATTCTGTCAGGATTGTTGTGCAATTAATCCGCCTACAAAAACATATTCCCATTATATGGGAATCAATAGCCCAGTATGCACCGAGTCCATCTTTTTTTTTACCCTTCTCCCTCCCAGCGGAAGGAAGTTCCTTCTACGATTATGATCAAGGCCGATGCAGTGGGCTGAGCAGCCGGGCTGCTCCGTCATGCGTCTAAATACAGCTTCGCCTAATTACTCACACCATTAGTTTATTGCTCTTATATATTTGTTGGCTATTAGCCACCGAGGCTGAGTTAAAGTCTGTCCGGCGAAATCTTAATTACTCCAATCTGCACCCATGCACACAGGCGCATAAATACAGGGCGCTTTTCTCTACACTGTTGTGACAGTCAAGTGCCTAGATAACATATTTACAGGCTGGTAAAAATAAATAAATAAATAAATAGATAAACACTGCCTAGCCCTAGAATGCTGATTTGCTTGCCGTTTATGTGAGGAGACGAATGTCAGAGATTAATGTGCAGGGAGCACTAGGCGTAATTGGACATGTAATAATTAGAGCGATGTGTGAGGACTGGTTAATATGGGGAGGAGTATGACATATGGCCGTAAATGCTTGGGTGGAAGCGATGCGCTTATGAAAAATACAGCAGGCGCTGAAATGCTGTGAGAAGCACAACCTTTCAAACAGCTGATAGGATTAAGCAGCCCTACTTGGATTCAGCAACAATGGTAGAGTTGAAGAGCGTCTCTGTCGAGGAGTTCATGTGGTCAGCACCGTATTGTAGCCTTCCTGTACATGTACATGTCATTTCTCAGTGGTTAAAGCATTGTGCGCTGGTCCGGGTTCAAATCCCAACAACCTTAAGCTGCCACTGATGAGCAAGGCCCTTAACCCTCAACTGCTCAGAAGGATGGATAAGGCCGTCTGAAATGTCAATTCCTGACTCTTTCCTGCTAATCCTGCTAATTAAAGCATAGTTTCCTGTGAATTCACACAAATGCCCACTAGGAATTTCGTAGACACAAGACCTGTGCTCACGCTTACTGTAATAAAAGCAAAGCTAAAAGAGTGTAGATAAAACTGTGGATACAGGTGTGAGTTGTGATATACAGGGTGCTGATGGTTATTATTAGAGTCTGATAGCTCTAGGTATATTCCCAAAAATTGCCAGCAAAGTTCGCTGGAAATTCCATATTATTAATATTTACCAGATCACGACTCGACTCGTAAATTGTTTTCAGTACTAAATATGTTACTCAGAGAGGAATACAGGAACGCTGGACTGATTAATGCAATCGGACAGACCCAGAGAGCGTGACGGGGTTTTCTCCTCTCCGACTCCCAACCGTGGTCGACTGACTGTGACTTCATTAGCACCAGGACCAGGCACCTCTTATGGCTTTATAAGAGTCTTTCATGAACATATACATATACATATAGAGCTTTTAACAATGGAGACAGTCTCAAAAAACATCTCTCCTTTTTATAAATATAATTTCTTAATATTAATGAATTAATATTAATTTCTTGTCAATTCATACCTTTCTTGTTAATTTCAATGTTACTTTTTAGTGGTTGTTTAAACATTAAATATGGGACGTGGCTACTTTAAGCATTCTGTACCAGTTGTTTTTCCATATAAACTGGTGATACGTTTAGGTTATACGGACGTGCATTGCATTCACAAAAGATAAAATGCGCTTCCATAATACTGATCTGGGAATGCAAAGCGCCTCCGTAAGGTTCCACACAGTAATATACACTTAAATAGTGAGGAGCTCATACCTGTTGTGCAGCTGGTAGGTATAATTCGGGAAAATTTAGGAAGCTTGGATGCACTGAAGTTTCTTTATTCATTTTTTCTTTGTTGTTTGTTATTCGTTCATTCACCAACACAATGCGGAGTTAAGAAGCAGATCACTCACTATATATATATATATATATATATATATATATATATATATATATATATATATATATATATATATATATATATATATATATATATATATATATATATGTGTGTGTGTGTGTGTGTGTGTGTGTATATAGCTTGAACAATGTATGGTCTGCAAAAGGGTTGTTCTAACACAGCTCACAGATTTCCAGTTCATCTATTCTGCATAACTACATTTTTCCTGTGGCCAAGTAGAGGAGAGTCATAAAAACCGGGACCTCCGGTGGTCTCGTCTCTTATTAAGGTGTGATTGCATCCCTGACTAACTCCACAATCGTTGCAATACCCTCAACATCAAGATTGCACATTTTTTTTAAAAGAAAAACTTATTTTCATCACATTTTCTCAAACTTGAGTGCGGTTGCAGTTATTTGAGGATTGTTGGTGATTTAGTTTGGGTGAGATGAGAGTTGTTGTTTTTTTGTTTTTTTTTTAAATGGCCATAAAGTGATGTCTTATACTGGAAATATAAAGCGGTCTATGAGTCATCTATATTGCAAGCACAAAAGGTTAGCGGAAAATATATATCTTGATAAAGTCTAATTAGTAAATGCCAAAATAGAATTTCTTCATCCTATTTCTGGACTCATTTATTGTTTGAAATGGTCTTCTTCTTCTTCTTGACAGATAATTATACTTGCTTTCATTTTTGCAGTGCAGGATCTACTTTTGTTGTGTGTGTGTGTGTGTGTGTGTGTGTGTGTGTGTGTGTGTGTGGCAGTACTGTGGTGTAGGCGTAGGCGGACTGACACTCTGGACAGGTGTAAAATCAGTATCTGGCACGGCCACTGGCACAATGACCACTGAACACTATGATACAGGCTCTTAACTGTCCATCTTCCCTGTATCCCACTCGCTCATTCCCTCTGTGCAAACACACACACACACACACACACACACACACACACACACACACACGTCTCATCAGCTCCAATACTCGCCAGCATTCTGCACGAAAGCCACAATAGGAGCGTTCTGCAATAAAGAGACAGAAAAAGACAAGGCAAAGGGCAGCAGGTGGGATTGGAAGGCTGAGCAAATCACTGAATACTGCATGCTATAGCTCAAGACAGCTCCCCAATATCTTAAAGGTCTTCAACCATGTAGGGCTGAGAGGGAAAAAAGAGAGAATGAATGACTGGAAGCTTTCTTTCTTTTTCATTTTTACAGTACACAGCTGCAAAACCTGTTTTTCACCAAACTGCCCATGTCGGAATACATGTGTCGTCCGTGTGTGAGTGTGAGTGTGCACTTTAGCAAATGTGTTCATCCATACACACACACACACACACACACACACACACACACACACACACACACACACACACACACACACACACACACATACGTGGCAATCCACAAGGTCGGAAAATGAACTTGCATCAGCCAATCATTCGACTTACTTTGCTAATGTAATAACTTTAATTCGTACTCTTTAAAAAAAAAAACATATTCAAAATACAACCCTGAATAAATAAATAAATAAATAAATAAACAATCAAATGAGCATACAACGAATTGTATTAGTTGGGCTTTCTTGCTCTCATTAGCATAATTGATATCCTCAAAAAAAAACAACAACAACAACGAAAAACAACAAAAACAAAGAGTCCCTGCATTTTAAATGACCATTATGAATGCGTGGGATTAATTAGGAATCATACGAGTGAATTGAAGATGAACAGTAATGGGGGACGTGTGCTAAAATGGCATACAGAGTGTCCGTAAACCAAAAGACAGGGGAAAAATATCTCTCTCTCTCTCACACACACACATACACACACACACACACACACACACACACACACACACACACACACACACCCACATACAGTGCGATCATAGAAGTGCTAACTCCGGCTCAGAGTCAAGGTCACTTTTGTGAGGACAGCCTGTAAAATAGAGTTGATGGCTACAGATTGATATTAAATTATGTACAAGGTAACAACGTGGAGGGATAAAAGCTGGTGCCATTGAACTGAAAATGTCACATCCCCAGCCTCGGCGTTGTACTTGAGGGCGACGCGATGCTTCTTTGCATAACCTTTAGAAGTATCACGATAATGGTCCTCTATAACAAACGAACGGTTAGCGATGAATACAGGAATGGGTCTTCCTGTCAAGGCTGTGCAGGCTGTTTCATGCAAACTGCTATCAGCTCAGCGCAGTAGAAACTACGAAGTAAAAAAAATATATATATAAAACTCCACTGTGATATATGGGATGTTGTCGAAGGAGACAGAGATAGGCCAATTCTTTGCCCAGACCGAGGTTCGGATAAGCATTCGGGGCCACTTCAAGCTGCATTCAGAGCATTTAGGGCAGCAATTAGCCTCCTGTTCGTCTATCCAGATAATGTCAGACTGGAGATACTAGACGTCAGGATGAAAAGTCTAACTTTGATTCAGCTACGCGACAGGACCTCTGTGTGCCGAACGTTGCGGGCTGAAGCGGGAAACGCACACACTGCATATGAACAATTGGCTATGTGCAGAAATCATAGGGAGAAATCATATCAGAAATATGATTTCATATATGAAATATATGAGATCTGATCTGAAATCATATGGACGAGATAACCCAGTGGTTAAGATGTTGGACTCTGGAACGGAAGGTCAAGGGTTCAAACCCCACCGCCGCTAGTCGGCCCTTGAGCAAAGCCCTTAACCCTAAATTGCTCAGTTGTAAGTCGCTCTGGATAAGGGCGTCTGCCAAATGCTGTAAATGTAAATCATGGTTTTGCAGAGCCATTGAATTGACTGGAATGATTCGAAGTTGAAAGGAGAACGATAAATAGTGCAATATAAAATTCAAATCAACTCTAGATTACTCGGGGGTCACCAACTCGGTGCTCGAGGGCACCAGGTCGCTCCCAACGACCACATATGTATATCTCAGGCCTGTTCTAAAAATTGCACAACTCATCAGTGAGACGCATCTGAAATTTCAAATGTAGTGTACCTCAATGTTAATAATCACTCTGAGAAATTATCAGTGTCTTCATATAGATAAATTAGTATCTTTAATAATTACTAATAATATATAACTAACGGCAAATTTGTTATTTCAGAGGAGTCTGTCAAACTGGAAGCCCTTTGTATGATTCAGTGTCCATGAAGTAGCTCTCAGTTTCAAAAAGGTTGCAATGAGTGAATTTTCCTTTTCAATTGAAAACATGCTGCAATATTGACTATAAAAAAAAAGAATCGACCAAAACTATTTTTATTTAAGGGTTTGTGCGCGAAAGAGTAAAAAACTCCTGCTTAAACGCGATTGGAAAGTTCATCTTTTACATTCGAGCCAATGTGCAAAAATAAACCTTTGAATAAACTATCAAAAATTATCAAAAGTAAAACTATGGGTTGAAGAGATTTTATTATTATTATTGTTGATAATAATAATAATAATAATAATAATATATAATTAAAAAATTATTCTCATACCTGGGGGCACGGTGGCTTAGTGGTTAGCACATTTGCCCAACACCTCCAGGGTCCGGGTTTGATTCCCGTCTCTGCCATGTGTGTGTGGAGTTTGCATGTTCTCCCTGTGCCTCAGAGGCTTTTTTCTCCGGGTTCTCTGGTTTCCCCCGGTCCAAAAACATGCACGGTAGGTTGATTGGCACCTTGAAAAAATTGTCCCTAGTGTGTGAGTGTGTGTGCCCTGCAATGGGTTGGCATTCCATCCAGGGTGTATCCTGCCTTAATGCCCATAGACGCCTGAGATAGGCACAGGCTCCCCGTGACCCGAGGGAATATCGAATAAAGCGGTAGAAAATGAATGAATGAATGAATGAATTCTTCAGCCTATCTGATAATTTTAATAGAAAAGAATAAAACAGAATAAAGAGTATTTAATGAGTCTTCACTTGTTATATGCACAAAATGTGACCTTTTCTAAAAACTGCGTTTTAAGGTAAATTTTTGGCAAAAATGCACTTAATCACTTCAGATTACTGAAGTGAAGAAAATGTAGAAATGTAAATGTTTCCCTAAAATGACAAAGAGAGCCGAAAACAACACTTAATGGCCACGTGGTGAAATTTGCTCTGGAAAAAAAACAGTCATTTCCTGCATTACCTAACAATGTCAGTGACACTTATACAAGCAGGAAGATGGTCAAAACGGATGTTCTGTGCTTGCATCACTATATTCAGTCAAAGGGTAACAATAGAGAAAAAGAAATTTGATAAGTTGATTGTATTTTCATTGATTTGGTTCGATTTTTCTTAGACAGAGAAAAAAAAAATGCTGTTTCTGAAATTTGGCATCAGTGGGTGGCATGGGCCATGCCATTTAACTGTGATTGTGTAACGCTGCTCTTTGGCAATAACCACTGTAAAAAAAAAAGCGCTTTACAAATAAAATTGTATTGAATGTTCATTTCAGACGGTCATTTGAACCCATTTATACGGTGCTACGGTACTTCAATCCTGATCTTGGTGTATTGTCTGTGTCTGTCTCTGCATTCTATCCTCCTATCTCTTGAAAACATACCAACGGGTATATCGACTGTGGTAAAGGATTTTAAGTGCATGGAATCACTATGACCCTGAGCAGTATAAAGGGTATTTGAATTTGTGCCCGTTTGCTTGAAGGATGCCAATAATTCCATATTTAACTATATAGACTTGCGATTGCCTCGTACCGAACACTTGATGAACTGCCACCCTATCCATTAGTGCTACGAGTTGGAGCGCTATCTCTGTCTAAATGAACTCACCGTTAGGTAGAGTTTGCCAGGGGAACCCATTCCAAAACATAGCAAAAGAACAATTTTTTGGTGTTTAAGCATTAAGCATTAAGACAGCTTGCACGTGTGATGTAATGCGCGAGGCGGCGCCAGGTCCAAATTCCGCAGGGAGCTCTATTTATTATGTTCGCCGTGAGAGGGAAGGCCAGTCGATTAATTTGAATCGAATTAAAAAGCAGCGGAAAATAAAAGAGTGCGTTAGTGAGAAGCATCACTGTGACGCAGGCCTCTTCACTGTGAGATGGTAAGACACTGGGAAAAGAGCAGGTTGTAGAAGGACATATAAAACTGTTGTGTACACGGACACACACACACACATGAACCAAACATACATGCTTATACTACGTTGCTACCTTGAAAGAGATTCCGCTAATACAGTCCAGGACACACACACACACACACACACACACACACACACACACAGAGAAATGCGAGTGTGTTGCAGTTAATTGGGTGACCCCTGGGGCCAGAAGAGTGATTCTCCCTCGTGGACATTAATATTGGATGAAGCATTCAAAGCCAGTGTCACTTATGTCTCACTTCTCTCTCTCTCTCTCTCTCTCTCTCTCTATTTCGCTCTACCTGCCAGCCCACCACCATGCATGTCCAACTGTACAGCACACATATAAAAACACACACAAACAGGTAAACTTCCAGCAATATACTAAATGACAGGATTAGTTACACCAGAGCTGTGTCCTAACTCGCACAACTCTTTTACTGATCCATATCAAGTGTGTGGCAATTCACTGCACGAGAAGAAGGAAATAAAAAAGAGTGCGAAAACTAGATAGAGCCTCAAGATCAGGACGTGTACAGAAGGGAATGTGCGGAATGCTTTTGCGAGAAAGATCTCTTCAAGAAGGTTCCAGAGGTAAACAGCATAAAGTGTATATCTGTAAAATCAGCCTTCATTGTTGCCACCAGTGTTGGGAAGGTTGCTTTGGAAATGTAATAGGTTACAGATTATAAATGACCCTATTCAAAAAGTAATAGGTAATGTAGCTTTTCAATTACTTTATAAAAGTAAAGTAACTGATTACATATGATTACTTTTGATTATGTTCATTTGTCCACTAGATGGCGCTCAGAAAAAGTGGGATATATTTTCGCAATTGAGATGCTTCAGAATCAAAATGTTTTTTTGCTGTAACTGTGACAGATTACTGTTACTATTATTTTGTAATTACAAGTTACTCCCCAACACTGTTTGCCACCCCCATCTTTAATTCTCTGTTGAATGCTCTGTGAAATAGTCCGCTGGCAAGAGTATGTCGAAGTGTGAATTGCTACACTGAGTAAGAAATACACTGAGTAAGAAATACAGTTTGCATTTGATAAAATCTATGAACACCTCAAAACTCTAATAAACAGACATTTTTATGATGAGGATGGGAATTGTGTGGTTCGTCTCAAGCTTTCTTGACTTCTGTAGAAGCTGACGTATCAACTCAAGCTTTTTACTCAAGTAAAAGTGTAAAAGCACTGGTTTCAAAAAGACTTAAAGTATGAAAGTAAAAGTAATGTACTGGAGATAATGGCATTAAAATGGCACAAAAGCTCAGGCCGCACCAATCGCAATTGCTAATAGGGTTGGCTATCGTTATAATTTTATCCATTCCGATTCCCAGTTTTGATTCCAAACGGTGAACCAACCGAGAGATGCTTAGTCATATTGTTGTGAGATCTTGCTTGCAACATATTAGTCTAGCACAATAATTACACTTAGCTTTGTCTTCAGTTTTTACAAATTGTAGCCACACTGTTTAGCGCTTCCTGCAGTCCATCTTATAAACTGATCTTTAGATTATCACATAAGGTCCTGGCAGATTGGATGCACAGAAGGTCCTGGCAGATTTCCAGGTGAAAAAAAAAATGCACCCTGGAATCGATAAGGGGAATCGAAATGTAATTTTATAACAAGCATACGATTCGTAATCTTAAGTATCCGATTACAGAATTGGAATTGATTTTCGATTCGAACCCTAATTGCTAATTTATTCAAAAGTCTCTCTACCAAACTCCCTGCTACAGTTTAATTTGCAGAGGACAAAGAGAAAGCACCCGTTTGATAAATGAGCCAGTTGTGGAACAATAATAACTCTCAAGAAATAATCTGTTTTTGAGTATTAACCCCAACACTGGTTCTGTCCTTGCTTGAGTGTGATTTGAGTGTGATTTGTGTCGTGTGCAGGTGCGATGGATCGCGTACAAACCAATAGGGTGTCGGAATGGTATATGTTTATACTTTTCATTCAACCACAATCACATTCACTCTATTCGGGTGGAGCGATTTATCCAGATATATATATATATTTTTTTTAATGATGACAAGTCGTGATGAAAACAAGCCGAAATTAAATAAGAGTAACGAGGGCTACTAAAATGTAAGGAGTAGAAATAAAAAGTCATGTGAGTCACTCTGGATAACGACGTATGCCATAAATATACAAGGAAATCTTGCTACATAGCTAAGCATTTTTAAACCATATTTTAATTTGCTCCCACTGTATACTATGTATGTAGCAAATCCCTTTAAGGGCACCTTTGAACCCTTCTCTGTTTAACAGTTAACAACAACAACTTAAACATCTTAGCACTACTAGCAATACACTATGCTAGCCTTTAAAATCAGTCACTGTATGCTAGCTATTGAACTTTGCCTTGTTGAAGTTTTAATCAGCTCTGTGTATGGTATATGTAATCTATCTAATCAACTCGAATGTCGTTATTCACAAAACATTGAATCATATTGTCCTGCACGTATAGATTTCAAAGAACTAGCCCAGACATGTCCCTTAAACCAACAGGAGACATATGTGCTTTACAGGCAAATGGCATTAAGAAACAAATCTGTATAAACAAACTTTGCAGTGCCCATTTTCATCTGTCTGATTGCTAACAAGGAAGTGAACAGATGGAGCTTGCTCTACTTCTACTTTCGCCTGCTCCCGTTAAAAGTCACCACAGTGGATGAACACCAACAGCACATCCATAAACCTGCAAAATAGCCAATCTAGCCTCCCTCACTGCTAGTTAGATAAAAAGCCTAGTAGTGTATATTTCCTTAAGCAACCTGTATACACAAATAAGCCATCTTGTTCTGGCTATTTCTAAAACTTTTTTCACTTAACAAACCAAGTTTCATTTGGAATTTCACTAGCTCAGTGAAATTTATAGTACATATAGAAATTGGTTGTAAAGTATCGGTTTGTGTCTCATACAGCGATTAGCGACTTCTATTAAGAGACTTCATGTGTTTCCAAATGGCACTTATATATGAGTATATGGCAGGCCAAATCAAAGGTCACGTGAACTCTAGTTTGAATTAAAACCCATAGATTAATTTACACTATTTGGTGTATATTTTTTTTTAAAAACCATTTCCTAGCATCAGCTTGCTAGGCTCCTCAGGTTTCTTAGTGACCAGACTCTGGCTCCTTGACTCAGATAACCATTATATTTAATAATGATATTTTTATATACAGATAGAATAAAGTCATTCACGAGCTTAATGACACTCCAGGCAATTAATAACACATGCTCAATTTGTCTTAACAATGAAAAAAAATAGCAGATCATCTTAGTCTCCAAATGTATGAAAACAAGAGGGCCCTGCACACTACAGTGCAGAATATATATATATATATATATATATATATATATATATATATATATATATATATATATATATATATATATATATATATATATATGGGCTCAAGCACTGCAGTGTGCTTGAGTTCCTTAGGATTATTTATTTATTTAATTATTTCTTTCTTTATTTTTAAGTTAATCATTAATTAGCTTTCAGGACTGTTTAATGACAAAATTATCATTGTAGTTGTAGGGGGAAAAAGCACTTTTTTCTTCCTATGATCTTCAGGACAGTTTGGTGATGCAACTTCCTTCTGAACCATTAGACATACATATAAAATAAAGTTATTTGCGAGCTTAATGGCTCTTCCAGCAATTAAATACACCTGCTCAATTTGTCTTAACAACAACAACAGCAACAACAACAAAAATGCTTCTCGTTCATGTACTCTGTTTTTTGTTGCTCCTTGACACCCGACAGTCCCGGCCCTATAAATCAGTCCTCCTCCGAGCTCAGGATGTCGAGTGTTTCATGGCTGATCATCTTAGATTTATCTCCAAATATACTGCTGCGGAATGTACTGTCCACTCAGACAAGTTGTTTGGCTGGGATTTGCTCTCTGTTCCAAAGAGTTATGTACACGCAAACCAGTTTATGTCTTTCGAGTCGCGGGGACAGAGGCGCTTTCGAAATCCACTTATCAATCTCAATTCCGTCGGACAAACGATCCCTGGCAGCCGAGGCTTGGGAGAGACAGAGTCATCTTTATAGAGTCTCTCTCTCTGTGTCTACAGGTTTTTTTTTTCTTAAAAAAAAAAAAAAAAAAACACCACCGTCGTGTAAACAAGGCTGTATTTCAGGTTCGTCACAAGCAATAACTTTTTTTTTTTTTTTTTACTTGACCCGTGTGCAAGAGTGGGTCTGTCTAGGAATGTTTCTGAAATTTACGAAAAAGAATTTCGTCTGGAGATGATCAAATGAACAACCATTGCATCACATCCACAAAATAAAAAAAAAAAATCAAGCAACCCGAAAATAAATTTAGAAAATATAAAAAAACGGCCTTTTTTTATTCTGATTTTTTTCTTTCTCTCTCTTTCCATTGCTTTCAGTCTTGTCTTTTTCACTCACATGTCTTTTTCACACACACACACACACACACACACACACACACACACACACACGCACACGCACACAAGCACCCACACACACGCACACAGAGCATGACCTTTGGTATTTAGTTGTGAAAGGGCAGGGCCTGCATGTTTTAAGCCTGTAGCGTTGATCTGCCGTGGCCTGAAGCGAGGCATATGTCTGTTAACAGAGGGCGACAGATACAGGTGTCACTATCCAGCATGACCATGGGCTAAAACAGGGCATCTCTCCCTCCAATATCACACTCTCGCTCTCTCTCCCTCTATCTCGTTTCCTCTCTTCCTCCTCTTTGTCTTTGCACCGACCTTTCTGTTCCCCTCTTTATCCTTCCCCTTCTTACGTATCATTCCGCTCTCTTTTGGCTTTTTCTTTCTGCGATTCCTTTCGCCCCGTCCTTCATCCGTCGCCTTTTCTCCCCGCTCTTTCGCTCTCTCTCTCTCTCTTTCTCCCTCCCTCTCCTTCTCTCTGTCGCTGCCTGAGGGCTGTGAGGATGGCAGGACCCATGCTAATCACGGGTGACACATCATTGAGGGGAGCGGGCTGTTTGCTGTCAGCAGTGTTTTTGGTTCATAATTATTTCACGAGTGTCACGTCAGTGTCAGGCTCCAGGCGAGCCGGAGAGACAGGCGGCCTGCGGAGGGAGGGAAGGAGGGAAGGAGGGACGGAGATAGAGAGAGACAGAAAGAGAGAGAGAGAGAAATAGGGAGAGAGCGGGAGGGAAATGGGGGATGTCACTAGACCTCACTGTTAGCCATTTTCTGCCCAACACTTGCACTTTCTTCACTGTGCACTGAGAGAGAGAGAGAGAGAGAGAGAAAGAGAAAGAGGGAGAGAGTGAGCGAAGAAGAGAGGGAGGGAGAGAGAGAAGGGTGTGATTAAGGCTGTAGGGTCACTCTTGGGACTTGTTTTCTAAATCACTGTCAGATCTCTGTTAGCGTTGAACGCACACAGGGTCATGAGAGAGAAAGAGAGAGAGTGAGAAAGAGATAGAAAGAGAGAGCTCTCTCTTTCAGATGTGATATGGACTGACCGAGTGTTGTCATTTTAAAACCGAAACGTGAAGACCCTTTTGGGTTTTGTTGCACTAAATCTACAAAAGTTACAGGGGATGAATGACATTTTGCTTTCTAATGAAAAACATGCTTTTTTCTTCTTCTCCTCCTTCTTCTCCTTCTTTTTTTTCTCCTTCTTCGTCTTCTTCTTCTATAAGCGCAGTGTGGGTCATATGTCGTTTGTTCCGAGACCATCGTCCCAAATAATTTCGATGCATTTAAGAAAGTCGTTCCATTAAAAAAAAAAGTTATTTACTTTATATGGAGCGGATAAAGGAAATAAAAAATAGATGAAGACCAACATTCGGACAAAGGTGGCAGCGAGAGCACCGGTAGAAGATAGGAGGAACAAAGAGTGCAGCGTGGGCTTGCTTTTTTACTCCTCTTTCTCTGGTGTCACGGGCGTCAGCGGCGCAGGGGAGGAGGGAAGCAATCAATGATTTAAACAATAATGCTGCTCTCTGTATTCCCTGTCACACTCGCGCCTGCTTGCCGCTTCGAGGACTGTCACACACTGTCTCCAGCTCGACAGCTTATCTCCCGCATCCTGCTACTCCATCTT
The DNA here is from genome assembly GCA_030449085.1 of Kryptopterus vitreolus. NCBI lineage: Eukaryota > Metazoa > Chordata > Actinopteri > Siluriformes > Siluridae > Kryptopterus > Kryptopterus vitreolus. Next base: position 15,548,990 of record JACRUU010000017.1, on the reverse strand, counting down.
GTAGCTGTCCGCCAGTGTCCTCGTTCACACACACACACACACACACACACACACACACACACACACACACTCTCTCTCTCTCCTCTCTCTCTCTCTCTCTCTCTCTCCTTTCACTCCCACTCTCCATTGCTTCTCTCTCTCGGAGCAGACTCTGTTACTCACATGATGCCTTCACTCCTGGTTAATACACTGTGTCCCTCTGTAACCCTCCATCTCTTTGGTTCCACACCTCCTCCTCCTCCTCTTCACTCGTGGGTTGGAGTGGCAGGGCCACCACTTTAACGCCAGCTTCTTTCCCCTCTGCTTAAATATGGAAAGGCCTTCGGCTTGGCATTCGCAAACTCGTGCGGTAAACCACTGAGGAGACAAGTCGACAGTAACCCAGCGTGTCGTAGATAACTCCCTCGTCTTCGCCCGGTGCCGCAGTCGCAGTCGCCTGTATACACCTAATTCCACCTGCCATTTCGCGCGGCCCGCCTGGCGCTTAAAGACATCACCTTAAATTAAGGCAACAGGACAAACAAATTACATCTGTCACCTCCGGTTTTCAGCGGGCCGACAGAAATTCGATACGGGCGGCCATGTTTGTTCAGAGCACTTCTAATCACACTCCTACGCCGCTGCGTGGCCCGGTCGGCGACTTCACCGAGGCGACTGGCTCACAACCGCCGGGTTCAGAGGTTACCGAAGTCGCTTCTGTCTCTAACCTGCACGTGCTGAAAGGTAATCTGCAAAAATCAATGGATTCATGGGGACAGACTTCTCAGGGGAATGGTAACCCCCCCCCCCCCCCCCCCCCCCACCCACACACACACACACATCGTGCCATCAGGCAGGGCATGGCAACTCGGCACAGCTAGAGGTCAAGGGTCAAGCCATCCGCCTACATGCCTGCCGTGTACTGCATCACTGGCTGAGCTAAGTAAGGAGGGAAACTGTTGTTGCTGTAGATGATTGCAAGGAAATGAGGAGTACTGATGACATAAGGCTAATCTAAGGTTAGGGAAGCACCAGGGATTGGAAAGACATTGTACATGACTGATTTACACAGAAGAGTTGTTGTTAAGTTTTTATGACTGCATTTTATTAAGGAAATATAAGAAAATGTGCATCTTACAGGCACTGTTGAAAGGAAAATAAATGAATAATAAATGAATAATAATTACATTTTAATAATTAAATACACAATCTAGTTACAGTTGAAGTTTTGATCTTCAGGACAGTTTGGTGGTGCAACTTCCTGCTAAACATGACATTTTCCTATGGATATTTCAACAATTTATATATATATATATATATATATATATATATATATATATATATATATTCTATTAAATTATATATATATATAAAGAGAGAGAGATAAATATATAAAGAAAGAAAGTCTAACAATCACCTCTTAAATTATATGGTCATGATGAAGCTATTTCTGATTATAGAACAAGACAATACCATGAAACAAACTTTGTTATGTAAAATCTGCAGCACCCTATGTAGTAGGTGATGTATGACCTTGTTCGGTCTGTTAGGTTAATTTTTGTGACCAAAATGATCACCAAATATTACACTAGAAGATATATAAATACGTCATTTTGTTGAATACAAATGTATTGTTATAAAATTGATTTTAACTCAGTGTTTCCTGCTCTTCTTGTTTAGGCCACATCCAATACTAAATGCAAGGTTCGCTTAGTAAAATGAACTAATGTGGATGGATGGATACTGATATGAATAGACGCTGCACTAAAGTGATGCAGGTACAGGCCATGACAAAGCACACTATATTTTTTAATGACTTAAACTTTCACTCTTACCAAATTCCTGGAAAGGCTGGTATAATATATATTTTTATTTTAGTTTTAATAATAAATTTGATTCCATTGTGATTTATTGTATCCGTATATTATCCGTATATTAAAGTAATATGTATATACGGATATAGAAACAGATCTTTGGAGCAATAAACAGACACACCCTGTGTTGCATGCTTACTACATAGCGAACGGGTGAATTTGAATTTGGTCTGAAGGATAGCCTGAGAGCTCTTTCCTCAGGTCTCCAGCCACACCCAGCTCTCAGAACAGAGGTCAGAGGTCACCACACAGGATAATTACACGTCTTTGTTCTTCCAAATCTAACACGTGTGGTTATTAGCACGGGCTGAATTTCCTTAATGATGACAGAACTCGTTGTCAAACTTAATGAACAAGTGTCAAATGATCTCCAGAACTACTGCAGAACGAACACTTTCAAGAGTATTCACGGTTATTTATTATATATATATATATATATATATAGACCCTATCCTATTATATATATATATATATATATATATATATATATATATATATATATATATATATATACCTGAGTTGTGTCTTCTTCAGAGATGGGAAGTATAAACACTTCTTGTTATTGTATTTAAGTAGATTTTTCTTGGTATCAATGCTATAATTCACTATTTATATTTCAGACCCTTTTTTTTCATTCACTCGTTACATATTAATTCACAAATATCTACTTTCTACTTTCAAACCAGGCTAGTTACTTTAGTTTTCATCTATTTGGTGAAATGTTTTTTTTGTAGCTTTTTCATCCTGCCACTGGCTATCACGCACAACAGACGTACACTAGTTTATGAAGCAAACAACCAGTAAGAGAGTTCGTATTTTCTTTTACTTAAGTGCATGTTAAAGTCCCAAACTTCTTTACTTTTCCTTGAGCAAACTGATCTCCAACTTTTACCAGAATCTTTTGAAAACACGAGTATCTGTATTTCTACTTAAATGAAAAGATGTGTGTACTTTTGCTACCGCTGGTCTTCATCCTATTTAATTTATTCCTCACTTTATTTGCATTGTAAATTGGAACATTGCTTTCGTGTAAATTACGTTTGCATTGCAGGAATCTGGTGTATACTCATTCCTAAGAAAAATATAATAGTACATTTTAACTGTGCTTATGTATATTTCTTAGAAATTAATATTGTTTTGTCAGTATTAGTAGAGATTCTCTGTTTTGCCAAATTTCCTCCTGATCACAACACATCTACCCGAATCATTCAGCATAAGGACTGCCTACGTCTTTTTTGCTTTTGCGCTTTTTATATTTTTTCTTGTGCAATAGAAATTTAGTTCCAGCTGGACGTAAGAAATTGTTCCTGTTACTTCCTGTTTTTCCTAACATATAACGCTGTTTTGCCAAAATGTAAATATATGAAGGATTTACACAAATCGAGTAAGATGGCGGTTATCTGCCACCTTATATAGTTATATCGAGCAAATCGGTCAGTTCATTTATTTGTTAATCTCAGTCAGTTCTACTTGGTGTTTTTTTTTTTTTACTCTTGAATAAAGGAAACTTGCGATCAATAGTTCGGATGTAAATGTACGCTCTAATATATGGCGGTTAGGCGTAGGAAACCTGCAAGAAAACGGAATGAGCGACATGATCCAACTTCCCAGAGGAGATCTGTTACCTTCACCCTCCCCCTCTTGCCACTTTCCTGGGTCAAACCATGTTTACACATTTGACACTGCAGGTGGCCTCTTTAAAAATACATGAACAATAAATATAATCCACCTCCTACTGCACCCCCCTGCACACACACACACACATGGTGTCCACTCTTTCCAGGCCCCAGCTGCCCTTGTTTGGTGAGTCCAGTTAAATGGAAGACAGGAAATAGGAATGAAAGGCAAAGCCCCCTGCTCTTCCAGGGTGACTAATATCCTTTATGTCAACATCAAGGCATCGTCTGCAGCACAGGTCCTATCCGAGCTTTATCTCCCACCCCAGGCCGCACCACACCGCTCCATAATGAGGCCCATTTCAACTTCTCAAACGGCTGCGCGCGATGGCTTTTTGTGTTTCCACGCCGATGTTACGCCTATAGTCGGGGTCAAAACCGTCATGAGCGCGTACGTGCGAGCAGTTTAGGTGACCGTTTTTTGAGTTACATTTGATTCATTCAACATCCATCCTATTCCATCCTTACACTATATTCAGTGCCAAACAGTGACCAGATATTCAGTCCTTTAAAGCAAGTCATACTTTCTACACTCAATCTGGTGTAAACTTCCAGGCTCTTTCTTGTGACATTCATTAAAGCGAAAAAGAAAAAAAAAGGCGATTTCTGAGTTTGTTCAATGTGACATTACTGAGAAGTGCCAGAATGAGATGCAATTGCATCATTAAACAAATGACCTCTTGAGAAGACAGCAAAAAAAAAAAAAAACACTGGCACAAGGACAAGGCTCTGAACAGGACATCCATCAATCTTGCAGGATCAATTTTCCAAAGGTCTCCCGAGCAGGGATAAAGGCAAACTGAGGTTAATCTGCAGAAATTATGCTCTTATTAATAACCATTTTTCAGATATCTAATGCCTGTGGAAGAGTAACTCAAATGTTAATCAAAAGTGATGGTGAATTCCGCTGTCTTCTTCCACCCCTTTATAAAGAAAAGTCAGAGGCAATCGAGAGAGAAGAAGAAAAAAAATTACATTTTCTCTTTTCATTTATTCTGTAATCATATTTCTCTATTTGCTTCCACAATGCAACCCCCCCGCCCCCCCCCCAACGCGCTGATGTTGTCCTACAAACCAGGTACACGAGCAAACCTTTAAAAGTCTCTTTCATTTTTAACACCGGGTTAACAAAGCAACCGTCGCTGTAACGCTTCGGCGTGCAATTACACTTCATTTGTCCCGGTGAAAACATCTGAAAGCAGCACTCGCGCCGGCAGGATTGAGAATATTCATGTCTTTGACTTTGCACACTCAGGAGATAATTATTGTTATTACCATCACGGTTGAAATCACTCCACAAGGACATGTCACGACAGTTAAGATCCAATGCACACCCACCCACACACACACACACACACAACGCACATTCTCTCTCTTTCTCGCAGCAGAAAATGTCTTATTAACACCGTTCCAAATTCTAATCAATGCTACCCCACCCCCCCCCCACTCTCCATGACTTCACTCATCTCATATAGCGAATGACTTTTATGTATACAATTATCCATCTCCTCTATGCTCATGAATGCATTTATAGCTACAGTAACATTATTGATTAAGCCATAACACTGTGACATATCTGTATCATAAGCAGGGCCGGCGCTGTCTAAACAGATGTCAGCAGGAACAATATAGTTTAATGTTAAAACACGGCCAGGATATATGGTTCGCTGCCGGGTTTGTCGCGTACATTTTCCATCGTTCGACGTCGCCTTGACTTGCGCGCCTCAGCCAAAGGTGAGAGAGCCCGGGGTGCCTAAATGAGCAAAGATGTAGAAAAATCGATAAAAGTGATGCAGGATATACACTATTGCATATACATTGTAGATGTTTGTAGCCCTGTGTGAGGAAAGTCATGTTTTTATGCACGAGTCCTGAGGTTTAGAGATACACGAGGGCTGGGAATTTGGTGAGCATGAGGTCTGAAACAAAGTGCAAGGGTTGTACAAGGGTTATCGGAGAACAGAAGCTGGACTCAGACACATGATTAGTGTGGTCATTTCTCCTGATATCATCCTTCCTTCGGTGCCTCTGTATAGACGCAAATGATATGGCTTTCTATGCATGCAACAATTTTCCCTGCTTATCAATTGTAGCAATAGGCTGAAAAAGAAAGGAATATTTGTTGGCGGTAGAAGAGGATATTATGATAATAATAATAATAATAATAATAATAATAATAATAATAATACCAGCTATGCAGTCAGGACGTGTTTATAGGCAGCTGCAAGGTGGATGGTGGATTTATAGGAAATTCGGCCCTAATAATTCAGGAAAAACATATATAAAATACATATACAATATAAATTCTTTTGAAATTTCTCCTGAAATTGCTTAAACGGGTGGAGGACTAACCAAAAAAAAAACATAAAAACCATAATTTATAGTTAAAAAACAAAAGTTTTTAACATTGAAATTATTATATAAATGTTAGCAATATGCTTCAAATATTAGTATAAATTGCAGTTTTTGACTATGCTTTGTCTAAAGCCCTAATAAATATCGCAGTTGTTTAACCTATAGAGGAATTAAACATGTACTGCGTGGAAAAATAAGGATGTCTTCGTTTGCCTAGACAAGAGCGTGCGAGATTAAGGAAGGTCCTCCAGATGGTGTCAGTTATTATTTGTAGAATTAAGGATAAAAAAAATTGCACTGATCATTCTAGTACATTCCACATATATCGCCCAAATGTGTTCCAATGAAGAGGAAATGCATCTTGGTTGTTCGCTGTGGGCGGGAAATTTTATTATTTACTTTTTTAGTTAAAATGGGCTTTGTGCTTAACTAATAATGTCAAATAGCTTATAGTATAGTAGCTTATAGCAACTTATAGTACAATGAGAATTTTTTTTTTGCACCATAGATTTCAATGCCTAATACAACTGTTATTTTCCCCTCCTTATTTTTTTTTTTACGATTTCTTCTCATGCACTGCATCTGGGCCGAATCTCTACCCCTTTGATATTGGTGTATTTCTGATATAGATATAGATGGCATCACTAGATATCAGCAGTGTCGGGAAGGATTACTTTGGAAATGTAATAGATCACATGTTGACAAATGACTATTCAAAATGTAATAAGTAACTGATTACATTTGATTACTTTTGTTTGACCACTAGGTGGCACTTTGAGTTAATGTTCTAAGAAAAAAGTTTCGAACCCTTGAAAAAAGCAAGTTATATATATAGATTTTTTTATGAAACTGCAGCAGATTGTCATCATTCAAAACCAAATTACGTTTCAGTTGAAAGTCATGCCGTCGTCTAAAGCGCTGACTTTTACGGGAAATTGTTCAGATGTGTTTGTAATCTTTAACATTTTCATAAGTAACTAATTTAATTACACGTTCTTTCCTCAGTGAACTGTAACGACTTACTGTTACATTTATTTTGTAATTACATTACGCCGTTACATGTAATTAGTTAGTCTGATATCAAATAGATATCAGTTGTTGCATCACTCAAGCCTACTGAAGATAATAATAATTAGGTGTCAAATCCTACCCTACAATATAATAATATAATAAGATAAGATCCTACCCTAAAATATATATTTGGATATCACTAAGAATTGATAGTTAAATTTGCATTCCATATTTTTGGTCGAGGTCATGCTCATGGAAGATCTCTGATGATTGGTTAGGAGTAAACTGTGAACATAATATCGTCCTATCCCGTAACATCATATATTCACACATTAATTAACACTATTGGGCAACTTATTTATATAGTAATCAATCATCCTACTAGTATAGTTTTAATAGTTGGGAACACAACAACAACAACAACAAAAAAAATCAAAAGGCAACCTTTGCAAACACAAGTGTTTTACACAGACAGTAACCTGAGCGGAGGAGTAAAGTAGGCACTATGCTTTTGTGAGGTTTCAGTACAGCTCAGTGCACCCGTACAACCACACAAATTTACACTGCTCGAAACGATTTTGCAGGATCCCATTTAATTAAACAGGGAATGACTTGTTCGGCTGAGTAGTTTAGCAAAAAGAAAACAAAAATCCGCCGGATGACTAGAAGTCTGAGACTCGTCCTGAACTTTATTACTTAACCAAACAGTGTTGCTTCTGCCTTACACCAATTTACTGTCAGTTCAATAATTCACGGCCAGATGAGTTTATGGCCCTGTCTGGGCAAGCTGCTAAATCTGAATGGCTGAATAACGAGATTTTAGCGACGGGCTTCTAAATTACCCTGGGATTTGTCGCTGCCTGTTTGTCAGTTGGCTTGTGCTCCAGGTCATGGGTGGCATTTGCTCGTGTCCCCTAATTGCTGAGTTGCACACAGACAGATGAGTGTTGATGCCTGATGTGCTGGACGATGGAAGCACTAATAATGTGCTGTTATCGGTGCAGGAAAAAGGGAGTGCATCGTGTAGTCGCACACTTCTTGGCGTTTCCACCTTCTGTTCTGCTTTTTAATGAAGCCAAGGAATGGAAATGCAGACCGTAAAGATTGTGTATAAGCATAGCGGCATACTGCGATGTGCAAATGTGACGCTTTAGTGTTATGGCTAACGATGGCATGAAAGACGTCATTTTTTTTGCACATTTACAAAGAGCAAGAGAAAATGTATGTATTCAAAAAAGCTTCACGAGTTGTGCTGCTTTTGTATTCATACAAAGTTATACATACATACTGATGTAATATCAGTACATGATATTTATAGGCTACTTTTGACTGTCAAAAGGGTTTAACAGTAGCTTTGGAAGAATTGCAATCAAATCAGACCTATTCAACGAATCATAGTTTCATATATATACATATATATTTATATATAAATCTGTCTGTATTGTATATCATTCTGCTTGTTTTCTTGTGATCAGCATGTTTTCTTCAATGGAAGGATTCAGGCCTTTATTAAAGTTTCACAGTAACAAGAAAAGACCCTTTTTTATCTTAATACATTCATTCTTTTTTATTTTTACAAGAGATAATAGGATGTTGTGTTGTAACTTTTTAATATTAGTATAATAAAGAGTTAATGCTTTGTATTAGGACATATCAGGACATGGTTTTATATAATATATATGATATATGTAATATAATCTGTTTGGAATCGGACCACATCACACCACAGCGAGTGTTTTAAGTACCAGTGTGTGCAGTTTTCAATACTCAAATACAAATATGATTTTTTTTTTTTCTATCTTGCATTTCAGAAGATAATATCATGACTTTGAATGGCGTCTGTGTTTTTAGATTAAAGATAATATACACATAGTACATGTACACAGTATAGATCCTTAAGCCTAACGCGATAAACTGGAAACGAGAGCCGGAAGGGAAGCCTCTCTGATCCATTACCATCTACGGCAACAAAGCTAAGGTCCGATTTTTTTTTTCCCGAACAATATTCCCTCTATCATTTCCCAACTAATGGAGCAGGAAATAGGATAACAAGGCCCTGTAGATTTGTAGGCCGTCGCTGGGAATTAACACATTTATATGAGCTCTGTCTGTATTAAACAAATCATTGATTTTATGTTTGGGAGTTAACACGCCGGAGCCAGGTGCCGGCTCCCGATTGGACGCGCCGGCTGTTTAGTCTCCGCCCAGCTTTCTGATCGTATCTCCTTCAAAGATGGAAGGAAGAAGAAGAGGGGACTGAGAGACCAACCTTGGTGAGAAAATAATACCACAGCTCCTGAAATGGCATAGCCCCCCTGGCTGGACTAAAACACACACACACACACACACTTTAGTTATATATGAAAGCTTGGGGGGTGTGTGTGGTCGGGATGGTGGGGTGTCTGGCAGAATTCTGCCATTTTCCAAGCCCCTTCCACTCCTTGCTGTTTGATCATGTTGCAGTGCCTCACTTAGAGATAGCTTATACTCTGCGCACTTTCTCTCTCTCTCTTTCCGTCCCTGCCTGTGTTCTATTCGGAGCCCCCCCGCGCAGACAGACGCACACAGCTGGATGGTACAGCAGACCTTGGCGTGCTGCTGGGAACGCCGCATGGCTTCAGGTCTGAGACTTAGATAAGACGGGAAGCCCTTAATGTAATTTCAGCGGAGGAGGCCGATCTGCCCCATGCGGCTCCCATGCCGGGGCCAGGGTTCCTTTAATGTAAGGCGGCCTCTAAAGTGCACTATCACATCAGACAGGTGGCGGGAGGGAGAGAGACGGAACGCGAGCCTAAAAGAGAACGAGAGAGAAATAGAGAAAGTACAAGTAAATGAGTCACAGACGAGACTCCCACTTGGACATACTCATTAAATCTCTCTATCTCTCTCTCTCCCACTCTCTTTCACGCACTCCATCCATTCCTCCTGACTTTTGCACTTCGGCACCACAACGAATCTGTTTTGTCAAAATCAAATCACATCTACACTCTACAAAGTCCCTGCTGGTCAGTTAGATGCAATTAGATTCCCCGCCATGGTCATATAGAGATACAGTGATCGACAAATTCTCCAATTCATGTATGAATGGCTGTGTGAGACGAGCACCTGACAGAAAAGGAAAAAGCAGGCACTTTTCGTTCCCGAAAAAACACCGCTCGATCACTTTTTTCTTTTTCTTTTCTTCGAACTTCTCGCGGCAAAAAGTAATAATTAAGACTCGAGTGACGGGTTGAAATTATGCCTGCGTTATTAAAGGTGCCGACTCCGTCTAAACAATGGCTCGCCCAATTACTGTGCGGCCCTTCATTATCGGGACGTTTCAGGAAGCCGAAAAAAAACGAATCGGTGACATGTGTGACTCTTTTGAGCGCCGGCAGGATTTTGATGACTTGCTTGTGCTTTTAGTGGCTTTTGTGCCGGCGTTAAGTGAATGCGGGAATCACGGGTGGTGTGTCTTGGCGAATCCTTGAAGGGTGACATGTTTAACAACTTTAAAAGGTTGTCAATTTTTGATAGGATGTGTGTTTTTTTTTTTACTATACTCCTGCAATTCACTAGTAACATTTCTAATTAAATAATGAAAAGGAAAATAAAGTGAATAACAGAGCCTCGTATTTCATTCCCGAGCCGGATATACAAATAGACCTCATTTTATAAAAGGAAGAAGAACAAAATTTCTCCAATAGAATACAAATAGGTCCAAAATAGTCCACACATCGCTCCGGCGGAAAATAATATCAAACAAATGATTATAGTTTGCACATAAAACATTAACTACATGTCAGGGGTGTGAGTTTTATTGCTCTGAATCCCTATGATAGATCTAATGAGCTGTTAGCACATGAATAGTGAAGTGAGAAGAGACTATTTGCAGATGAATGAGCCCCTCCAGCTACTTTCCCCTCAGCTTTAAATCTTCACATCGCCCTTGCCTTGCTTGTAATGGAGCCGTCTTTACGTTTTTGTTACAGTATCTGATAGAGTTCGGACAGAATGTAAAAAAAAAATGCTTTAAATCAAATGAGAGCCAGAGAGAGCGAGAGAGAGAGAGAGGGTGGAAGAGAGTATGTCTACTTAAAAGGAGTGTTCACATTAAAAGCACTCTTCACCACTCGGCCCGGCTTTCTCGGCCAGTCCATTTAGAAACAATGTTTAAGAGACTGAAGCCTGAAATTTGATTTTGAATGGAGAGGGACCTGGGCAGTGGATGGCCTTTTTCCTCTTCGTTGCTCCAGCTGAGGGCATTAACAACACAACGGAGTGTTAATGGTTAGAGGCCTGCCTGCATCTACTGTGTTTTTACCATCACCGCGAGCGACAAGGTTCCTGCCAACTGCACGATTTCACCTTTCGACCTGAGTCGAGGTTTACAAAGAGATGATCTGGTTAGTAGACATGGTTGCACTCTGCAGTGCAGTTCAACCGATTTCCAGCAGGTGGATGACAGCAGGAGATTCTTTTTGCAAACAAGCATGAAACAAGTATATATATATATATATATATATATATATATATATATATATATATATAATATATATATATATATATATATATATATATATATATATATATAAGCTAAACAAGGTATAAGTAGGGCACTGGATATAGTTTACGAGAGAAAATAAACGAAGAATGCATCAGATTTGCACTATTATGGCTTTCAATATTTCAATATAGTATGTCCAAATGCACATGTTTAATGTTTTAAGAGCATATCCGTGGTATATATATATATATATATATATATATATATATATATATATATATATATATATATATATAATATATATATATATTCTTGCTGGAAGTACAGCACACATCCAGCTGCCTTTAAAAAACTAACGTAAACAAAATATTTGTTCATTTAAGCAGATGTCAATTCAAAGAAGTGATGGTAAACAACAACAACAACAACATGCTCTTTTTTGCAAGGCGAAACGGTGCCGGTGTGTCCACGCACAGCCCACGCGCTGCACAGGAGCTCGGGCTTGCTAGGCAACGCACTTTGCGCGCACGTTGCGCACTTTAAACTGCTTTCTCCGGGGACTTTATTTCAGGGGTTCAGAGAGAACCTCATTCGCCCCACAAAAACGGCCCCGAAATCCCCTCGGGGGAACCGGAGCAAGTTGAAGGGAAACGAAGGGCTAGAGGGGGGACGGTGGGATGGAGGGGTGAGGGTGGGGGAGAGGAGAGTGGAGTGGTGGTGTTGAGAGGAGAGCAGAAAGCAGGTCAGTCAGTGAGCGGATCGGGCGCTGAGCGGCAGCACTGCACCTCTCCGACACAGCGCGCGGCGCAGCACAGGACCGTTACCACATCCACCTCCTCCCTCTCTCTCTCTCTCTCTCTCTCTCTCTCTCTCTCTCTCTTTTTCTCCGTGTGTCCGTGCGCACACTTTACCCCCTCATCGATACGTGCAACTGATACTACCCGGGAAAAACTCGACCTCACACGGCGATCGGTCTCGGCTCTGTGTGTATGTGTGTATGTGTGTGTATGTGTGTGTGAGTGTGTGTTTGTGCGTGTGTGTGTGCGCTCCGCAAACTTTTTTTTTCTTCCCCCTCCTCGCATGTTCCTCTGCGCGTTCTCCCTGTCTCGATCTGCGCCTGGCACGGACAACCAGCACGAAAAAGTTTCTCTTGTGCGGGATAAAAAACAAAACAAAAGAAAAAACAAAAACAACAACAAGGATCTGCCGAGGAATTACTTTATACACCGTAAGTACTCCTATGTTCGGATTGTTTTGGTGATCTTGTACGCTGTGCGCGCGCGCGCGTGTGTGTTTCCAGGCTTCCATGCGTGTGTGCGTACGCGTGGGAAGTGCGTGGAAGTGTGTGTGTGTGTGTGTCTGTGTGTGTGTTTGTGTGTGTGTGTCGGTTCGGGGAATTGCGCTGGCAAAAAGTGTCGCCGGTCTGTGCGGACTATTTGAGTTGAATGTGAACGCGAAGAAAAGTTCTTCGTCGGAATAAAAAAATAAAGAAGACACATCGGAAGAGTATCTTAATAAACATCTGCATGCTTAACATCTGTCACGCGCGGCTTGGCGGCTTATCTAAGGCATCTTTCTCGAGTGCGCCGGGACACTTGATTAGGACCCGAGTTTTGAATCGCAGGCTTTGATTAAACGACAAAGTTGTTTACACGCTTAAACACGAAGTGTAAAACACAAACAAACAACAGACAGAACAGGGGAAATTAGTCAATCAGGTTCTTTTGGAAAAGAAAAAAAAAGAGAAAAAAACAATCGCTTCTGGTAAACACCTGCACGGCCTCCTCTAATCATCTGTCCTCCAGAGAACATAATAACTTTATTCTTCTATATAAAGTTGTTGTTTATTCCCACACTGTTCATAACTAGAGTTTTAGGACAGATCCTAAAACTGGTCCAAAGAGCAATTTGTGTGCTGTTTAAAAATCCATGCGAACTCAAAGAATACGCATCTTCTCACCGACCGATAAGTCCTGTGAGATTTTCGCTTTTACAGCATTTTGTAAAAAAAAATGATACACTTTGTAATATAAAATAAAATAAAACCATAAAACGAGGATTAACATCCTCGTGACGTTGAACACTCCTAACGTCCCACAATTCGCCGTTTATCAAGGCGCACACCAACACGTAAAGTAATAAACTGGTATTTATTTAATTATATTCATATATTAATTTTTACATCTTGGTGCCAATAGCACGCGCACACGCACGCACGCACCAGACCACACATACAAGCGCGAGCGTGTAAACGCGTACAAGCACACACACACACACACACACACACACACACACACACACAACACACACACAAAACACACACTCGGATGGTTTGTAACTTCCTTAACTTCAGCCTGTAACGGATTCACGATGTTTGGATGCGCGCTTCGTTAGTGCAGTATGTTCAGAAAAGCCATGATACAATGAACAAAACAAGTCAAGTGCGAGAAACCCATGTGAGGAAACACCTGTTTAAATAAACAGGATAATTACTCACAATTATAAATACATCCTGCACCTCAAAACAAGATACATTCACGCGTTGTCGCTTTGTGAGCTACAACTAGCTTGTCCTATCACTTACACGTACATAAAATACGTCCCATTATCTAGGTCTGAATTTACACTCAAATTACAGAACGATTTTTGTTTTATTAATTATTTTGAAATTGATCATGTGATTAAGTATGCTGATGTGCAAAAGCAGAATATAACACAGAGCCATCTTTTATCCGAATAGTGCAATAAATATCTAAATAAAAACACACACCACACACACCCTATATATATATATATATATATATATATATATATATATATATATATATATATATATATATATATATATATATATATATATATATATATATTATAATTACTGACGGTGTAGAACAGGACTTTTATTTTTTAATCAAAGTTTATTTAGTTTAGTATAGTTTTTATTATATTTTAAAAGTCTTTACATTTAAAATAGAAGTGTGTGTGTGTGTGTGTGTGTGTGTGTGTGTGTGTGTGTGTGTGTGTGTGTGTGTGTTTTGTAATTCGAATAACCGGCTGTATTTTGAGCTCCTAGACAACTACATATTAATCTTGTTTGTGAATGATCTCTCAATACACATAAGAATGATAATTAAAAAATAATATAAAATAAAAGGAACAACAAGAGCGAGCATGAATTGCACAAATTTCCGCCGAGTGGGAAAAAACAAAATGTAATGACCTGTGGGTTAGAAATTGAGCATGTTATGACTATATTCATATATAATAAATGTGCTATTATTTATAATTACTCTATAACAATTTTGTGAATATGTCTAGGCGTCCTAATAAGGCATGAAACGAATTGGTCCTATATTATGAATTTATTTATTTATTTAAATTTTAATTTGTGTATTTTTCTTCTGACTTCCTTCTTGTGTAATTGAAAAATGGTCCCACCAATTCCGTCAATAATTCTCTCTCTCACATATACTCTCACACACACACACTTTTATTATTTTCTTGTAATTTCTGTTTGTGGTGCGCTTCATAAATCTTAATGATCCGAGTGGAAATGTTTTATAGACCGTCCCGAATAACGACGCTTTCCGCTTTTCCCTCCGTCGTCCTGCGCGTCCTGGCGGTCGCTTCATCGCAGATAAATTGCATAATGAAATTATGACACTCCAGGATTAATGTGTTTATTGACACTTGCCACCGCCGGACAAGGCTGAATTATGTGATAAATATTGGAAGATGAACTTTGCCTTGGAGAATACTCGTGCGATCAATTGCGGTTTTGTTTGTTTATATATATATATATGTACTTATTTATTCATTTATAAACGAGCAAAATCTGCGCGATGTTAATTGCAATTCGATTTAAAACTGGCGCAACAAGAGACTCCATATTGGCAAAAGCGAATTCTGACTTAAGACACAGTAGAGACACTCATCTATTGTCCAACTGTGCCCCCCCCCCTTTATTCGCTCCCCCCACCACCTCTATTTATTTATTTGTCCATTTTCCATTCTCATAATTTTTTTGTTCATCTGATACAACTTTTATCTCTTTATGTATTGACAGGATAAAGTGCAGAATCAGAGGACAGGATACAATATTTCAAAAAAAAAAGTTGAATAGGTTTATTTGTATTGGATGGAATTTATAGCCGTTTTTCTTTCTTTGCCTTTTATTCGCGTTTATATTGACCCGATTTAAAATAAATTCCGATTTCAGTGTCCCCATCGATGAGTTTATTTAAATCGTGATTTATGGGATTTTGAAAAAGTGGTAATATAAAAGGTGTAATGAAGAGGCATAGTTCACGCTGAAGCAAATATAAATAGATAAATAAATAAATAAATAAATAAACGGGGGAAAAAATTATAAAAATCGAAACCGCACTTTAGAATAGTCTGGGTATTTTCTGTGTTTTTCTTTCTTTTTTTTTTTCAGGGATATTTTTTTATATACTTGGTGTGTGTGTGTGTGTGTGTGTGTGTGGGGGGGGGGGTGACAAAGACAAATCCATGCGTAACGCAAAGTAAATTAAGCGCAGATTACTCAAATGTACCGGCTTCATTAGTTCTTATCGACAAGCGCGACTTCTTTTTTCTCTCATATATTAAAAGCAGGCAACAGCACCCTCTTCTCACACACCGGCTCGGATGCGTGCTCGAGTGTTTCCACGCGGCGATAAAAAAAAAAAAGAAAAGAAAAAAGAATACGGCATAAAAGTGAAAAGCGAAACGGATGCGATTTGCTTTACATGATTGCAATTCGTTTCCGTTTCAATCAGAGCAATTTGGTCGCGCAAACAGAAATAAACTAGAAGGCGGGAGGGGGGAGTGATCAAGTGCAGATCTCCCAGAGGAGTGCTGGATACTAAAATAAAAGAATAATATATACATTAAAAAAAGAAATCTTTCCCAGGCTGTGTCCCGGTCACACTTTATAAACAGCTACTAAATAGTTTGGCCAAAAAAACGTGACACGCACGAATTCTTCGCAACCAGAGCCGCACCAAAGGGGCCAGAAAATTGGGTTCTCATGAGCTCTCAACTGCGCCGGGACTGAATGCGAGTTACGAAAGCAATGTGCGGTTTGGGACACAGCCTATAACTCGCCCTAATTTGTCTCTTATTATTTTGGAGCGCATAGACACGCCTGATCCGTGTAGCTTTTCATTTCTTTGCCAAGCGGAACATTTCGGATTTTATGGTGCTGAAGAGGACTTTGTTTGCTTACAACGGGCGTCTGAACCGCACTCAGTCTCGCTCTTACGTCTTGGGAAATATTTTGTGTTTTTTGTTTTTAATTTCCCGTTTCCGTTATTACCATTATTATTATTATTATTATTATTATTATTATTATTATTATTATTATTATTATTATGAAATTACATACCGTCACGCAAAAAAAATCACTTTGTCTTTTTTGTGTAATTTGATCATTATAATCAGTATTATTTCATTATGAATGAATATTTATTTATTTATTCTTTTATTGGTTTCCCGAAAATGATTCTAAAACATTATTAACACCGCTCCCGATTGTTCCCCCCGTGAAATCACGTGTAAAAACGCATTGAAGGCAAATACAGAACTTGGAAATATACTTGCTAAAACAATTCCTGTCTCCCCCTTTATTGCATTATTATCTGTATCTGCTACTCTATTAACAAATGTTTCAATGAAAAAAAATCCCCTGTAAAAAAAAATCACTAAACCAAAAATAATAAAGAAATACATTTTATACACTATTGTAAATAGTCATGCGGTATTTGGGATTAGTCAGGCAGTCATAACCCAGTGTTTTTTTCATTTAATTTTTATTTTTTGCTTAGTGTTTTTCTTTTTCCCCTTCTCCTTCCAGTCGGCGTGAATGCGAGTTTCAGCGCTTGAGAATAAGTTAAGTTAATTTTGCCCCCCCCCTCCGTTTCAAGGCATTAGCAGTGCATTTGGCCGAGATCGATCAGAGGCAGATATCTATCAACTTCTTCTCATGCTGCTCGTGACCCTCCCAGAGAGCTTGGGACTGCCCTGTCTCGCCTATGGACACATTTGCAAATGTCATTTACTCCACTCCATGCAGTATATCATTATAGGTATATTTAAAGATACATCTTAAATTGAAACTACATCCTGTGTCCTGGGTCATCTTAAGTGTGTGTGTGTGTGTGCAGTTACACGGAGATGAAGTTAACAGGGTTGCATTCAGTTATAAGGTCTAATACGGCCGGATGAAACCCTTTGCTAAATCGCAAAAGAACAAATCATTACCAGTGGTGTATGTTAATAGGAAAATAACGCTTGTCTTTCTCGTTATGCATCCGTAACGGAGAAGGATTCAGTAGTGAGCTCAGGCTAAGTCAGTGTTAAAACTGTCTTTCTCTTTCTCTCTCTCTCTCACTCTCCCTCTCTTTCTCGTTGTGTCTGTGTTCATGCAGCAGTGGCCAGTTGTAGGGGCGGGTGGGGCGACTTCTTTGTAGTCCAGTGCTGGTTCAGAGCACAGAGGAGCCAGACACCTTGCAAATAATCTGGGCTTAGTGAGGAATTAGTTGGCTCAGGTGGGTGGGATGAGACAAACAGCCAGAGTGAAAAAAAAGGAAGGAAAAAGAAGAAACGAATGGCCAGGACAGGAAACTTTGAAAAATCATTTTGTTCACAATGAATCAATGTTGCCCAGTGAGACAGGCGCAAAGCTTTATTTGAAAAAGCAAATCCATGCTCAGCTCGAGCCTGATGTCACTTCTGCTTTGTCACACTCTGAGTAAATTGTGCAAATTCTATGAGCAGAGAGCGAGAGAGAAGGAGGAGGGGGGGGAGAAAAAGGAAAGACGCAGTCAAACTTCACTCGCCTCACTTGTGCTTATGCACATGGCCGGATCCAATAAAGGCGTGATTGATTATTGCTACTTATCGCCAGCTTTTATTGTGTGTGTCATACACTGGGGGGAATTTATTTGTTGATAGTGAAGTGGAGTGGTGAGGCGCAGCTTGCACGAGCCGTATTGATCGAGTTTGCTGGATGTCCAAGTGTCATTATCTTTTTGCCCGCCGTGCTTGCTCTGACATTAAATCTCACTTTTGTGTCTCGCCGAATGCAGGTGCCGCTCTCCTTCTTTCTTCTTTTTTTTCCCTCCCCCCCCACACCCCGTTGATTTCTCATTCGGCAGCTGAGACGCGTTATCGAATTGTCCCGTTTTAGATTTCATACGCGAGGGAGGTCTGATTCCAATTCGGCAGGATGTACGAGCCGTGTGCGCGCTTCTGACTGGCAGCCCGAGCCGGGTTCGCAATAGTATCGACTGCGTTCTGTCCTCCGGCCTGGAGAGCTTCTCCTCGGAACGAAGAGTGCCTTTTACTCATATGTTTTTTTAAAAGAAATAATCTTTTCTTCCCCACCCCGCCATCGGCACGTGCATCTTCTCGTTTGTTTGATGCTGCCAGACCCGAAGCCGGCGCACTGGAACGGGCGACCTCCATTTTCGAGTGTGTTTCTCTACTCGCTTAAGTAGCGGCTCGAGTGCGGGCTGCGGGAAAACACCAGTTTGCTCGCCAAGGTGATTAAAGAGCGCGATGAGCTGGAGGGCTGTTAGACAGTCGAGACTTTCAAGTTTTCAAGAGTTCACTTTTAAATATGCGTAAACCCATGGCTCGCACTGGCGTCGTTTCCTGCTACATTGCTTAAGAGCCCTCTGCTTCAGCTGCCAGGATTTGTGCAAGCTCGAGTGTGATGGAAACGTTCAGTTCTATTTGAAATATGTTTCGTTGTGGGTAATAGAGTACGCTTCGATCTGTGGTGTTGCTAGACATTGTCCAATAAATGGCATGAAATCTTTTAGTCATGCACATGCTTGGGCCCAGTTGCCTGTTTTGTCTTTTTCTCATCTCCTTGGAGACTGGGAAACAGTGTGTGTGTATGTGTTTCACAGAGAGACTAAGTGTGTGTGTGTGTGTGTGTGTGTGTGAGGGAGAGGGTTTTTTTTTTCTTTTTTGGGGGGTATTGAATGACAGTGTCTGCCCTGTCCTGTAATAAAATGTAAGAGTAGCGCTTTCACGCTTGACAACAATCGCTAAACATACTGACAGACAGGCAGCCACGGCCTGAATGACATTCCTCAAGGCAAAAAAAAAAAACCCGGAGAAATTTCTAGGCCTCGATTGCGGCGTGCTGTCAAATAAAAAAAAGCTGTTGAACGTTTGTTTTTAGTTTATTTATTTATTTTGCGCTACGCTGAAAGTCGCGTTCACCTCCTCTCCGCTCTCACGGAGGAAATCTATTCTTGATGTCTTCCTACTTATCTTTATTGGGTCTGTGAGCTTTTGTCTTCAGAGTGGAAGGAAAAAAAATATAATACATATATATGTATTATATTTGTGTGTGTGTGTACACACATGAACTATATATATATATATATATATATATATATATATATATATATATATATATATATATATATATATATATATCACATACCTATATATATATATCTATATAGGATATATATATATATATATATATAGATATATATATATATGTGTGTGATATCACTGGGACTGACATTGCATGTGTTGTAACAAGAAGAAATCCAGGATCTGTGTGTTGCATTTTCAAACTAGAGACGTGTGAATGTTTTTTTTATTTTTTTTATTTTTTTATTTTGGAAAATGCTCGATTTGGAATGATGCGCGCTCTAAATCGAAACGATCCTGTGACAGAATGGCGTCAGAACGAAGGCAAAAGGGTCAAGAAAAGCTGTCCAAGCCTCTTTCTGTTTTACACACACACAATCTGGTCTGGTGTGTCAGTGTGTGCCAGGCTGACTCAACCACTCCCTTTGGTTGTTCTGGGACACTGGGCTGTCTGTGTGTGTGTGTGTGTGTGTGTGTGTGTGTGTGTGTGTGTGTGTGTGGTGCCTGTGTGGGGCCAGGGTACCAGGCAGACAGACCAGCCGCAGCGCTGCAGAAAATGATTAGCACATCTGTACAACACTTAGCCTACTTATACCTCCGACTCGCTTTTCTCCCCCCTTTCGCTTTTTTTCTCCCCTCTCCTGCCGTTGGGGGATATCGTGTGTCCATTTATTGGATTGTCAGTTTCACACTGCTGGCTGCACTGATGGTAATGATAATAAAATTGAAATATCCAGGTACTTACCACTGTATTACCTTGCTATCAACACCCAGACACTCTTTTTCTTTTTTTCCGAACGAGAGAGATTCGATACAGTGACAAACATGCGGTGAGAAGCTACTGAGAGAGAGAGAGAGAGAGAGAATGAGGAAAAGGGCTTTTGATATCGTGCGTTTCAAGGTGCCGGTTAGATTGGGTAAAAAGACAGCGGCGTAATGTGATTCTTGGGCGCCTGTCCAACACTGAGCGGTGTAGTATAACCCATTTTCCCCAGACCGGAAAAAGGAGCACATTCCCCTGCCATGTATGTGATAATGTAAAGCTTTTTACAGGACCACAGTGAGTGTGTGTGTGTGTGTGTGTGTGTGTAGGTGGGTAGGCATGTGCTGGTGTGTAGATTTGTCCAGATCGGGTTAAAAAATTGATTTGAATGAGATTTCTGGACAGCTGATATGTGTAAAAAAAATATGCCTTTATGAATTCCCCTCCAAAATTCCCAGATTCCGTTTCGTCTGATTAAAAAAAAAAAAAAAACAACGCTTAACACAAGGCCTGTCACAATTACTTCCCAAAACATGGTCTCTAGGATCGAGCTGTACTTTAATTTTTCCCCACAAAAAAAAACAAAAAAGCCTCTTCGTGAATAATTCACGGGCAAAACATTTCTTCCGCGCACGATTGTCACTGTACCGCACGAGCTCGGCTTTCTAATTAATGTATAGCACGTGTCTTAGTATCGGAATAATCAATCCAGGGAAGCCAAGCAGTGCATCGAGTTTGGATAATTACAATCAATTACCAATTTCATGTAATTCCATTCCCAGACTACCTTGTAATAGTAGATCACCTTTGAGTCACCCGATAGGGATCTGGAATAGCATAATACACTGCTTACACACACACATGGAGAATTCACACTGCTCACATGTGTAGGCAGGAAGAAAAAAAAATAACAACAACAACAACAAAAGTTCTTTTGACTCATTAAATCCACTCACACTTCAGCCGGTCGGCTCATCTAATCCTCACAGGGCTCTTGGGCCGTTAGACAGCAAGCAAGGGTCAAGGGTGAAGTGCGACTAATTTATTCATTCAGTCAGATTTCCTGTGCAGATGGCAGGCAGATATGCTATCACTAGGAGAATCCCCATTGGTAGGGAAAGGCCTACTTTTCTTATCTGATCTGAGTGGCGAGGACTTATCAGCCTCAGACGCTGCTCCGCTCCGCCGCCGCTGAGATGGAGGAATAAGAGGCTTATATGTGATTCGGCCCCAGATCTACAGGAGGGAAAAGTTTCCAAGGGTAAAAAGTTGCTTTTTTTTGAGAGAGAGAGAGAGAGAGAGACAGAGAGGTGTACGTGAAGGTCCTTCAGGTCATCCGTGTAAGGTGTCAGACCGAGGTCAATAGGGAGGTGGGGGCTCAGTGGTTAAGGCATTGGGCTCTGGATCTCAGGTTCAAATCCTACCCCCACCAAGCTGTGGGCCCTTGAGCAAGGCCCTTTGCTCAGTTGTAAGTCGCTCTGGATTACAAATTCTGTAAATGTCATTGCTATCAAGGACCCATTCGGAAGTGCGTTGCCTTAATTTGGCGTTTCATTCCGTTTCTGACTTTCTCTGTTCTCTTTCACAGGTGCGACCCACGTCGAGTCCGACTTGCCGGCGAACGGCACCAATTCTAAGTATAAAGGACGGACCCAATCGGCACCATACTCCCCATACCGTTCCCCCCCGCTCTTTTCTCTCCACCCCTCCCCCCTGGCCCGCTGAGCTCTCCGCTCACTCCTCCTCCTCAACCCACACCCCCTTCCAAGATGGACCTTCACCACAGAGCCACCTTCAAGATGGAGAGCTCATCGTACCTCCCCGGCCCACTGGCGTCCCCAGCCCTCATGGTGCTGGCGTCGACGGCCGACGCCAGCCGCGACGCCTCCGCCCCGTGCCAGCAACCCCGGCCGTTTGGCGGCCCAGTCTCGGTCTCTGACAAGGACGTGCACCTACCATTCGCCAACGGCTCCTACGCCTTCGCCTCCGTCTACCACCGGCAACCCGGCTTTGGTGGCCGCGACTTTGCGCCCTCTCTCCTGCACCTGCACCACCAGTTTGCACCACCTGGCCTGGACTGTCCGCCGTCTATCGGGGTGCTCAACCACGGTGCTGTCGGGGCCTTCCGGCCGTTCGCGTCGCCACCAGAAGAGCGCGATTCAGCCGCAGGTGCCTACCAATCAGCTTTCACTCCGGCGAAGCGCCTCAAGGGCTGCCTGGAGGCAGAAGCATCTCCACACCTGCGCTACTCAGACGCCGAGGGCAAAGAGTACGACTACGGTGGTGCCCACGTGCCCTCGGGCTCGCCTGGTGCCCTCAAGGCGGTGGAGGATGCCGGAAAGAAAATCTTTGCTGTTTCTGGCCTGCTGTCGGACCGCGAGGCCTCGTCCAGCCCCGAGGACCGCATTGAACGCTGTGAGTTACCTTTTTTTTTTTTTTACCACACACACACACACACACTACAATATTCTATTTAAAAATACATTCTTTTTAAGTTGACCATTTAATATTCTAAATTTCCATTTATATAAAATTTTTAAACAATCCTAAAATGAATAATGTTTACTAGACTTTTGTTCAGTAGTAAAGTGTACACATCCCCATACAAAAAGCAAGTTAGTCTGCATGCATAGATGAATTATATTTGTTTCATAAATCACACAACAAAAATATGTGAAACAATATTAAAGCACAATGGCAATAAATCACACGTCACATTTCCATGTATTTCTACCCCAAG
>JACRUU010000017.1:15508206-15520706 GCA_030449085.1 Kryptopterus vitreolus | reverse complement strand
TTAGTGGGGTGGGGAGGGGGGGATCTACATGAAGTTCCTTTCTCAGAATGCCAATGGCCTGCAAAACGCATCGGAAAGTGTTGCCACTTCACTGTCACTCTCTGTCGAGGTGCTCGTGGCAGCCTGATTAATTATTTAGCTGCATGTATCATCTATTTACCTTAGTAATCCATCTGTCAGCACGCTTATTGATCCAATCCTGCATTCTAATTGTGCATCCTCGCCGAGCGGCTAGCTCATATTTAAATGCAGCGCCTGTCACCGCGCCTGTCTGTTTCTGGAAGCCAGGAGCTGTTACACTGCCTGTTAGCTGTTGGAAAGAGTGGCATTGAGCTACAGCTGGCTTGTAGAAACTAGAATGTGTGGGAGGGTTTTTTTCCTCCCTCTCTCTCTCTCTCTCTCTGTCTCTCTTTCTGTCTTTCCGTGTTGGTTTTGCACTCTGTCACTCTCAGGTGTGACCGCGTTATACATTGTACCACGTGGAGATGTCTCTCTATTCTGAGTGACTGCGGTTCAGGGCGAAACAGAGACAAGGAGGGAAGAGATGGAAGAAGTGAAAGTCAGGAGAAAGTATGAACGAGGGCAGCTGTGTGTGTGTGTGTTTGTGTGTATTGTGTGCTTTTTTTTTCTCCCGTGCCCCCTGCACTTCCCTGTTTCAATCTTGGTTCTTGTTTTCAAGTCAGTGCTAACTTTTAACTGAGCAGGAATCTCTCTCTCTCTCTCTCTCTCTCTCTCTCTCTCAATACCTCTCTCTTAAAAGAGTGGTAGCAACCTCTTGCTGTGATTGACAGGTGTGAGATAACAGGCGGTTAAAAAGCCAAAGCTGCTACTTTTTATGAGAGCTGTTGTTTGAATGCCCATATGTGTGTGCCGGTGTGTGTGTGTGTGTGTGTGTGTGTGTGTGTGTCAACTGAGGTACTTAAGAATCCCCCACTTGTCGTCCACTGGCTCAGTTGTCTACTAACAAAGCTTTTGACATAATTGAATACTACACCTCCTGTGGTGAGGAGATAAGTGTATAAGTGTGTGTTCATTTTTGTGTGTGTGTGTGTGTGTGTGTGTGTGTGTGTGTGTGTGTTCAGGTGTATATTAAGTGAACGTTCTGTTCAAGCACAGCATGTTTCGTGTTTATCTCCACCTCCTTAGTTAAAGATATGGGGGGGCGAGTCGCCCCCTTTTGCATCCCCGGGTTTAATCAGAGAGGACACGTGAGCTCCCGGCGTGCAAACGCAGCGATCAGTAAACACTCAGTGAGTTAATGACATCAATCAATGGCCTTTTAAAACTGCAATTTGATAATTACAATCATCAATGCCTGCCGCCGTATACATTACAGCCTCTCCTCTCGGCCTTTCCCTCTCTATCTCTCTCTCTCTCTCTCTTGCCCCCTTTTTACTCTCGCTTTTATTTCATGAGAATGGATCCGAGGCCCTATTATCCTGTCAGCGGAGAACGTGTTGGAATCGAACTCCTTGTAGGCTATCATTTTACTAGGGCTGCGTCAATACTTAACATCTTAATATGGCTAGATTTTAAGCGAAAAATAGGCTTTCGGACTAAAACGGGACCAATTTGTAATATGGAATATGCTTTCTCCTGCATTCTTTGTTATTCTACCCCTGTATTAACAATTACTGTAATATAAAGCCGTCGAAAGGAGGATGGGGAAGAGAACCCTTTTGGACAATTCCTTTTTGAAATTAATTTTCAGTTAATTGAAAGACCAGTGGGTTATATTCTTATCTCGGCAAAAAAAAAAAGGGGGCCCGTTTCGGAGTTGGTCAAGACCGCTGAGCGAACTAAGGTGTCTGCACATGACGCTCTTTTTTTCTGTCCCTATCTGATTGGCTGGGGCGGTGCTCAAAGTTTTTATTTCCACCACACATCAAAGACGTGTCCAGAGCCGAGGCACACTGCTTTACAGGGGGCGGTTTGGGTTTGGGGGGGTAAAACCTTCTTAACCAGAGCCTCCCCCTGCCCCACTTTTAGCCCTTATCAAAGCCCTTAACTGTTGGCCATTTTCAGCCGGCGAGACCCCGGGGCCTGGTGACCCTCGATCGGAGGACAATTTTCATAGGCGCAGAGCTGAAAATTGCCGCCATCAAAAATGACACCTAAACGTGCTAAATGTGGGTCTAATCTGGAATTCTTCTTTATTGGATGGCAATCCCTCTCTCTCCCTCTCTCTTTTTTTCCCCCCTCCTCGGCGCGATGACCTCTCCGTGTCGCTGCGTTGTCAGGAGTTAAGCTGCATTTCGCACCCTCGCTCACGGTGCTCTCTGCAGGTGCCGTTTGGATATGGGCCGCTTAATATCACACCCCCGCACCAGAATGCACGGCATCCTCTCCTCTGCCCTGCCGAGCTGAAGAGTGCAAATCTGCCACTTCTCCCAACACAGATACCCCTCTGACCCCCATTCAGGGATATATTGATTTTCCGAAAGCTCGCTCTAACACTGAGCAGATGAAGAGGCAGGAGGGGTGGGGGTTGGTGGGGTGGGGGGTGTTAGGGGGTAATGGTGGACGCTTGGGCTTGGTGCACAGTGTGATGCTTCTCTTTGCGAGTCTCCCACATGCTACTCGCGCCGACATCAAACGACATTTTCGGCCCTTTCAAGACATTATTGCTATCTCTGCATGAAAGGCAACGTGAGTTAATTGCACCCAGTTGTTATGAGTCACCCCTATATTAGGGTGTGTGTGTGTGTGTGTTGTGTGTGTGTGTGTGTCAGGGTGCTAGTTAGCTTTGTAAAGTTTAAATTTTTTGACGCTTTTAACTTGTGTTTACTAGGGACATCTTCGAGCCAGAGGAGCAGCGAAAAGCAAAATATAGTGAGTGCGTACAAACAAACAGCGTCAAGGGAGCATGGCCTAGGTCTCTCTGCGTGAGGCCATCCTTCAGTGCGCTGTCCTAAGAGAGACTGAGAGAGAGAGAGAGAGAGAGAGAGAGAGAAAGAAAGAGTAGCGCGTAGGTGGCTGGAGCTTGTTTTCTCAGACCGACTTACCAAGTCGAACTTCACAGAGGAATGTTTCAGTTCGTTTGCATTTCATGCAGCGATGCACAGGAGGACGGCGGAAGATTTGTCTATTTCTTTGCCAGCGAGGAGCAAGTTTCTTCCCCATCATCCTCCCCTTGAGGCTTTTGTTGTTTTGTGGGTTTTTTTTTCCCCTTTGCGTTAATACCACAGACAAAAAAAAATCTCTTTTGCTCTTAGGGCCAGACAGACACAAGCTGCTACTATACTACACAATACGGTCTATCCAATAACCATGTGACTTTTTTTTCTTTTTTTTTTTTTTTGTTTGGTCAAAGGGGTCAGGTGGACATGAAAACCATATATCAACATTTCAGGCAGGCGTCTCGGGTATTTCCCTTTTTATTTTGCGGTTGTCTCGGGGTCACCGTGAGAACACAACTGAGGTGAGGTGACCTCTGCCTTCTCACACGGCTTTCTGAGATTCTGCCGTGTCAGTACTTTGGGGGCGGGAAAAAAAAGTACACCGTGCAGGTGAAACCTTATACCTTGTGCATTCTGTAGATGTGTGCATTACTTGACATGGATTTGTTTTGTAAGTGCATCGTAAGGAATTCATCATAGTTGTATGATTTTTTTGCTACACACTATTCTAGTGTATATTGGGCCCAACCTTAGGGTGCTGGTTCTTCCTATAGGGTTGTGATCTTGCTGTGTGTTAATAATATGCTGTCGATATTGTGACACGATGAGCAGGCCTGTCTGCTCTGGACTGTCTTGCTCACACACACACACACACACACACACACACACACACACACACACACACATCCATCAACCCAGTGTTCTATGTCAATAACCAAAGCCCATGCTAATAGTGGCATTTAAGCAGCAGCCCTGACAAATTAACCAGCGCTGCTTTACAAGGGTTAAAATATTCATCATCCAGGTTCTGAGGTTCTGCCTATGTGTGTGTGTGTGTGTGTGTGTGTGTCGTGCACTGGGCCTCATAATGTGTCACTGGAGTTCAGAGCTCCGCACACTACATCACTCATGTTGACCCCTTGTATCACCCTGGAGCACCGGGGTTAAACATACTGCCCTGTTTTACTGAGACAAATGTAACACTGAGCTTCTTCTTAAGACGTCTCTCTTTTTTTCCTTCTTCTTCTTTTTTTCTTTTTTTTTTTTATAAGGTGGGGTTTTTGAAGGCAGCGTGTAAACACCCACGTAGATGCTCGCCCTCGAGAAAGGGTGTTATATAGTCTAGGACCTTGCCTGGCTTCCTGCAGCATGCGCTGCATGTCTATGTGTGCGCGACATGAAAGCTCCTTCTGACCAACTATTCCAGTCGATTTCAGTATCCACCCCCCCCCTCATCCTCCTCCTCCTTCTCCCAACACCACAGCCTTGTCTCTTTTCCCTTCCTCCTTTTCTCTTTCTTTCTTATTCAAACTGTCCATCAGTAGCCTTATAAATAATTCATTGCTCTCTCTCCCTGATGCCTTGTCACCTTGCCTTCTTATTTGCCACCTTGTCCTCCCCCCCACCTCCTCTCTCGCTTCCCCTGCACTGGCCGCAACGCCGCAACACCACAGGAGCCTACGAGCCTCGGACACACACACACACACACACACACACACACAATACAATGTGATCCCATCTCAAGCCGGTACACCCCTGGCCAAGTCAACGGCCAGTGAATCAGAAAGAGCTTCCTCTCCCTTCTCCATTTATACCTTGCTAATTAATAGTTTCCGAAGCCGTCTCCTTCCTTTTTAGATCAGCGCAGTCTCTGGAAACGATGCGTCGGCGAGCTGGAACCGTGCATGCGTACACGTCGACACACACATTTTGTTTTTTTCTTTCCTCCTCCTCTTCCTCCTCCTCCTCCTCCTGAGATCGAAAAGCAAAGCTTTTGTGTTTTTTTTGGGCTTCCGCTCTCTTCAATTTTTTTGATTTAATACGCCGGCATTACACAGACAACAGCGATCGAACGATCGGATGGGCCTCTAGGGAGCTTCGGCGCGGGCATAGCTGGGCGAACGAGAACACAAGCTACAAAAGCGAAGAGCCAGACTTTTCGGCTTACGTCATACACAACGGGCCTTATGATATTTAATAATAATAGCACTCGTACCGCAGGCGAGATGTCAAGAAAGAAAAGAAAAATATCTGTCTTCTTTTTTTTTTTTTTTTTTTTTTTTTTCCTTGCTAATTAAATCCCTACCGAAAAAAAAAACACAGCATGGAGAAATTATATAATGTCTCTATTGGAATCAGTTCAATACAAATAAATTCAAGTCATTCTGGCACGTGTTTGTTTTGCTCCCCTTGTTCAGGGAATTGCTCATATCGAAAGGCAGATGATTATTATCAAATAAAAAAATTATGACGATCAAAGACCAGTAAACTCCCTCATGCATTCTCTGTACATGTGTGTGTGTGTATTTGTGTGTGTGGTGTGGGTGTGTGTGTGTGTGTGTGTGTGTGTGTGTGTGTGTGTGTGTGTAGAGAGAACAGATATTGGAATTCTGCAACGATTTGTTATATTCATGAGCAGCAGCCCTTTGGAGATTTCCAGTCCATACAGAGTAAACACTCTTGCTCTCTCTCTCTCTCTCTCTCTCTCTCTCTCTCTCTCTCTTACACCCACCCTCACACACACACACACACACAAACTATGTCTGATCAGATCTGTCCTGAGCACTGAGCACCGAAAGCACTGTCTGTAGAACGATTAATACGTATCAAAAAATGTCCCCTCCACTTTTGCCGGATGCTCTCAAACCCCCGGACTGCCGAATCAGCTCGGCCCCTCGGCCCCCGATGAGAAAAAGATCAATCAGGCAAAGCTCTGTGATGAATTGGAGACATCAGCAGCCAGAAGGGTCGGCAGGATCGCGCTGGCAGGTTTCGTAGGGCTACGCCGTGATCATACAGACCATATACACTGTGGTTGTGTCCTCATATGTGTGGGGAAGGTTACTTTGGAAATATAATAGATTAACGTATTCACAATGTAAAGAATAGTGTAACTTTATAAAGTAACTGATCACTTTTTGATTACTTTCATTTGTCCACTAGGTGGCACTTTAAGTTAACATTCTAAGAAAAAAAAGTTTCAAATCCTTGAGAAAAAAAGGTCCTATTTTTGATAGTACATATAGTATGTGTATAGTACATCCATTATAGTTGCATAGATTTTGGCCTTTGTCATGTTACTCCCTACGCATACTCCGTAGCGACTGAGAGCGCCACTGCCACCCGCTGCAGTGGATGTGCAATTATCCACTGAAGAAACACTGCAGTACTCTAAAATCACTCATTTTACATGACATTGTTCAGATGTAACCCTATTTGTAATCTTTAACATTATGCACAAGTAACTGTAATTTAATTACACATTTCTTCTCAGTAACTGTAACAAATTCCTGTTACATTTATTTTGCAATTAAATTACGTGACGCCGTTACATGGGACAAGTTACTCCACAACACTGCTCGTATAAGGGCCGGAGATAGGATCATGATAAACGAAATATTTTGGTGCTTTATAATTTTTTTAAAATCCCATTTTATTCAGCTTGCTTTGCTTTTCAGACTGTAAATACACTATCTCTTTCCCTCTTTCTTCCTACACCCCCCCCTCTCTCTCTCTCTCTCTCTCGCTCTCCTCCAATAAATTCATTGTAACAATGACAGCTCACGGTTCCCGGGCCACCCGCCTCATCTCGCGGTGACTCAAGTGACAGCTTTAAGGCTTGTTTTATTTAAGGCCGCCTGTAATTACACGAGTTTTTTAGCATATGTACAGAGGGAGATATGATTCATCTGCCAAGTGGGAGCTGGTAAAACAGAAAGGGAGGGCGAAGGAGAAGAGATACGCTCGGGCAAATAAAAGAGCAAAAAAAAGAAAAAAAGAAAAGGGGGCATGTGTTTGTGACAAAACGTTTCCCTTATTATGTCTCATTAGAGGCAGAGCCGAGATAAGGGTACTACCGGCTGTGAAGGAGATCTATTGCTGCCTGAGCTGAAAGCCTCTGAGTGAAGAAAAGCCGATATCTCTGACACAGTGTGGGGGCCATTATTGTACCGCGCTTGAACCGGGCCAAGAAAAATGGCCACCCTTTTTTTTTTTTGCCGGTCCGACCCTGCGGCGTGGGAGAGAACAGATAGTGCTTAGCGCTAGCCCCTCGTGCTAATTGGCGGCGCTTTTATCGGTGGGGGGAGGGATAAAAAAAAAATGTGCGGCAGAGCGGGTGAAAAATCTGACAAGGCCCGTTAATCCCGGCCTATTGTTGGCGCTACGGGAGAGCCGTGTCGGACAAATCACCCGGGGAGAGTGCCATAAAACCACGGCTTGGCCACGCACGGGTAATGGGTTATGAGCTACAGTGGCACTCGGCACGGAAAAGACGGCGTCCCCTTCGCCGAATAAATCAGCCACAATTAGGCGCGCGCGCTCGCGCGAGAGGCGCGAACGATCATTAGCTGTAATTATCCCGAGTGCTAAATTACTACCTGTAGTCTGTGTTTGGGAAGCAAGGAAGACAGAGATGATCGGAAGGTGGCCGTTATAACGCCTGCTTTCGGCTTTAGGATGCCAACAGGTGCTTGTTGGGATGCGCAGAATTCACGTTTACGTTTTATTTCGAACTATTCCAGACAAAAGCGTTACCCTGACGAGGCCGCGTCAAGTCGTTTACAGTGTTGTGGTGTAATCTCGATACCATATTACGAGATCGGAAAGCATCGCATAGGGCAGGTTTATAATCCAGCTCTGTGTAAGTCTATCCACGAATCTGTAACCGTACACGTCACGAAGCTGCGCAACCCGGCCTCGGGCGTACACGCGTTAGATTTAGCACGCGCGTGACGCATCGGCACCACCTGAGCTCGTCGGCCAAATGATTTAAAAAGGGTGGCCTTCTGCCACCTGGTAATTTGGTGAAATTAAAGCTTAATCAAGCATAGTGGAGGACAACTCGTGAATAATTTAGCAGGGCGGAGAGAGGCAGAAGAGCTCAAGGGACACCAGAGAAGGGGATGGGGGGAAAGGCAGCTCCGGCGAGTTGAAACTGTGAAGATATCACGCCTGCCGCGTTTTTTTTTTTTGTTGTTTTTTTTTTTTCCCTCCCTGCCTTTGGAATCGATTGGTCTGACATCTCGTCACAAGCACTAGTGGAATTAATACTCGGATTCCGAGTGAATGAAACAAGGGCACTAAGTGGCTCGTTTTTCCCCCCAGCACTGCAGCGCGGAGGACGGCACAGATTTATGCCTTTCCTAACAAGGAACAAATGACTTTATCTATTACAGCGTTTACATCCATTCAGTAAACAGTGCAGGCCAAGACTGACAGGCCGAGGAGCGCAGAGTTTGATTTTTTATCATTTCCCGCACATTTTCAGGTGCGAGGCGCTTTTTTTACCCGCCCGTATAACTTTTAATATCTTGTTTCAATTTCCCTCGCTTTGATTTATTTCTCGTCGCGGAAAAGTGTTTCATTAACACAAAAGCCATTAGTCATTTCTAATGAAACACATATTTGCACTTTTTTTTTCCTTTTCTTTCTTTTTTTTTCTTACAAATTGAATTTTTAATCAGGCAATGATGGGATGGATAAAAGTAAACACTATTTGCCCTCGAGCTCCAGCAAGGTGAGCTAGCCCAGGGGTCAGAATTAAGATGTGGGCGGAAAAAAAAAATCGATCGATGTGAGAGTTTGGAGAGTCGGGTGACTTTTTTTTTCATTTTTTTTCCATCATGTCACTCGAAGTTTGAGTGGAATATACATTTGGGGTGGGTTTTTGTCCTCTCTCTCTCTCTCTCTCTCTCTCTCTCTATCTCTCTCTCTTCCTCGCTCTCGTCAGTGGGCGCGACCCCTTACTTGTGCAAAAATGAACTGCAGGCGCAGGGAGAGAGTGTGAGAGCCGGGAGGCCTCTAATGGAAATGAACGCCGCGCCGCGTCGCGCCTTTTGTGGCGGCCTGCGGACTCCGATTTTATTAAGTACTCTTTAGAGAGAGAGGGAAACACAAGAGGGGAAAAGTCACTGCACCGCATGTTAATTAGGGACGCTGGAGGAGCTGGCAAAGAGAAGAGAGTTTGTTAGAGGAGAAAAGGGGAGGTGGAGGAAAGGGTTTTTGGGGTGGAGGGGGGGGTGCTTTGTCCATTTTGCGCTTTTTTAAGAGGAGGGGAAGACTTTTTGCGCGCAAACAAAAAACAGATTTGCTTGACTGTGCTTTTCCGAGCGAAAGCCGAAGAGCGAGAGAGAGAGAGAGAGAGAGAGAGAGAGAGAGAGAGCTGTTTCCCGATGTGCTTACCTCACTGGCCTTTTAGACACTTTGTCACTCAGTGCACACACATATCCTTCTTGCATCACATCACATAGAGAGACTTGTCCATTCAGTTCGCGATGCCAGAATATGGCGTACCATTACGTGGTACTAAAGTCCTCGCGAGGCCTTTGCCAGACTTAACGCCTTAAATGGAGCTCGAATCAATCGCTTTTTTGGAGCTGCTTCGGGGTCGGGGTAAAGAACTTGCCGAGTGTATTATGTGTGTGTGTGTGTGTGTGTGTGTGTGTGTGTGTGTGTGTGTGTGTGTGAGGTATTTTGGGGGTTGAGGCGAGCTGGTGGGTGAGCAGCGGGGATGACGGAGGGGGTGGCTCTCGACTGAAGGGCTGAAAGGGAGTGTGATGGCTGCTCAATGGCACCACCCAGCCTGCCGTGAAATCAGAGAGCTTGGCCAACAAGCCAGCCCCTGCCACAGCTCTTCACAGTGTGTGTGTGTGTGGGTGTGTGTGTGTGTGTGTGTGTGTGTGTGTGTGTTTATGTATCACAGGGGGTCGAAAGGGAGAAAGCAGTCATGCAGCATGCTCCCAATCTCCTCTACCCTCCTGACTCGCCCCTCCTCGGGCCCAGTCACCACTCTCTCCATCCACTTTCTCTGTTTCCTCCTCCGTCTCCACCTCCTCCCTCCATGCCAGATTGTGTACTGTAAAACGACAGCGAGTGGCCTCGCCGAGCAGTTTAAAAGTAGTTAGGGGGTAGATTGTGGACATGCTTTACTGATCAGGCCACGAGGTGCTTTAATCTGGTAATGGCTACCGTTCGGGGGCCGCTTTTAAAAACCCTTCCTCGCACTCATCCATTAGAAGCTGTTTTGTTTACCTCCTGTGCTTTCATGCTCTCTTTTAACCTTCTCTCTCTCTCTCTCTCTCTCTCTCTCTCCATTCACCTTGTTGCCAGCTGTTCATAATGAAGTTTACTGTTTATAACAGGGTGGGACTCACGTAAAGTTCTTACCGTTTGTATCAGTCAGCGTCTGCTCGCCTCTTTCTTTTTCTTTTTTTTTTCATGCCCATTCCCCTGACTTTACAACTCTCTACTCATAATCAGCATGGGGCTCTTTGGATGTTTGAGTTTATGAGAGCGCCTGTCTGAGCGCGAGCGCTAATTTTTCCGCCCGGCGAAAGCAAAGGAAAGTGAGAGGTAGAGTGCGTGGCAGTGGGGGGTCCTGTCACTTCAGGTTAACTCAGGCTCAGATGAAGATCCTGGGAGGTCAAGAGACTAGCAGTGACACCCCCTTTCTCACTCTCCCTTGTCCTTCTACCTTCCCCCTTTGTCCAGGTGAGTCCTCCCAGAATGCTCCATATTAACCAGCTGCTGTTTAATACCTTCCTATTGTGCTGATTTTAATGATTGACGGTTGTACGTACAGACCAATGAGCCAATGAGATGAGGAGAAGGGGCGGGACTTCAACAGCAGCCATTACTACTGATAGCTAAGTAATAATGCCCCTACTCTTCATCTCATTGGCTCATTGGTCTGTATGCACACCAGGCCACGACTGATTCATTTCAGTGAGTCATATGGGTGTCAAATGATTCAAATGATGGAAACATTTATATATATATATATATATATATATATATATATATATATATATATATATAGGGGGCACGGTGGTTTAGTGGTTAGCACGTTCGCCTCACACCTCCAGGGTCCGGGTTCGATTCCCTTCTCGGGCCATGTGTGTGTGGAGTTTGTGCATGTTCTCCCCGTGCCTCAGGGGGTTTTTTCTCCGGGTTCTCCGGTTTCCCTCCCCCGGTCCAAAAACATGCACGGTAGGTTGATTGGCACCTTGGAAAATTGTCCCTAGTGTATGAATGTGGTTTGTGTGTGTGTGTGTGTGTGTGTGTGTGTGTGATGGGTTGGCATTCCATCCAGGGTGTATCCTGCCTTAATACCCATAGACGCCTGAGATAGACACAGACTCCCCGTGACCCGAGGGAAGATCGGATAAAGCGCTAGAAGATGAATGAATGAATATATATATATATATATATGTTTACAGAGCTCCCGTGTTGGTGGCCATTGCATTAATCGAATGCGGGATGATGTACGAGGACGCCGTTCAGTTCATTCGACAGTAAGTATTCGCGCGCCACTCCGACACCGACGCCACCACTGGAACGACGACGCGCCAACCGTCTCTCTTTTTTTTCCCCTCCTTCTCCCATTCCAGGAAACGACGCGGAGCCTTCAACTCCAAACAGCTGATGTACCTCGAAAAATACAAACCCAAAATGCGTCTGCGCTTCAAAGATGCCAACGGACAAAACTGCTGCGTTCAGTAGAACCCAGGGCCAGAAGGATTATTATATTATTATTATTATTATTATTATTATTATGGGAAAGCAATTTGGGTTCATTGTTTATGTTCTTGTGCCAAGCACACACGGGATTCTCAGTGTCCATATAACCAGCGTTTAATGACTTTTTTTTTTCTATTTATTTATTTTTCATTTTTATGCGAAAAGTAAACAAGTTGTTTTGCGTATTTAAGGGCACAAAACGAATGTGCGCAAACGAAAACGAACCGCGTGACAGACGTGTACAGTTCATTCAGAGTAACGGTCATGCTGTTAAGCAAATCGCCTTCACACACACACACACACATTTTAGATTTCCAACAGAACATTGCGTGTGTGTGTGTGTGTGTTGCAGAGGAAGCGTAGTGTTTTAATCATGACGTCCCGAACCATTACAGCGACTTGAGTTGACGCTTGTGACGTGAAAAGCTGTAGAAATGCCAGTAAGGTTACACGAGCACAGGATATCTTTAGTGCTGCATACGCAACTGTGATAAACAAACAAACAAACAAACAAACACACACAAGTCTCCATGTTCCGACCTCCACGACCGTCACGTGTCAAAGGAACAAATCATTTCCTAGTGATCTCTTGCTGCTGACTGATAGAGATATCACAATAAAAATAAATGTGTCAATGTTGTTCTCTACGTCTTTTTTTTTGGATCTGTTCGGAATACTTCTACGTCGTTATTATAAACGCTGAATTATTATTATTATTATTAATTATTAGCATAGCATTGCGAGTGGTCTTAGGAAAACAGTTTGTTTTTATTTTATTAGATTTTTATTGTTTTCTAATAAGGTGGTTTAGTGGTTAGCACGTTCTCCTCACACCGCCAGGGTTCGATTCCCGTCTCGGCC